>JAPDVU010000008.1:69786748-70126748 GCA_026230045.1 Corynorhinus townsendii
CTCCTGACTTTCTCCTCTGACATCCCCAACCTCTCCCTTCCCACTATTTCCTTCTCTCCTGCCTTTCCTCCAGTTTTGAAGAAAATCCTGATTCTATCACTTCTCAGAAACTGGCTCTTCTGATTTCCCTCTCCCTCTTATCCCCTCCCTTCCCCTCCACTCTTCTCTTCTCTTCTTTCTTCTCTTCTCTTCTCTTCTCTTCTCTTCTCTTTCTCTTCTCTTCGTCTTCTCTCTCTTCTCTTCTCTCCTCTCCCCTCCCCTCCCCTCCCCTCCCCTCTCCCCTCTCCCCTCCCCTCCCCTCCCCTCCCCTCCCCCTCCCCCTTCCCCTTCTCTTCTCTTCTCTTCTCTTCTCTTCTCTTCTCTTCTCTTCTCTTCTCTTCCTCTTCTCTTCTCTTCCTTTCTTCTCTTCTTCTCTCTTCTCTTCCCTTCCCCTTCCCTTTCCTCCTCCCCCTCCCCCTTCCCCTCCCCTCCCTCCCTCCTCCTCCTCCTCCCCTCCTCCTCCTCCTCCTCCTCCTCCTCCTCCTCTCCTCCTCCTCCTCCTCCTCCTTCTTCTTCTTCTTCTTCTTCTTCTTCTCTTCTTTTCTTCTTCTTCTTCTTCCCCTCCCTCCCTCCCTCCCTCCCTCCCTCCCTCCCTCCCTCCCTCCCTCCCTCCCTCTCATCATACATACACTCACACCACACACACACATCACACATGTAGAGATTTGATTTAATCATACTCAGCCAGGGCACATTTTCATTCCTATTTTGGGCAGGAACCCTTTCCTATTATATCCATTTATTTTCCCATTTTTTAGGTCTTATTTCCATATCCCCATAGACAATCATTCTAATACATTTATCACATGTTCGTAAGTGCTGTTGCAAAATGAATATTGTTTATGCACGTGCACTTGAAAAATGTATGTAAAGTTGTGCGACCTCATCTTGTTTTTTAACTTTCCCCCTCAGCAATCTGACTCACCTGGGCAGCTCAGTGCATATCTAGTTTGAGGCTTCTCACTGAGGCTTGCTGCTTCATCCCATCTTTGCGTCTTTCCCTAAGACCACACTTTCTGAGAGTCTGTATACATTTGCTGCCTCCAGATCTGTGCACTGTCTCCCTAGCTTTCTGCCTTCCACACTCACCTTCTCCAAGCGCTGCCCTCTCCAGACCAGCAGTGCCTGCTGGCAGCTCAGATCCTTCAGTTATGATGTTAACTGGGCTGGCAGGCTGCATGCTTCTTACTTCCATGACTCTGAAGTCCCCACAGTCTATGATTTTCTCTCTGCTTTTAGTCCTACTGAAGTTTTTTCCTAGAACATGCTGATATTTATTTTTGATAAACCTTTTCAAAGAATAGTTTTAGATTTAGAAAAAATATTGCAAAGATAGTACAGAGCTCCCATATACCTCACACCAGGTTTCCCCTGTAATTAACATCTTAATATTAATACTAGAGGCCCGGTGCATGAAAATTCATGCACAGGAAGGGGAGAGTCCCTCAGCCCAGCCTGCGCCCTCTCAAAATCTGGACCCCTTGGGGGTTGTCCGACTGCCGGTTTAGTGGTTAGAAAGAAAACTTGTGAGAGAAAAGCAAACAAAACAAAACAAAACAGAGCTCACTCCAGCGAGGATGGGTTCTGAGGAGCTAGGGTTAACTTTCTGCATGGAGATTCACCAGGCCAGGGAAGAGTCGGGGGGGGGGGGGGTGTGGTGAGTGAGTGTGTGTGGGTGTGTGTGTGTGTGTGTGCATGTGGTGTGAGAGAGAGAATCCCCCCCCCCCACTGAAAGACTCCAGACTCTTTTGTTCTAAAGCACAAAACTTTGCTTTTCACATGTTTTATCACACATCTAAACACAAACCATCATGTGCTTCAAGCAACATTAGGAAGGAGAATGCAGCCTTAAAGCAAAGGGTGGGTGTCAGAAGTGAGTAACTCCTCTGGTCCCTCCAGCTGAAGCTCCTCGAGGGCCTGCCTCTTTGCAAATCCACATTTCTCTCTTGGCACGCGGGAGGTTAGGGAGCACAGATTATCCTGGGAGGGGAAGGTTATGGGAACTGCACCTGTGGTACTCACCTTATTTTCATTTCCTCACCCTCCTGGGTCGCTTTCTACCCCACCACTGATCCAGTTAATGGGGCCAGAGGACTGCAGCTGGACACCTCCAGGCAGAGAGCGTGCTGGGGGTCAGGTGGTCCAGCTCCGAGGCCCCTGTGTCCATGCCCCAACCCCACCAGCTTCGGCTCGGGGTGTTCCACCCCACCTCACACCAGACTCAATCTGAGTATGTGCAGGTAGAGATTGAGCGGTTCTGCAGTGGGCAGCTCTGTAGCTAGTGCCTTTGAATTGTGTGCCGATGGGGGGAAAAGAAAAGCCTCCCCAGAAAGAGGTTTTTCAAAAGCCTTCAGGTACCATGAGGTTGGCTGGCTGGGGCCTTCCTTTCCCCAGCTGCCAGCAGTCAGCCCCCCCACCCCCACCCCCTCTCCACATCCGCTTTGGCCTGGTGCCACCCACATCTGCTGCCACCCAACCCCGGTTCCCCATTCCCCATTGGGTGATTGGTGCCTGCTGGCCAGGCAGAGGGATTGGGAGGTTGGCCAGCAGGCCCCAATCAGGCAATCAGGGTGGTCAGTGCACATCATAGCGACCAGTCATTCTGGTCGTTTGGTTGTTCCGCTATAATGGTTGCTTAGGCTTTTATATATATAAATAGTACCTTTGTTATTAATTAAGGAATCAATACATTATTATTAACTAAAGTCCATACTTTGTTCAGATTGCCTTTGTTTTTACTTAATGTCCTTTTCTGTGCCAAGATCCCATGTTACATACAGTTGTCATTTCTACTTTGGCTCCTCTCGGTTGTGACATTTTCTCAGATGTCCCTTGTTTTTGATGACCCTGACCGTTTTGAGGAGTACTGGCGAGGTATATGGTAGGATGTCCCTCCATTGGGATCTGGCTGATGCTTTTCTAATGATGGGGCTAGCACTGGGGGGCTACAGGGAAGAAGACCACAGAGAAAGCACTGTTTTCATCACTTGGCATGGAGGGAACCTGCTGTCACCATGAGACATCCCTGCTGGTGCCGACCTCGATCACCTGGCTGAGAGAGTGCTTGTCAGGTGTTCTCCACTGTGACATTATTCTTTTATTTTTTTCTCCCTTTTGTACTGTATTCCTTGGAAGGAAGTCACTATGTACAGCCCATACTTAAGAAGGAGAAAGCTAAGCCCCACCTCTCTGCGGGTGGAGGATTTACATAAAGTCTATGGAATTCTTCAGCATGAGAAATGTGTCTCTTCTCCCTATTTATTCAGGTATTTATTTATGTAACTGATATGTTTTTACTCATTTTAGAGAGACAGAGAGAGGAATGGAGAGGGAGATAGAAACATCAACCAGTTGCCTCCCTGGGATGACTGAATCTGCAACCTGGGTATGTGTCCTGACTGGGAATTGAATGGGTGATGTTTCGCAGCATGGAAACACCAAACCAATGGAGCCATAGCAGCCAGGGCCAGTATAGGATGAACTGATAGATACTGGTTTCATACTTTAGGTTGCCCCTCCCTCCCTCCCTCCCTCCCTCCCTCCCTCCCTCCCTCCCTCCCTCCCTCCCTCCCTCCGTCCCTTCCCTTTTTTTATTTTTATTTGTTTGTTTTTCCTCTCAAAATGATCCAGCATTGATCACTGGGAGCTCTCTCGGTTGGTTCCTGGGTCCTTTGACATAACCCATCATTGTGGTTTTTTAAAAAATGTTTTTTAACATTTCTGGCACTAGAAGATACCCTGCACTCAACTTGTATATTTCCTTCCCCAGTCTTAGAAATGCACCATTTCTCCCAGGAGTCCTGGTTCCTCTCATGAGAGAATGGTATTAGAAACCAAGTTCTGGGGGCTGTGTTCTGGTCACTTATTCTTCAACCCACCGTTTCTTTCTCTGTATGTTAAGTTTCGTGTTCCTTACCCATTGACGGTAGGGTTTCCCAAGAATTAATCACATTCAGGTCAGCAACAGAGTCCTGACTTTGTAAGAGAACTTTTCCAGAGATCAAGAATGAATAAAGCGCCATCATGAAGATTCCAGCTGAGTGTGGGAGATAGATGGACATGGAAACATAAGGGTCAATCTCTGAGGAGTCCCTAAGGAGCTAGTGATTAATTCAGACTGTGGGATCTGGGGAGTTTGAGCTGGGGGTTAAAGGAAGACATGTTCCCAGACTCTTATAAGCGGCCTTCTCTGGATGGAGCAATGACTGCTGATGCTGTTAGCTTCTCTCTTCCCCATCAACGCTTCTCCCCTTTCCTTGGTGGAAATGAGGAGCCCCCGCCCCCCCTTTCTCTACAGAGCCCTGTAAAGACATGTGGCACAGGGAACTTCAACAGTGTTGGGAACAGTTTATTTCTTAAGTGACAAGTGGGTGCATGGATGTTTATTTTTGCATCCATTTTCCTTTTTGCATGGCTTGAATGTGTCATAATAAAACCTGAGACATATTAATACAGAAAATAAAAAAGACCTGTATGTTGGCCTGACTTACATGACCCCGCACTCTGGCTCCTGAAGCAAAGACAGCCTGTCGCTCCCAGCCTGGAGCCAGGAAAAATGCAGCTGGTTTCGGTCAGATGGGTCTGCCCGAGCCTGTCTGACCAGCATTGCTTGGTGTGATTGTTACTCAATACCTAAGTGGTGTGGCAGATAGGAACCTCTACGCCCCTCCTCCATTCCCCATCCTCCTTCCTCCCATCCTCCCACCCCCATCCTCAAGGCACATTCTGACTCCCAAAGGGCCTCAGAGCATGACATGGTGACAACCTTTCCCCTTAGCAGGGACATGTTGCTGCAGCTATTCTGCAAGGGCTGGGATGGAATTTGAAGTCTGGAGCATTAACTCCCCTATCTCGTGGCAGCATCTTTGCCTCTGCAAAAATGGACTCAGCCTTCCTTATCTCTCCCATCTAAAGCTATCTGTGAGCAAAAACTTTGAAAAGGACAGTTCTAGCTCTGGCAGTAGATGGAAAAACAAAACAGAAAAAACAAAAACAGAAGTCCTGCCCATAGGCCAAGCAGTGGGTCAATTGGGAATGCTGCCCCAGGTCCTGGTAGAGTGTTTGTTTGAGGCTGGGGGACAGAGTGGGAGTGATGCCAGCACCCAGTGATGCAGGCTGCTAACTGTGAGGTTCTATTTTCGAGGCTGGGCTATTCAACCTTTGGGCTCAGGACTTTGCTCCTGCACTGGTTACAGGGTCTGGGGGCTCCTGAGAAGACCACTTTAGCTGGTGTGGTAGGTAAATACATCTGCAAATTCATTCCTCTGGCACCTGCAGAAGTGAGATTTGTGAGCCTAGGCTCTGTCTGGGATTTGTGAGCCTAGGTCATAAGAAGCCTTGCAGCTTCTGCCCAATTCTTTTGAAATTCTATCTGGCAGTCTTGATCCTTTATGGAAGGAGTCTCATTATCCTGTGACCACTTGTAGGCCCTTTGGTCAACAGTCCCAGGCAAGCCAAGCAGCCTTCCAGCCATACCTACCAAGGCATCAGACCTGAAAGTGAAACCACCTTAGATCCCCAGATCAACACATTTGCCAGCTGAATACCACGTTGATGAGCAGCGCCCATTGATGTCACTCAGAGAATTGCCGGAAACAAGTCTCTGAGCGATAACATTGAGATATAATGAAATAATTGTCATTTTATGCTTCTAGGTTTGGGGTGATTACACAATGATAGATAAATGTCTGATTATCAACTTCCATATCCTCTAATGATATAAGAGACAAGGGATTGTGGTTCATTCTCCAAATGACCTGGCAGAGGTCTGGAGACAAAACTAAAGCATGAATTCGAATGTCCTGGAGGCTTCTATTTGGCAAACCCTGTGAGTCCTGGGGGAAGTGCTAGAGTGAACAGAAAGCTGTTCTAGCCAAGGCCTAAGGGTGGGGGGGGGGCGGGGGCGGCTGAGGGGGCCTGGGAGGGGGAGCAGGGGCACTGAGCATTGTCTGGAAGAGGAAGAGGACCAGCTTGGAAGACTAGTAAAGGAGTGGACTTTGGGAGGAGGGTGTGGGGGTGAGTGAAGTGGGATGGTGGGTGGGTGGAGGGAGAACAGGAGGGTGTGGGAGTGTGGGAAGCCTGGAGCTGGTGTCCCGCTTGGATTCAAGCAGCCCCTGGGATGGTGCCTTCTCCCCTGCTGCGGTGCTTGGCTCCCTTTAAAGAGCTCTGTGGGTGCCCCGTGATGTCACACAAACAGTGCAGGTGCAGGCCTGGCCCGTAAACCACAACAACCTGGGCCTGTGCAGCCACAATGCAAGGGGCAAAGAACCTGGAGGGGATAAAGGGCGATTATTTGTTTAGCATCATTAGCAAGAGTCCCAGAAGCCTTCCAAAACAAAGCAGAAACTTTTGTACTAAGGAGATTAAACCTTAAACTCAGCTGAGAAGGCTCTGCTGTGTGGAGTGGCTTTGTTGTGCCCAGCATTGTATGTGACTATATGCAAATCACTGGGAGGCCTCCCTGAGGTCCTGACCACAGAGGCTTAGCTGCCTGCTGGGCTGAGTGCACAGGAGAGGGGGCAGCCTCAGCGCTGGCCAGGCAGCACCTAGCACCCAGGCAAGGGAAGCCTGTGTTTTCTCAAGTTCAGGAAATGAGGGTCAAGTGTTGACTATGTTAGCCAGAGGTTTCTGTAGGGATAGAAGTGCCACAGGAGAGTATAACCAGAAATTCAGGACAAGGTCCAGTAAGGATGGGGAAGGTTCTTACATCTCTGACCATATCACCCAAGACATTCTCTAGCATTCTCTCTTGAAATTTTGAGTAATATATTTGGTTGCCAAAGAAATAGGGACAATGTTTTGGTTTTCTTGTGTCTCCCATCCCTCCCGCCTCCCCTTTCCCCAATCTATTAGCCAGGGTCCCTAATGGTCAAGGGCCTGTGGGTGCCCTGGCATGCCTCTCTGCCTTTCCCCTGAGCAGGAGCTACAACTGCTTCTTGATGACAGGGTCAGCTTGGACATATCCAAGGCCTTACTTCCAGGTAGGCCTACAATATTGTCCAGCAGGGGTCAAGAGTGACAGCCACCAGTTCCCCTCCTGGGAGGCTGTGGGCCTTCTGGGGTCCTGCAAATCGGAGCTGAGAATGAGGATGGAATGAGATGGGCCTTTGGCCTATAAGAGGTGTTGCTGATGGAGGTCACCCAAGATCGACCAAGCCATCAATCTGAGAAACAGGGCGGAGTGGTAGAAGCAGGTAAGAGAAAGCAGGTAGAAGCAGGGGTGAAAACTAGGCTGTCTACCCTTGTTTCCTGATCACCAGACAGTGGTGGGAGCAGGGGCTGGGTCGCAGGCATTGGCTATTCAGCCTCCTGCTCAGGCATGGGTACCGCCTGGCAGCTGGGGCTCTGGGGTTGGCCCAGCGAATTTCAAGAAGGGGTGACACCAATCCTCAAATTGAGCACAGTTCTTGGGACCAGGTGGGAGCACTGAGATTTGCGAATGAGAAACGTTTGCTTTAACAACAGAGAAACTCCATCCTTTTCCATCACACTTCCAGTCTAGTCCCTAGAGGAGCACTGGCCTCATCGAGGGCCCTTCGGGGGCGGAAACAAGGGGAGGGTCAGTGTGGGCTCTGCTGCGGGGGCTCTGAGCATGGAGGATGAGGATTGTTGTTTACCTTCCACAAATCAACACACGCCTCTGCTCTTGTGGGAATCCCGTTCCAGTGAACACGGGGTCTCTTGAGTTCTGAGGGGCCTGTAATGGATGAAAGCGAAAAAAAAAAAAGTAAAAGAAAAACAGAACAAAACAAAACACCCCTCCCCCAAATAAACCACATTGCTCTTTGGAACTGTGTGTCCTTTGCCCCATGAAGGAGCAGATGTTTCTGTGAGGGAAGGGGAGTGTTGGGGGATCCAGCGGGGGAAGCCAGGCAGGAAGAGCCCCAGATGATGAGAGAGTTAAAAGGAATTTTGTAAAGATATTGTCTGGGCTCAGGTGGGATAAGAGACGCCGGCAGCAGGGCTGTTCACCTGCTAAGGTTTTTGTTCTGCCCCGCAGCGGCTGCTTTCCACACAGCCCCGGGGCGGAGAGCTGGCGGGCAGGGCTGCTGTCTGCCATCTGCAAGAGAAATACAACAAACACCCACACTCGAGCCAACGGAAACTCTCAGCATAACAAACAGCGCGGAGGGCGCAGGCCGGTGTGAGGCAGGGCTGCGGAGGGAGGGGCGAGGGCGTCCGCAGGGGGCGGGGACTGTGTGGTGCTTCAGGCCTGGGCTGGCTGCCTGGGGTACAGGGGTCAGCGAGGTCTGGACCCCCCTCCCTCGGCTCGCCCCCTCAGGCTGCCAGGTCCGCTGCCAGGTTTGGAAAGCCAGAGTTCTGGCCCATTCCACTCATGCTCATCCCCATCCCGTGATCAGGCTGCTGGGTTTGTAGCCAGGATGGGATCCGAGGTGAGATGCACAGTTGGGTAGCTTGGCATCAAGACCTGACTTGGCCCCTCCAATGCATGGCTCTTTAAGCCTCTTGCTTTTGTATCTGTCAAATGGGGAGTTGTTAAGGCCTAATCTAGAAGGCTGTTAGAAGGTCGGAAATACTATCTGTAAAAAGCACTTTGTAAATTGCAGAATACTACAGGAATGCCGCTTGTTAGCATTTTACTTCTGTGGGCGGAGACCATTTGGGTGACAGGTGCTTGCTGACAGCCTGAGATATACACAACCCATAGGTACACATCAGTGGGGGACGCCCACCTCCTGTGGCTGTAGGGGGTTTGTGGGGAAGAAATCCTGGACTTATAGCTGGGATCTGGGTCCAGGGTCAGTGAGGAAAATAGGAACTGAGGTGGTATGGCATGTGGGTGGGGTACAGAGTCACATCTGATGGAATTAAGTGCTGGGCCCTGGCCTTGCTCTGGGGATTGAGGCTGGACGAGAGGTCTTCCCCGAATGCCCACTCTGCTCTCTGAGGATTGGCTTCCCACCCCTTCCCCCATGCCCACACCTCAGCAGTGAGTGGCAGTGGGCGGCCAGTGTCCACAAACCTGTTGGGACAGGGCAGCTTGTTTGCTCTTCCCAGGGCCAAGCCTGGTGGGCTGGACCCAGAAGTATTGTATTACTCAGCCAAAACACTCCTTTCTTCGCCTGCCTCTGTTTATGAAGAGGAAATCAAACCCTGGGATACATGCTCTCCTGGCCTCAAGCCAGGTCCTCAAGTGTCATTTCTGGGGAGATGCTCTCCCCAGGGCAGGGTGTAGCCTCCAGGGAAACAAGAATCCTTCTCCTTCTTCCCCTGCTCACCTGTGGTGGTGGGCTTCCTCCAGTCTCCCCCTACTGCTCCCCCCCCCAACCGCCCGCCCCTTAGGAGGCCCTGTGAGACCAGAGCTGGGTTGCTGGGTTTCTGTCCCAGCCCTGGGTAGTGCTGGTGCTGGTGCTGGTGCTGGTGCATTCCAGCCAAGAGAACCACCAAAGAGGTCTTTTGCCATTGCCTGTGGCCTGGTGTGCTGTCCTCTGTTTGCTTTGGGAACCTGAGACGGGTTCTCATACCCTCCAGGGTATGTATTGCTACACTTCAGAGTTCTGGTCAGAACTAGGCAGCCCTGGGGAAGCCTGCACCAGCCTTTCTCAGTTGCATCTCGCTGGAGACGCCCAGGACCAGGTGAGGTCTGAACTTTAGAGACCTGCTGGGTGAGGCCTCTTATTCTGCAGCCAGAATTGGAATGGCTGATGGAATAAGAGTGAGGCAGGAAGAACAACAGGTAAGGGGGTGCGGGGGGGGGGGGTCAACAAAGATATTGTCTAGGACTTAGGCGGGGAGGACCTCAAATATCCTTGCCTCCCTAACCCTTCCTGGATGGATGGTCCTTTTTCTATCTGGAGAAAAAGGGATTGATAGGAAACTTGGGTTTGAGTCTGCTGATGCTGCTAATTAACCATGACAAAAGCATTTTACATCCCATGCCCAAGTTTCTTCATGTGTAAAATAAGGAAATCAGATTGGTGTACATGTAATGACCATTTTACATCCCTGGCCCAGTACAAGCAATAAATGCTGGTTTATGAACAAATGCTGGACATCATCTCCTTCTTGCCTCACCTTCCAGGAAGTCTGCCTGGCTTGGCTCAGCTGAGATGACAGAGCTTCTAGAACTACTCCTAGGAGGAACAGATCTATTACTTGAGAAGTAGTGGTAATAAGATTAGGTTTCTGATGAATATGAAAGTTTAATTTTTTACCGGTAAACAGTGTAAAGCAATCTATAATTAAGTTTGGCTAGCACTCTTTGCTGCCTTCATACATGTTCATATCTCCTCTACCTGGCAGGACAAAACTTTATTTTCTCCTGTCCTTTCTTTTGCATCTTACTTAAATATTGGATTGCAATTTGGCTTGCCATGTGTTTGTTTAGTATCCATAGCCCAGCATTGAGTGATTTGGGCATAGCAATCATGATCTACATTCTTTTATGTCACCCCACAGCATTCCACAAGAGTGTCAGCGCCTGAGAGCCAGGCTTTCCCTCTGTGCTCACCACTCTCTCTCTAGCTCCAGAAATAGAGCCTGGCACAGATATCATGGATATTTGTTGAATGGCTAGAATGGCGAAAGCATGAAGATCGAGTATTCCTAAGTGCTCATTGATTCACAGCCGCCTGTGACAGAGCCTCCTTGGCTCCCCTCTCATTGTCCTTGAGCAGTTCTCTGGTTCTGCTCCGCTCCCTCTATGTCCTCCATTGGGAACCCCAGCCACGCTTGTGACAGCATCTACTGCTTTCATGCTGATGGCTCTAAGCATGTGACCTCAGCTCTGAACTTCTCTAGAATCCACTTTTGTTTGTTTGTTTTTGTTGATCCTTGCCAGAGGATATTTTTCATTGATTTTTAGGGCGAGTGGAAAAGAGAGGGAAAGATGGAGAGAAACATCGATGTGAGAGAAACACATAGATTGGGAGCCTCCTGCATGAGCCCTGACCAGGGCCTGAGCCGAGGAGGAGCCTGCAACTAAGGTACGTGCCCTTGCCCGGAATCAAACCTGGGACCCTTTGGTCCGCAGGCCGATGCTCTATCTACTGATCCAAATTGGCTAGGGCTAGAACCCACTTTTTATATCTCTCGTTGACTGTGGGGAAATCAACAGAATATCAGTGTTGGAAGGACACTTTGAAGCTATTTAATTAGATCCCTTCCCTAAACTTGCCGTGCTTTTACTCTACTCCTTCAGCCCTGTCACAAAACAGTCCGCTCTGCGGCTGTCCTCCCACTGGTTGTCCTGCCTCCTGCTTTTTCCCTTCCTCTGTCCTCTACCCTAAATTGTAAGCCTCTTGATAGCAGTGACCATATTGTAAGCGAGTCAATTAACATCTGTTTATAAGTAGTAAATATTTGATAATATGAAGATTTAATAATTAAACATAGCTGTTCCCTAAGTAGGTTTCAGGGCTCTTTCCCTTCTCTTTAATTTTGGAATCAGAAAGCCCTAAGTTCAAACTCTAACACTGCTCCTTAGTGGCTAGGAACTTTTAGGAAACTGACTTCTCTGAGTCTTTATTTCCTCATCCATAAAAGCTGATAATAGCAGTACCTCCCTCATAGGTTTTGTACATAGGCTCATGAGAGGTGTAAATTCAGTGCTTAGTACAGGGCCTGACACATATCAGGGGCTCGAAAAATGGGAGTCACTGTTATTAGGCTGAGTTTAATCCTGGACCTAGGCCAGCCACAAAACAGTGGGTAGCTCTTGCCCTGCACTTTCCCACTCCCAGTTCACCACTGTACATTACTGAAGTGATGGTCCTTTATTTTCTGGATCAAGGAACAAGGATCAGTTCTCCCTTCAGATAAGTCCATTAATTTCTGCTTCTGAATATGAAACTCTTTCTTCACTGACATAGACCCTCTGGGGACACGGAGAGTAGGAAACGAATCTGTTATCGATGAGGCACTGGGCTGCTGTTATATCATGGCACCTGTCCTTGAAGTGCTTGTAAAGTGGTGGGAAGGAAAGGCCAGGAGATGTGAAATAATTAGCTCCATATGTGGCAGAGCTATACTGTGATGGCCAGACTCAACTGAGAGGCCCTGTAACACAGTGGTTAAGAGATTCGGTTCTGGAATAACAAAGACCAGATTCTATTCTGCCACCAGTGCTTACAGATTTTGAATAAATTTTTCAACCTCTTCAGGTCTCATCTGGATTCCTTTGTGAGGAATAGATGAGGTCACGCACTGAAAAGTGTTTAGCATGGTGCACGACACATAGCAAGGCCTCCCTGGGTGTTAATTACTGTTATTATTACGTGTTTTCTGCATTCTGGAAAGAGCTCACTGAGACCTCTGCTGATCAGAGGGGATAGGATTTAGACAAATGAAGAAGAGAGGAGAATGCACTGTCCATGGAAAACAAAACAATGCAACAATAGCACAGAGCCAGGAAAGACTGAGAAATGTTTAGTGACATTAGGCTGTGTATGGGGACCTGAAGAGAGAACACAATCTGGAAGACATGAGAAACTAAGCGGGAGCAGCTGAAGGAGAAGTGGCATTGAGGAGCTGCTGCTTTGTATTCTCCATGTGCCTCACAAGGCACTTCGCTCAGCAAATGTTATTATTTGTTACAGAAATTCTTGACCTTATTAGTTGGGCCCATGTCTCTAAATAATGACTTTCACAGATTTGCTAATCTTCTTGAGTGCTTCCATTCAGTTTCCTACAACTATCTGGTTCAAAGCTTCATATAGGCCTTTTCTCCTAATATCTTCAGATTTGGTCAGAAAATTTGTGGAAACCTTATCTATATTGAGTATTACTGAGGAGATAGGAAGCATCTTTCTTCCTAGCCTTTATCTTCTAGACAGAAATACCTGCTCCTTTCTGGAGTCAGAAAGCCTGATTTCACCAGTTACCATGTGACCCAGAGCAAGCTACCTAATCTCCCATGCTCTATTTCCTCATGTGCAAAATTAGAGTAACATGCCAGTTATCCATTTATTGCCTCTAGCTCTAAGTGCACCTTCCAGTACCTGCTCTGAAACACTGGCTGGTCTCTCCAGTGAGCATGATGTTAAGCTTTGTCACTAGGAGGTGCTACCTCAAAAGCAGGTTCTTGCAGCTGCTTAAAGGCATGGGTTTGTTTTGGAGGTGGATAAAAGTGTTCTGGAATTAAATAAGATGATGGTTGCACAACATTATGAATGTACTGGAAGTTACAGAACTGTACACTTATGGTTAAAATGGTGATTTTTAATTGTTAAAATGACCATACAAATAGATTCAATGTAATTCCTATCAAAATACCAATGGCATTCTTCTCAGAACTAGAACAAATGATTCCAAAGTTCGTATAGAACCACAAAAGACCTCAGATAGCAAAAACCATCATGAGAAAGAAAAAGAAAGTTGGGGGTATTATGCTCCTTGATTTCAAACTGTACTATAAGGCTATAGTAATCAAAACAGCATGGTACCAGCATAAAAAAGACATATAGAGTCCAGAAATAAACCCATGCTTATAGGATCAACTAATCTATTAAAAGAAGGTAAGGATATACAATGTCTTTTTAATATATGGTGTTGGGAAAACTGGACAGAGATATGCAAAAAAATAAATAAATAAATAAATAAATAAAATGAAACTAGACCACTCTCTTACACTATATACAAAAACAAACTAAAAATGGATTATAGACTTAATGTAAGGCTTGAAACCATAAACCTCATAGAAGAAAACAGGTACTAAGCTATCAGACATCAGTCTGACTAGTATTTTTTTTTATAAGTCCCCTGGAGCAAGGCAAATAAAAGCAAAATTAAACAAATGGGCTTCATCAAACTAAAAAGCTTCTGCACGGGGAGGGAAATCTTTAGGAAAAAAAGAAACCCAAAAGATAACATTATGATTGGGTTATATTCACAAAGGATATACTTGATAAGGGGTTAATATTCAAAATATATAAGAAGCCCACACAACTCAATAACAAAAGGAATCTAATAAAAAATAAGCAGAGAGGAGGGAAACCAAGATGGCAGCATAGGTCAACACCTAAAATGCTGCCTTGTACAACAATTTCAAAACTATAACTAAAAGAAAAAACGGACATCATCCAGAACCACAGGAAGGCTGGCTGAGTGGAAATTCTGCAACTAGAAGGAAAGAGAAAAGCACACTGAGACTCAGAGGAACTGCAGAAGGCAGAGGTACTGAGGCGCGCATGTGGAGAGGGCGGGCAACTGAGTACATGGCTGGCTTTCTCAAGTGGGAGGGAGACAAAAGCTCCCAACTGTGCTGAACTCCAGTTCTGG
This sequence comes from Corynorhinus townsendii, assembly GCA_026230045.1. NCBI lineage: Eukaryota > Metazoa > Chordata > Mammalia > Chiroptera > Vespertilionidae > Corynorhinus > Corynorhinus townsendii. The sequence goes on from JAPDVU010000008.1 coordinate 69,801,026, forward strand.
GCGAGACTCTGGGGACCCAGACTCATTTGGGGAGAAACTGGACTGTCTGGCAGTGGGCAGAACTTGAGAGCGGCTTTCTCTCAGAGGTGCTTGCAGCGATTACCACGGGACACTGAGACACAGGGGCCTATAAGGGCAGGGCTGATGGGAAACCAATGCTGTCTGCTCCGCCCTGAGACTCCGCCCCATCCAAGCCGAGCACAGAGGCTTTTGCAAGTCTTGTCTCATAAGGGTGTCTCCAGCACAGAAGTTGTCCCAGCATAGACACAGCTGATCCTCACAATTGGCCTGGAGGTCAATTCCTCCCAGTGATACCAACAACAATCAAGGCTTAACTACAACAAGACTGTGCACACAGCCCACAAAGGGGTGCACCAAGAGTGTCCACCTCAGGTAACTGGGGAGGCTGAGCCACTGGGCCCTATAGGACACCTAGCACACAAAGCCACTCTATCAACACAGGGAAGCAGCCAAAATGTGGAGACAAAGAAACAGATCACAAATGAAAGAAATGGAGGAAAGCAAATGACTGGATATAAAGTTCTAAACCACGGTTATAAGGTATTTTAAGAATTTTCTAGAAAAGGCCAATACGTTTAGTGAGACCTTCGAGGATATGAAAAAGGACCAACTAGAAATTAAGCATACACTGACTGAAATAAAAAATATTGTACAGAGATCTAACAGCAGACTAGAGGATCGCAAGAATCAAGTCAAAGATTTGAAATGCAAAGAAGCAAAAAACACTCAACCAGAAAAGCAAAAAGAAAAAAATATCCAAAAATATGAAGATAGTGTAAGGAACCTCTGGGACTTCAAGTGTACCAACATCCGAATTATGGGGGTGCCAGAAGAAGAGAGAGAGCAAGATACTGAAAACCCATTTGAAGAAATAATGACCAAAAACTTCCCCCACCTGGTGAAAGAAATAGACTTACAAGTCCAGAAAGCACAGAGAACCCCAAACAAAAGGAATCCAAAGAGGACCACACCAAGACACATCATAATTAAAATGCCAAGATCAAAAGACAAAGAAAGAATATTAAAAGCAGCAAGAGAAAAACAGTTAGTTACCTACAAGGGAGTACCCATATGACTGTCAGCTGATTTCTCAACAGAAACTATGGTGGCAAGAAATATTCAAAGTGATGAATAGCAAGAACCTATAACCAAGATTACTCTACCCAGCAAAGCTATCATTCAGAATTGAAGGGCAGATAAAGAGCTTCATAGATAAGAAAAAGCTAAAGGAGTTCATCACCACCAAACCAGTATTATATGAAATGCTGAAAGGTATTCTTTAAGAAGAGGAAGAAGAAGAAGAAAAAAAGTAAAGATAAAAATTATGAACAACAAATACATATTTATCAATACGTGAATCTAAAAATAAAGTGAATAAAAAAATCTGATGAACAGAATAAACTGGTGAATATAATAGAATCAGGGGCATAGAAAGGGAGTGGACTGACAATTCTTGGGGGGAAAGAGGTGTGGGGGTGCGGGAAGAGACTGGACAAAAATCGTACACCTATAGATGAGGACAGTGGTGGGGGGTAAGAGCAGAGGGTGGGGGAGAACCAGGTGGAGGGAAGCTATGGGGGAAAAAAGAGGAACAATTGTAATAATCTGAACAATAAAGATTTATTAAATTAAAAAAGAATAAGCAGAGAACATGGAAAGATATTCCTTCACAGAATGCATACAGATGGGTAACAGACATATGAAAAGATGCTCAATATCACTGATCATCAGGGAGATGCAATCTCATCAGGAAGATACAATAAAAACTACAGTGAAACACCATCGCACACCAGTCAATATGGGTATTATAAAACACTCAATAAATAACAAGTGTTGGCAAGGATGTGGAGAAAAGGGAACACTTGTGCACAGTTGGTAGGATGGCAAATTAGTGCAGTCACTGTGGAAAATAGTATAGAGATTCCTCAAAAAACTATAAATCTACCATACAAACCAGCAGTTCAACTTCTGAGAATTTGTCAAAAGAAAATGAAAACATTAATAGAAAAGATATATGCATCCCTGTTTTAATTATAACATTATTTACAATAGCCAAGATATCAAGATATGGAAGCAACCTAGGCATTCATTGATAGATAAATGAATAAAAAAGATCACACACACACACACACACACACACACACACACAGGAATTACACAGCAATAAAAAAAAAAAGATTGAAATCTTGCCAGTTGTGACAGCATGGATGGATCTAGAGATATTATGCTAAGTGAAATAAGTCAAATAGAGAAAGACAAATTTCAAATGGTTTCACTTACATGTGGAGTCTAAAATAAATAAAACAAAAATGGACTCATAGAAACAGAGACCAAAGGAATGGTTGCCAGAGGGAATGGGGCTGGGGGGGGGGGGAGGGGAGATGAGTGAAAAGGAAGGGGAATATAGGGTAAAGGGGAATATAGCCAATAATCTATACATATAAAAGCCTAATATGCAAATATCCCTCATGGGAGTTTGATCAGAGACCGATCGCTCGCTATGACATGCGCTGACCACTAGAGGGTGGTGTGGAATGAAGGAAGGTCCTGGTTGGCAGCTGGCAGCCAGAAGGCTCCCAATTGGCCCTGATCACCAGCCAGGCCTAGGGACCCTACCCATGCATGAATTTCATGCACCAGGCCTCTAGTATTGTGATAAGTTTCCATGGTGACAAACTAGAATTAGTGGGATGATCACATTGTAACGTATAAAACAGTCGAATCACTATACTGTACACCTGAAACTAATATAACTAATGTTGTATACCAACTATACTTACATATGAAAAAAATAAAATGATAAATTTTATATTATGTAACTTTTACCTCAAGGAAAAAAATGTAGCTTGTGAAGATGGGACAAAGTTGTGAATGGAGCAAGTTTAGAACAGAGAGTGGAACATAGTGAGTGTTCTAACATGGTGTTTATACTGTTGCTAAGTTATTTAGTGTCTATCACAGGACCTGCTCTTCCTTGAGCTACCAAGATCCCCGTGCTGTCTTCCTGGTTGTTAGAGCCTGGCTGCCCTGGAGCTCTTCCTGTCTCTCCAGCTGGGACTCTCCTGCTGGTCTCTTACTGGTGTCTCTCTGCTGGCTCCTCAGGGAGCTGAGTGAATACATGTACCCTGCTTCTCCTGAATTGCCTGGACACCTGATGGCCAGGGGTTAGGAGTAACTGCCTAGGAGAGAACGGCCAGATAGCAGAGGGGAGTAAAAAAACAAAACACAAACGATTTAATGTTGGGCTTGTGCCCCAGGGCTCTGGGCCTCAGGGCCAATGACTGACTGGATAATGAATGACTGCTGAGGTCTAACTGTTCTCCCCTGGTCTCTCCACTGTTGTCCCCGTGTGCTTATCAGAGCCCCAGCCAGCAGTGTCCAGTTCCTTGTGGGAGAGCAGGAGGATCTCCAGTTAAAGGCTCTGTAGGTCAGCGGGGCCCACAAAGCTCGCTCCCAGGACAGGGCTGCACAGAGAAGCAGAGGACCCTGTGGTAGGCTTTGAAGAAATCCTGGGAGCTGCTTTCGGGGATCTTTCTTTAGGATATAATCATAGATGATGGTGGAGGGAGGGAAGCTAGATATAAACAAGAAACTCAGTTCCTTCATTTCCCCCCCCTTCTTTCCTTTTCCTTCTACTTTCATGGATGTAATAGTCCTTGTCACATCATAAGTGAAGTCCAGAATTTCCATTCTACACCCTGTCACCCATACAGAACCCAGAGTTTTCAGGACAGCCCTAACTCAGAAGGTTTCTGTCCTGGTACCTCCCTTTCACCCATGCACTTGCCGGGCCACCTAGGGTTATTTCTGGTCATTAGTCAGATCCCTCTCCCTACAGGGGGAGGGGAGCGTGCTGCCTCCTCACAGAGCTGTGTGTGTCCTCAGCCTGATGCCGGAGGTGGGGGAACACCGAAAGCAGGTACGGTTTGTGAAGTGACAACTTGCCATTTTATTGCCATTTTCCATTGAGCCAGCTCAGGGAGGCTCAGGGAGCAAATGACTGTGCAAAAAAGTAAGAGCAACCAGCTACCTGTTTTCAGGGCCCTCACATCTGTCCCCACCCTGTGGGGTAGCCACCACTTCTGGGTGGCATTGGTTTTGGGGTCCCTGAGCTGTCAGGGTATCCCTCTGAGGACTCCCTTTGGACCTCCCCTCAGACACAGTTACCAAACATGTTTTTCATCTTTATTAATCTGCTCTTCTCACGTTTCTCAGGTCACAGCTGCGTTGTTATCTGATGGGCTCGCTGCCAGCTCCATGAAGCCTGAAAGTTACAAAGGATGGATTAGCTGCAAAAGAGTATTTATTAGAAAAAAATCCTTTTTTATTCTTCTGTCCTTTCATGTGGAGTTAGCCATATATTGCCTGGGTGAGGTAAGAGCACTTGGCGAGCTGTGAGCGGAGTCGGATGTCTGGGCCCTGGGCTACACAGGGGCCTGGTGACGGTTCTCCTTGCCGTGACCGTCTCTCTCCCAGCCTCTCCTGGAGGCTCCTGCTGTTTTGCAGATCAGGATCCTGCTCAGTTTTGTGGCTGCCTTTCTCCAGAAAAAGAAGAATCTTTCTGTGACTGGATCTTACTTTTCCTCTAATCTCAGGGCTGTGGAGAACTCATCATTTAATAATTACTTTTCAAATTAGAAGCTCCAGTTTGCTAGAGTTTGCTGAATGGCATTGTGAGAGAAAAGACACGTTCCAACAGACAAATGGAGGTGGCGGTGACTTTTCTTACCCATCTGTGACAAAAATCTGCCACTGAGAGGATTCTAGGTCTCCAAGGAAATCAACTCCTTTGTGAAAAATTGATTTTCATTCTGTTTTGAGACTTTGGTGGTAGGAGGGCAAGTCAAAGGTATTTGCATTTGGCTGCTGCAAGCCTGAGAAATGTTCTGGTTGTGCCACCCATAGTCCCGTGAGGTCCCAGAGCACATGCTCTGTTAGGGCACAGGCACGCTGAGTAAACTCCGAGGACGTGTCTCTTTCCCATCCCAGCCTGGGAGCTGCAATGCAGACCTGCCTGCTCTGATGTAGTGTGAGATGGGGCAGAGAGGAGGTGAAAGGCTCACTAAGTGGGTGACTTCTGATCTGTCTTTCTGGTGCCAGTGGTGATCATTACCTGAAGCGGGCCAGTCTAGGCTCTGGTGGTATTGGGAAAACGGACAAGTCAGGATCTCTGGACCAAGAGTTGGGGTCCCTGGAGCATGGAGGGAGAATCATGGTCAGAACAGAAATCAAGATAAAGTATTAGAGCTACAGGACCATTGAAGATGAAAACCTCGGGTCCACTCACCACCACTAGACTCCAAATCCCCTTCTACATCCCTACCACATTCTACTGTATTTCTACTGTAGGTTCTCTGTTGCCTGGGCTCTGAGATGGTGTTTAGAAGGGGAAGTGTCTTTTTAAAGAGCTTTAGATCCATGGAGAGAGAGCAATAGGTGCTAGGGCCTTGAGGAGATGTAACTGCTCACTATCTAGCCCTCCTTTACCATTTTTTTCCATTTACTTGCCCTCCCCACTGGCCTTCTCTTCATGGTTTCTTGGTTGTTTTCATCTTTCTTTGAATAGAATACTCCTTGCCTCTTTGGTGGGCAAGATGCTGGGCATCCCCTACCTTAACTCATCATCTTCATTCCCACCCCAGTGTGTTCCTCTGGACTCCCTGGTTTGGATAATGGCAGCAAACATGCTGTAAGTCACACAGGCCACAAAGCCAGGATCAGTTTGACGCTTCCCTTGCCCTGCCTTCTATATCCAGCTAGTTCCCAATTGCGTATAGTTTACCTGGGTAGTCTCTCTTCCATTCATACCTTTATTTTCCTTCCTACCTGTTGATGAGTTACTGCAATAGCTTCCTTACTGACTTTCAATTTCCCCCATTTCTTCTTAAATTTGTCTTATATTCTGGGCCGGATTAAACTTCCAAAAGGCTTCGATCATAATCTTTCAGTATTAAAAACGGTCACTAACTCCAGTGCCAACCTGAAAATCCCCAAACTCCTTAGAAGGGCAGAACTGGGGGTGCTCCAGCCTTTCTCTTCAGCCTTATCCTTGGAGGGACTGTGGGGTCCGCAAGGTCAGGGACTTCATGTGTTTTGCTTGCTGGGATATCCCCATAATCAGCATAGAATCTGAATCTAATATATACAGCAATCCTACACACAAATGCTGCTACGTCCTAACAGGAATCCTCACGGCTCCCCCAAACTACCCTTCGTTTTCCCTGCTTTCACCACTGTACATGTTCTCCCTGGAGTGCATACCTCATCATCTCTGTCTCTTTTACTTCTACCCAAGGTCCAGCTCAAAGTTCACCTCCTTCAAGAAGCCCTCTGTGATTGCTCAGAGGGACACAATCATCCCCTCTCCAAACTACCATTATAGTTTGTAACTCCCATGGCACTTGGCATAATTTGCCTTTATTTGAAGCCTTCTGATATCTGGATCTACTAAGGGGATCTTTTTTATTCAGCTTTTCAAGCACAGAGTACAGTGTCTTCTTCTGAAATATACTAGGTAAAAATCTATTGAATTACTAAATGAATGCCTGCATGACTGGTAAATCTTTTATTTTTATCTGCAAGCCAGGTTGATTAGTAACCACACAATCTTATAGCTTTAATGATGATGAATGACTCTCAGGCCAATTAGCATTCATGTATGCTGCTGCTGCTGCTGCTGCTGCTGCGCTTGCTGGGCTGATTAATCAACTCTAATGTATGTGAACAAATTGGCATTTGTTGTCTTACAGCCAAAACTACCTGAAGGTGAATTCCATGCCAAGTGGTGAAGGCCCTGGGGTTTACAGACTTGGGCTGTGATGGGAGATGCCCTGAGTTTGAACCCATGAAGACCTCCAGCATTCCCCCACTGACCCTTCTCCTGGCTCCCTCAGAAGATGCATTTCATAGTGATGGGCAGGATGGGAGAGGCCAACCAGGTCTATGAGACTGTGCCAGTTTCCTGCTATTCTGTTTTTCCATTAAGCCTTTGACCCACTGGAGTTGGTGGCTCTAAGGCTGTGAAGATCTGGGGAGGGTCCCTATGGTGAACTCAGTGCCAAGGGGGAGGAGAGAAGGTTCTTTTCTTCTGGTAAGAGCTCCAGACTCAGAGGTTTCCTGGTTCCCAGTGTCTGTCTGGCAGGTTGCCTCATCACTCTATGCTTCACTTTCCTGATCTGATGGTGACATTTGCTTTATGGGAGGTTGTAGTTGAGGATTAAATGTCATGTATTTTGAGAACCAAGTATATTATATTATTGCTAACATATGAGGGATGTGGACAAGTTCCTCAGAAGCTGTAGACTGTGCTTGGTTGTCTGCAGTGTCAGAGGTGGGTAAAGTGTCCAAGAATTCCTTTGGGGAGGGGTAGGCCAGTCAGCATAGGTAGGACATTTATTTGAACTGCCCGGCACACCTGATTCTTTGAGCATGGTGCAGCGAGGACCCTGGAACACATCCCATCAGTCTGTCCCAGCAATGGGCCCAGTCTGGGTGTCATTTCAAGTTCGGTTTGAAGTCCTGTGTTTTCTGGGAAGCCCTGGCACTGATATAAAGGGATATTTTTCTCAAGATGTCCCTGATAATGCTGTCCTTATTTGGGAGGGGACTGAGGGGAGTTAGAAAGTGTTCCAGGAACCTAATTTCACAGACCTGTGACTATAGTAGAACTGCTCAATCACAACCTTGCTGGGCCTGCCACCACAGCAAGCTGTCAGCAGGGGGAGCTCCGTCCCTGTGGTGCCTGCTCTTGTGGCACTAGGGTGAGGGTCTGGGGGACTGAGGAAGGATTTGAGAAGTGGCCAAAGGAGGCTCTCTTCTGTAGGCAAATGCTGGAGAGCAGTCAGCTCATGTCAAGGGCTGCTGTAACCTCAGTTGGAAAAGCAGTGCCTGGTGCCCAGGGGTTGGAAGGGTGCTCAGGTTAAGCACACAAATGTCTTGACTTAAGGTGTCTTGGTTAGAGGGAAAGGGATGAAGGGGTGTGGTCGCACAGCATCTACCTGCTAGAATTGCCCTCCTCCCTCACACTGGGCTCCCCTTGGGGACTGGCTGTGAGGAGGGCCTCACATGGAACCTGGAGTTCCTGAGTGTGCTTGTACTGGTGCCTCCTGTCCATGCTCACTGAGCAGCCCTCGGGGAGGGGTCTGTCCTGGTCTCGGCCTGTCTGCTACAGCTAATGGTAGCAGGTTCTCTGGACTCAGGTGACCATCTTCTCATGCCCCTGACCCCCAGCCTCAGATTGGGAAGAGCTGAGGATAAGATAAAGGGAGACATCCTTCCATTGCAGAGCTGTGGTGGCCATGTGAGCATTTAGGGAGACACATGTGTGTGTGTATGTGTGTCCCCAGAACTCTCAGGGTGGAGGCGTAGGGTGAGCAGCATGAATATCCATCACCTGCAGATGGTCTTGGGCTCAGGTGGGACTTCTGTTTTCTTTCTCTCAGGAGGATGTGGGACCCCTTATCCTCCATGTTTATGCTGGATGAGGCCCTAGGCAGCCTGAGGGCAGAATATTAAGATAGTTGCCAGTCCTACATATGTGTGAGATGAGACTGTGCAGTGTGAGTCCAGTTTTTGGAGGAGGAGGAGGCAGTAGTTGTGAGAGGCTGAGGCCGGAAGCCATTGCTCATGGGCAGGTGAGGAAGAAGCCAGGCAGAAGTGGGACTGGGTGGTCTTATCCAGAGCACTCTACTCTTTTTTTTAAAATATATATTTTTATTGATTTCAGAGAGGAAGTTGAGGGAGGGAGAGATTAAACATCAATGATGAGAGAGAACCATTGATTGGCTGCCTCCTGCACACCCCACACCAGGGATTGAGCCTACAACCTGGGCATGTGCCCTGACCTGGAATCAAACTGTGACCTCCTGGTTCATAGGTCAACGCTCAACCATGGAGCCACGCTGGCCAGCCAGAAGCACTCTTACTGCTGGCTTCTGAGATAAATGCTTGTGCCTTTAACATTAAGACTGAGATTGAGGTTAGGGTCCTGGGAGGGTGGTTTTCTCGGAGGTTTGTAGTATGCAAAGTCATTTCTGATTTGTTGGAGCTCTTTTTGAAGGTCTCTGGGACCAGGAGGACCCTCTCTGCCTCCTTCCTCTTTGGGGTCAAAGAAGAGATCATCTGGTTTGGAGCAGTTTGGGAGAATCCTGCCAGATTGTAGATTGTCTTTTGGTGACTGGAGAAGGGACCACCTTCCTTCTTTTTGTGATGAAATTTCCAGAGTTGGGGAGAGCCTGACTCTCCCTCAGTAACTTTTGTGATCTGTATGTCCCATGAGCTTGATCTCAAAGGCACCAAGAAAAATTACTGTAACCTGCCACACCTCCTCACTTTCTGTAGGCCTGTGTGTAGTATTGCTGGTGTAGCCAGCCTCACTTTCTCTCTCCTGCAACCTGGGCGACCTGTCTGGGCCCTTTGCTGGGCAGACACCATTGAATGTGTGGCTCAGTGGGAGCCCACCAGTCTGCCCTTCTGCACGCACACAAAGCTGAATTTTATCTTTGCAAATCCCTTGGCTAGCTCTGCTCACTAGAAACAAAATAATCCTTGAGTAGTCCAGTTTAGAGTTTTCAGATCATGATGGATCTAGACATAAGGTCAAATCTCCCCATCGGCAACAAGGCAACATTAGGTAAGAGGGGAGGCTGGAGTGCTCAGGTCAACATACCTAATGGGTTATTTCTTCCTTCTCTGAACCCTTCTATGACTGCTTGCGATGGTTTGTGATGAAGTTTTAACATCCCCTGGAGAAGTGAGCATCTGGTTTCTGTAAGTCCTCCAGGACTTTACACCTTGAGACCTGGCTCAGGGGCAGCGGAGACGCCTGCCTGTGAACTTCCCTTCCTCTACAGACCTGGATTGCAGTTTGTAGCTGAGCTCTGTTAATCTCCAGGCCACTCCAGTTGTTTGTAGTGAGCATGCTCCACTCCTAGTCACTCCCTCGCCTGCCTGTCCTTGGGCTCCCCTCACTGAGTCAGCAACGTCCCCCCTGCTGTCTAAGCACTGAGCAGCCAAGCCAAGCCAATTCTGTTACAAGGAGTCGGTTGATTTGGAAGCTCACATCCTGTACGCTTTTCCAATATGACATTTAGCCAACTGGCACCCACCAATGAAGAACAACCGTGGGAATCGAGGTTGCTGAGGACTTATGACCCTGCAGAAGCCAACAGCAGGGGCCATGCTGAGGGGAAGGCTGTCCTGCTGCCAGGCCTCTCTCTCTCTGCTCCATCTTGGTTCCTGTCTAGCAGCACAGGGATCTGGCTGGCAGTCAGCAACCCGCTGCTGGCGCTTGCTGGTGGCTTGGCTCTCCTCCATCTAGCCAGGGCATTTGGACCTTTTTCCTATGTTCTGCTTATGAGCTTGGGAAGCAAGCCAGTGGTTCTCCTTGGAAATTGCCCCCATCGATGTTATTTACCATCCTAGTCCCAAGGGAGACATGTTTCTTTATTTTTTCCATATTGATACCTTCTCTTGCTCTGGCTCAACTACAGAAAACCTCAGATAGTACCAATGCTGTGGGGCAGGGAAGGGATGAGGGGGCCCATACAGGAAATGGAGATGGCAAAACAGGGTTATGTTTGTTCACCAGGCCTGGATGAAGCTTTCAATCTCCAGAGCTGAAAGTCAGCTAAGAAGGGAGATAGTCACAGGCCTGTTTCTCCCCTTGGATCCTGGATCGATTGGCTGTGGCTTTCATCAGGAGCCCTCTGGTGCTTCTGTGAGCACCAGTGTTGATGACCTCTATTATGGGCAGAAGGGTTCTCTTCCCTGCCCCCGCCCCCCCCCCCCCCCCCCCCGCCTTGCCCTTCCTCCCATCTTTAATTCATATGTTGAAGTTCCTCAGAATATGACAGCATTTAGAGATAGAATCTTTAAAAAGATAATTATGGTAAAATATGGTTATGTATGTGGGCCCTAATCCAATATGACTGGTGTTCTTATAAGAAGAGGAGATTAAAGAAAAGACCATGAAAAGACACAGGGAGAAGGCCATCATCTGCAAGCCAATGAGAACGGTCCTCAGGAAAAAACCTATCCTACCGACCCCTTGATCTTAGACTTCCAGCCTCCAGAATTGTGAGAAAGTAAATATTTGTGGTTTAAAGCACTCAGTCTTTGTTATGGCCATTCTAGCAAATGAATACAACTTTCTCCAGACAGAGCAGAGGTTTGTGGAAAGGTCAAGAAAGCAGTAGCTGAGATAATAGCATTTTGACTGACTTCATAGGGTCTCAAGGTCAGTGGTATTTCTCTGGCTTCTCCAGTTTTCTCCTCTTCTGGCAGCCACCAACCTCATATTGTTTAGGTTTTTATCCAAATATCTACCATTATTGGTGGCTAATAAATAAACCATTTCTCCTCTTATCTTATTTCCCTTTTATGGGTGGTCCTGCCCTCTGGAGGCTCACATTCTATGAGGAAGAAAGACATAAAACTCATTTCACTGTAGCCTGTAGGTGCCACGGTAGTGGTCAGCAGAGGAATATAGGACCAAAAAGGAAGACAACGTGAGCCTGTCTGAGGACGTCATGGAGGGCTTCATGGAGGTGATGGCAGAGCTAGAAGTCTGTTGCTTCTATGAAGGCAGAGACTTGGTCATGTTTACCTTCCTCCACCCATGGAATCTGGCACAGTACTTTGCACAGAGTAAGTGCTCATCTAGTTTGTTGGGTGGATCACTCTTGAAGTCCATGTAAGATTCCATGATTCTGTGACCTCAGAGGCCCAGAGCAGTCAGATGGTGGAAGGTGCTCTGGCAGACAGCATTAAGATGAACAGGTGTGAGGTTTGTAGTATGCAAAGTCATTTCTGAGCAATTGAACTGGAAGTGAGGGAGGAGAACATAATGAGCTTCCCTTCTTAGGGTTTCTGGGAGAATCCTCAGGCATAACAACAGGAACTCAGCCAGTGCACCTGCCCCACATGCATGATCAGAGGCGACATCTTACTCTCCACAAAGCAAAGGTTGGTCAAGCTCCTCACAGCTGTTTCCCGTAGAGAGGAAAGCCCCTAAGTTCCCAGGCAGTGTAAACTGACCGTTTGTTTATAAAATACGCTTCATGGCCCAAGAACACGAAAAAGCCTCAGATGCACAAACTGGCAGCTGATTCAGTAGGGATTCAAGATGCTTGGGAGCAAGGAGGAGCCTGGGAGTGGGAATGGTTGAATGCCAAGTCAGCGTGGCTCTCCTCTGGAGAACACCCAAACGGATCTAAAACTGAAGTTAAAAAAAAATTAACAAACATACAAGCCTTTTGAAAACACATTGTACCAGACATCTGTTAAAGCTGAGTGATTGACCCCCAGACAGTGCTATTAGGGAGTGGGTGCCCACTACCCAGCACCCACAGAATTAAGGGTCGCTCGTGCTCCCTGTTGGAGGGCTACAGGAGTTTAGATGAAAACCCTTTCTGCCTGGCTGTTGCAAGATGGAACCGAAAGAGATACTTGTGAGAGGACAGGAGACTGAGGAGGGCTGGCTCTCCCTCTACAGACGTTTGGGGCCTTCAGATGAGCTGTTTGTTTCACGCTGAGCTGAGCTCACCTGGGCAATGACCATGTGACAAGAATACCAAGCTGAGTCCAGATCAGCAAAGAGAGGACAGGAAGAGGAAGAGGAAGAGAAGCTGAGGCAGCCAGGCGAAGCAGTGACTGGCAGAAACCTAGTCATGACTGCTGCTTAATATTATGTGTAGCCCTTCAATCAGAGTTGATAAAACTTTGACAAGGGCAAGTTCTTGTAGTTAATTTCTCAGTCTATGAAAAAGCTGGGTTCAGATCTAGAGACTAAGGGAGAGTTGTTGGAGTTACCAAACTCTGTCCAAAATGTAGGCTCACCCTCCATTGCCAGGGGCCTGAGCCCCTCAGATGACATCCTTAAGAGCTTGGGACTTGGGGAGTGGTGGGGAACGGCTTCCTCACAAATCTGCTCTAAAATAATTCACTGCAGGCCCAGTGAGGTTACTGATCTAGGGGGGAGGGGTGGAAACAATGATAATAGGAATAAAGACAATCAGGGGGACTATTGTTATTGAGCACTTAAGCTGCTCAGGCACTGTGCTAGGCATACACAGCATCTCATCGAGTCCTATCAAGGACCATTATTACCCCTTGCTTACATGTGAGAAAATGAGGTGGAGAGAAGTCAAATGGCTTTGTCAAGGTCACAAAGTATGTGGTGAAGCCAGGATACAAATGCAGGGGCTCTGATCCCCAAACCTGTCCTTTTAATAGTCACAGTGTCCTGCCCTAGCAGACGCCTTTTGTGCCTTTTGGGAGTCCAGGATGTGCTGGGATATTGAACTAGAACCAAGGTGTGCTCTGCATCCACCTGAACTACCCCAAATTATTTCATTCCATTGGCGTGACTAATGGCTTCTCAAATCTGTTCTTCTGACCTAATCTCAGAAAGCCAGAGACCCCTGAGATCTGGGAGACCTCAAATGAGAGGCACACCTTACCTAGGATTAAAAATAATAGTATAACTAGGGCAGAGAGAGACAGAGAGGAACTCGGTTCTTTCTTTAAAAAAAAATTTTTTTTTGAATCCTTACCCAAAGATATTTTCCATTGATTTTTAGGAAGAGTAGAAGAGAGAGGAAAAGATGGAGAGAAACAGCGATGTGAGAGAAACACATCAATTGGTTGCTTCCTGCATGAGCCCTGGCAGGAGAGGAATCTGCAACCAAGGTATGTTCCCTTGACTGGAATCGAACCCAGGATCCTTTGGTCCACAAGCTGATGCTCTATCTACTGAGCCAAACTGGCTAGGGTGGAACTCAGTTCTTTCTAACTAGGAACCCAGAAAGGAACCAACAGAGTCCCTATAGACTCAGTCTATATAACCTCATTTCCCCGACCAGAATATACCATCAGTAATACCCAAGTCTTCCTTCCCCACATACTCCAAGCTCTTGTGTCTTAATATCTAGACATCCTTGGTTTCCCAGAATGGAAAATATCCTGAAACTTAACAACAAAGGAGCTGTTATATTCCATTGTATTTCTAACCTCTGGGCCTTTGGTTTCTCTATATCCTCTTCCCCTCAGGACTGCACATCCATCCCTTCCAACTCTGTGACCAGCTGGACTTCCATTCTGAAGGCCAGATTCTCTTACTTGTTTCATGTGGATGTGTCTTAGGAAGCTGATGGGCTGGCCACTTGGACGGCCACCATTTTGGCACATGGGACCACAAGCATACCTGCTTCCTTGTCCCAACATTATTTCACATCAGGAAATGATTCATAAAGAATCCCAATCTCTCTTTCTCCCTACCCCTGAGCCTGACCTCTGGGACCTAAGGTCAGAAGGGTGTGATTCTTTCCTTTGGGTATACAGGTCATTGTTCCAACCAATAGAGCCACACCAGCCAGGGCAGGACATGATTCTTTTTAAATGAAAGGGGAAAATATCTAATTCTTCTACTTCTGCCCTTTCAAGCTCTCTACAGGTTGCTATCTTTTATGCTCACTCTTTCTGACTTCTCAGAAACATTAGCATCAAGATGATTGGTTTTACCAGAGTATAAAATGAGGGAACCTAAAAGGGAATGAAGGAGAAGAAGGCATGGATGAGTAATGAGTGATGGAAATTGAGCAGGGCTAATTCTGCACTCTGCACCGAAGGTGAGACAGATGGTCCTCACTTCTGTTTCAACTTGAGTTCCAGAGGAGTTAATCCATATTAAGGGCACCTGGATTTCAGGGCCAGGTAGGAAGCCAGGTTTGTGTGCATAACCATTTACACTTTTTAGCAATTTCTCCCTCTCAAAGGATATAAGACTTCGTATTCTTTTGTCTTTACAGAGCAGTCTGCTCCCCTCCCTTTCCTAATGACCCCCACAGTTAGTTCTCTTTTAAGTACTCACCTACCCCCACCCCCTAGGGCTGGGGAAGGTGGCAGCATCCCTAGCAACCTCAGGCTTGAGTCTCCCTCTGTGAGGTAGCGAATTGCCTGGCAGCCCATGCAAATCAGTTTTGCCTGGAGATCTGAGAAGAAAGGGAAGCTGAGGCGCTGATCTCCCCGTGTTCTGGGAAGTTGCCTTTTTCTTTACTGCTGCTTTCAAGTGACCCCAGTCTCATTACAGATATTGAAATGGGGTGAGAAATGGGAACTTGGTTGCTTGTTGCCTTTGAGGGTTGGTGGAAGAGAACCACAAGCCTGTCCAGATCTTATCTCCTCAGGAAGAGGCAGGAAAACAACATAGCAAAACGGCTGCCCAGGCGAGAACCCCACCTTATGTCTTCACACTACACACCCACGTGTGGTGATGTTGCCGTTTCCCACGAAGATGAAAGTGGAGGGTGAGGCACACCAGGGATTCCCTGAGCCTTGGATGGGGACATCCCATGGGTGGGGAGGTCAACTGGGACTGTCTGGCAGCCCTGGGGATAGGCCCCCTTAGCCATCAGAACTAGGCACCTCCACCCTGCCTGCTCTCCCTGAGGGGGCTTAAGGGGCCTGGGAAAGGCTGGGCTGCCTTCCACTCTGGAAGGGGGAATCCATCACAAAAACCTCCTTAAATACACACTGTGTGTCTGCTCTGTGCTCTGGGGAATCTAATTAAATGCAAGATAGTCTCAGCTCACATGGAACTTAATAAAAATCACGTGGGGAGATCAACCACAAATAAAAAATGCAACACACACACAAGAACTGTTACAAGTGGTACATGACTAATTGGCACATGAAAGACGAGTTCACTCTCTGTTTGCTCCCACACTGACATTTTGGAACGGAAAGGAAGGACAGCACCCCTGCTACTAGCTGAACCTGGGGAGGGCAGGGGACAGGGGACAGGTGCTGGGAGGAGGGCAGCATTCCTGGAAGGAGCTAAGTGCCCTGTCCCAGCATCAGAAAGACTTGTTTCTGAAATGGATTCAGGGCCAATGTTGCAATGCTCTCAGAAGACCCTGGTTATATCTTCCTACACACATAAGTTATACCAGCTCACACCTTCCCTCTTTCTTCCCATGAACTGCAGGAGCCTTCCTCTGTTGTTTACTGTGACACCCTTTGATACATGCCCCCAGCATCTTCTCTGTTAATGTCCTGGCCAGACCACTCCTTTCTCAGACCCTTAGGATGAATTTCCACTGAAACATCAACAAACATTATATTTGAAGCAAATTGGTTTGGGAACACACCCCAGGTCTGCCACTCATTAGTTGTGTGACTATGACAGTGGGCCTCAATTTCCTCAGCTGCAATGTGGGTACAAAAAATATCTTTATTGTATGATTCTTCTGAGGATCAAAAGGGATTGTGAATGTGGCCTGCCTAGTGTGTGTGTGGAGTCCATTGCTGTGTGGAAATTCACCAAAATCTATGTTAAAGCAGTGCTTCTCAAACCTGCATGCACATTCAACCCCCATGAGGCTCTTGTTTGAAAAAATGCAGATTCAGATTGAGTGGAACTGGGTGGACCTGAAATTCTCTATTTCTGGCAAGTTCCCAGGTGGTGCAGATACTACTTGTCCAAAGACCACACTTTGAGCAGCAAGGCTCTGAAGGCCTTTATGATCAGAATCCTGCATTTCCTGATTTTTCTCTGGTGCCACCCCTACTGTGTTTCTACTGCTTATGCTGACTCTTGCCTTCTCTGTGTTTGGAACCTCTTGCCTCCTCTTTCTAGTCTCTACTTCACCCACCTCTGTTGCTGACCTTTTTGCCATCTCGGTCTACTTTCCCTTCCTGCCTCTTCCTCTACTCTTCTCTCTGTTTGACTCTGCTCTCTAGAGTAGCATCATTGCTTATACTGAATACCCCCCTTTAATATTCCACTTCAACTTCATGGAATATTGTCTCACAAGGCTTTCTCACTGTTTGCCAGAGGGTAAGCCTTTTCACATTGTCCTTTTCCCCTGGTTGCTAGGAAGCTCATAGTTAAGTTTTATGGTCAGTTTTAGCAGTATTCTCTCTCCAAGTTTTCTGATCAAATTAGTTTCTATGCATCATCTTTTCCTCCTTTTATGACTTTGTTCTTAAAAAATTCATTGCTTGTTTTATAGTATATATTGTCACTTGCTAGCTGCGTGATCATGGACTTAACCTCCCTGGAATTAAGTTTTATCCCCCATGAAGTAGAGATAATGATGGCAGCTATCTCATAAGATTGTGGGAAGGGTTAAATAAATTAATATCTGTAAAGTCCCTGGAACAGTGTTTAGCACATGGTAAGCACCTCATGAGTATTATTTATTGTTGTTGTTGTTATTTTATAAAATCCTTATGAAAATTGAGATGGGCATAATCATCATCATCAGAAAAAACCACACTGATGTTAATGTGGTAGACAATATACCATGAAATTATCATATTATACTGGAATAGTTGAATTATGGAATACCTTTTAAGCTAGAAGTAAATAAATTTAGATAAAAATAAATCAAATGCAGTAAATAGAAAACATTAGATAATCTAAAATTAGGTAGTTCCAAGATGGGTGCAAATGAATGGAATTTGTTTTTCCCAACTCTGTGCCTTGTGACCTCCACACCATATGTGGGCTTTGAACATTGCAGTCAGGACTAAAGCAACTTTCTTGAAACTTCTCATTTCTCTTTTGCCCTTGCTTTGGCTTTCAAGTCCATTACAGTTCTTCACTCCTGCACCTCGCCTCTCAGAGCTAGCCCAACTTATTTTTTAAATGTAATGGCTAGCTGTAGCTGAACTGATGTAACCCTGCTGCCTTCTGTGGCTTGTAGCCTTTCTGTCTGCTTCAGGAAATCATGACATTGGGTTCCACTTCAACTCCTAGGACTTTATTAGATGGCTTTCTGGGATTTGCACCATCCCTGTTCCATACATTCATGATTCCTCATTCATTCATTGAATGAAATTTATTTTACATCTATTCTGTGCCTATCAGTCATATAAGTGCTAGGGAAATAGAAGTAAGAGAAACAAGTTTTGGCCCTCATGGAGCTTGCATTTTAGTTGGGAGAGACAGACAATGAACAAACTAACGCATGCTATATACTCTGCATCCTCTCTACTCAAAATGTAGTCCATGGTCCAGTAGCATGTTAAGTTGAAAATGCTTACTAGAAAATCAAGTCAATTTATTGAGGAGGCAATTGCTTATTTATATGAGGTAGGGGTTATTGGAAACATTTAATGGACTTTTATGATCATCTATTCCAACCACCTCAGCTTGCAGATGAACAAACTGAGTCTGTGTGACAAAGAGGCCTTGACCAAGGGCACACAATTGGTTGGTTGCTGAGCATATTTTTGGTCTTTTCTACTCATTATACACCATCCTTTCTTGCATGGACTCTAGGTCAATACTTATTAAGGCAAATGTGTTTATTTAGGAGAATTTTCAAACCTTATGTGGGTATGGAAATGCAAGAAAAGCCATCCATAATATTTCCCATTAAAGCTTCATATCTGGGTTAAAAGGCTTGTGGGATGGTTCCCAAGGGCAATTTTTAAACCTTTGATCAAGAAACACTTAAGGGTGAGGGATATTGATGGTACAAGTTCCCTTTTAAGACACTATAAACTGAGAGTAAGAGTTTCAGAAAGATTCATTGATTCATTTGCAAACGAGGAAATTAAGGCCTCACCAAGTGAAGTGACTAATCCAAGATCCTACTGCAAGTTAGTAGCAGACCTGAAATCAGAGCTATCTCCTGACTCAGGGCACAAAACTTAAGACTTAGAGTTGGGGGATGCATGTTCAACTCCCACTGTTTCCACTGGCCAACCCCGTGACCTTCTTTAGGTCTCCATTTCTGCAGACGTGCGACCCTGCGTCACTTACCCCTATATAAGTCCTTCATTTATAAAACGGGTTGAGCAAATGAAATAATTTACATCAAATTATTTACAAAACTGCTTTTCCCCTACCATTGCACACAGCACTTCTTCTGTAGCCATCCCAAAGAGAGGACATTATTCGAATCCAACTGAGACCCCATTAGGAAGAGGACTCTGACATGGGGGAGCCAGGTGTGCCTCATGGACGTATCTAGTCATCCTTTTCTGGCTCCCTTCATCTGTGAAAACATTTCTTCCACCATCTCTTCCATCACTCTCAGAGGAGATATCGTCTGTCAAATGGGAATGCCTTCATTTCCTTTAACTACAACTGATAAAGATTTGGTAAACCCTCCTCCTTCTGAAATGCGTTATCTTATCTCTTCCCTCAGTTAACTCTAATCCCCACTTACTTTTCACAACTTAACTCAGAGGTCCCTGCACCTATCCCTATCTACTCTCCCATGGCTATTGGGTGCCCCTCTTGTATTCTCACATAGCTTCCATTTTTCCTCTATCAAGCATGCAACCCGTTGTCTTCCACATTTATTTACTCGAAAGCCCCTCTCATTAGAATGTAGGGATTGTATTCATCTCTGTAGTTACCTAGTGCCTGGGCACATAGTGTGTTCTCAATAAATGCTTTTTGATAATGAATGCATGCATGATGACATCATTAGGGTTTTCTCATTTCTCATAGGGTAGAATTTCCTGGTGAGGGAAGAGTCTCCAGTTGTCCAGGCTCTCTTTGCACCTCCCAGCCTCAGGCAGAAATGAATAAAAGCAAAGCTGCTCTTTTTTGACTAAGCCCAGCTATGTACCTCAGAGTCTTTGCCAGGGCCAGTGAGTCAGGTGCATGTGACTCTGACCAGGCCACGGTAATTTGTATCTCAGTAACCAAGATGCAAAAGGAAGTGGGAGCAGTAAGAGACAGAGATAAGAAGAAGGGGATGATTTCTTGCCTCTGCCACCCCATTAATCAGGTGTGGTCCTAGGTGACGTGCACAGCCATTTGCACTTGTCATCCAGGACACCCATCTGGTGTAAACATGAGCTCGAAGGCTCCAGACAGGAAGGCTAAGTATTATGTGAGCCTGGCACCGATCCAGGTGGAAGGGCTTTAGCATTTGTTCACTTGCCCTGACAGATCTCCTTGGCCGCAGCAGTCTCCTGGCTGTAGAGGCCTCCATGTCTTTCCCTGTCCTAATTCCCACACACTACACTTTCCCTGGCCTTCTGATCTGCATCGAAAGCCCTTTGTCCTGAAGAATAAGGCATGGTGGTTAAGAATTTATACTCTGGAGGCAATCTGATCCGGATGCAGATTCTGGCCCCACCATGGACTGCTGTATGGACTGCTGTGCAAGTTACCTATCCTCTCTGAGGATCAGTTTTCTCACCCAAAGTGTGGCAAGTATTATCCACTCATGGGCTCCATGAGGATTACATTAGATAATGCTTATAAAGGGGTTAGCATATTTTGAGCTTTCAACAAAAGTGACTCATTGTCTTATAACTATATCTTTCTTGAACCCACCTTGTCAGACATAATCATTCTTTCCTTGGTGTTACTACAGACTATTTTAATAATAGTATGTAGTTATTTTAATAATACTGCATATAATAATATGCTATATAATAGCAATATGCTGTATAGTATATGTATAGTATATACTTATATGGTATAACTGTATAAATGTATATATGGTATCCTATATGTATAGTGATACTATATGTTTAATAATATATAAAATACATAATATGATAATGATAACTAACTTTTATTAAATTCTTATCATACAGACATTGTTCTATGAGTTTTATATGTATTAATTCACTGAATCCCAACAAGGTAGGTATAATTGTTATCCAAATTTTATAGATGAGAAACTGAGGCACAGAAAAGGTAAGCAACTTGCTTAAAGATGTGAAGTTAGTAAGAGGAAGAGCAGTGCTTGAAAGGAGGGAGACTGGCTCCAGAATTTTTTTTTTTTTTTGTGGGCTTTGCACCACCCCTGGGCTGTGAGTCTTGTGTCGACTGTGTCTGATTCAACCTTGTAACCTCTCAGCTCCTTGCTCCAGGTTTGCAGTGGTCTGTGAATGCCTGTACAGAGCAGATACCACCAGCAAGCTTCCCAGCTCTTGAGTAGCTGATAATCCGGGGAGGGAGGATGCCAGCTTCCTAGTTCCAGGTACCTGTAGCTCAGTGCCCAGTTCCCAAAGCCCTGGCCTCCTGCTCATTTCTGGCCCCACTCAATGGGCCTGGCAGCAGATGGCAGATTTTCCCCTCCCTTCTCCCCCAGGGAAAATACTTAGAGTATACAAGGGGAGCTATACTGGGACAAAATGATCATCAAACTAATTTTTTAAAAAAGGTTAGTTTTGCAGCTAGGGACTGTATTTGAGGAGTGAGCAGAGGTAAGACATTGGCAGAGCATGGGTTTAATCATGTGGTGGTCAGCCAATAAATACTATCCAAGAAAACAGCTTATTTGTGCCAGCAGGACATGTGCTCCACACGAGGCATGGCAGGACCCAAAGATCACTCTCTGCACCATCAAGAGAAAGAATGGGGTAGTGAGTGAGCATAGGATTTGAGGAAATTAAGATCAGAAGACAAGTGCTTGTTGTCTTAATTTCTCTCTTATCTAAAGTGAGGATAATAATACAATCCACCTCATGAGTTTGTTGGGAGAACATGAAACATCATACGTTGTGAAGAGTCATAAAGATACCTTTTATCTGAAGAATGCTTTAATAATAAGAAATAAATATCAATAATAGTAATAATGACATCTAACCTATATGTAGGATTTGGTATATCCATGAGTTCTTCTAAGTGCTTTATATATATTTAATCTTCACAAGCTTATGAAATAAGTAATATTATATCCATTTTACAGATTAACAGCTGAGGCACAGAGAGGTTAACTAAATTGTTCAAAGTCACATACCTAGTTACTAGCACTGTAGGCATTCAAATGTGGACAATCTGGCTCCGAGTCTGTGTTCTTAACTGCCATATGGTTAAGATGAACGTGAGCATGTGTGTTTGTAAAACATTCCCACATCCATCATCTTAAGTAATTCTTCCTGTTCCCTGAACAGAGGAACTCTTTGGTACAGAGGAATTGGGCCGTTCTTCACACTGAGCTTAATCTACCTCTTGGCGAAGTGTCTTGAATCTATTATAGACCCCAAACCTTAGGAAAGCTTGTCTGATGCTTGCAGAAAAGTATCAAGAGGGTCATCTTTGTTTTATAGTTTAGCTTGAGAATCTCTTCAAATTCTCTGGATTTTCATTGTTCTGACATCTCAGTGTCCATCAGAGTCCCCAGTAGCTGATCCTTACTACACTGGAGGTACATCAATAAATCAGACTACAAATATGTATAAGGCACCTACAACATGGCCAAGCACTGTGCAGGGGCATGGTGACATGATGCATTAAAAAATAGGATTATGGTCTCCATCCACGAAGAGTTAGCAGTCTAGTTGGAAAGATCAAATGAATGAAACAATAGATTAAAATAACAAAGTAATACCATGAGATAATAATATGATAACATGAAATTGTTCAGTGTTGACAATGAGATTATGTGAAATGAATAGAGCATATCACTAACTGTGTCTCAATCATCTCCTGGTCTTTTTATTAAAGTTCTAAGTTTCTTAGGGACACTGGACCCAGCATGGCTAATCTATCCTCCCTTCCCAGGGAAGAAAAGAAAACTCCATGTAAATGAACATTCTTCACCCAGCAGCTTTAGCTATGTTCACCAAGATGTGTCTTTGTCTTTTCCTTTGTATTTCTTCATCAGAGGTGGTAGAGATATCAACTTGGGGTCTGTTACTCCTTGAGAAGTAACTGTCATAGTGACATGAGCAGAGGGGAATTAAGGCCAAGTGGTTAAATCAGAAGATGCCTTGCTTTCTACTCCTTTCATTGTGTGCTCCTACCTTCGCAAGGACCTTGAAGCTGCTTCCTAACCCTAGAAATAAACAGGATGCTCAGCGAGGGCACCATTTTAAATCTTTGGTGGGTGACTTTGGGCAAATTGCTTAATCTCATCTTTACTTTTTCTCATCTACAAAAAAGAACATATGAAAGTGAATGTGAGAAGGGACTGAAATAATTAATGAAGAGTGCTTATCATGGTGACATAAATACATTTTTCTGAAATGGTATATTTCTATCATTATTAGCTTTACTGCCAATACTCTTCCATCATTATCACCACCATCATCACCATCATCATTACCATGATCAGTAGCAATATCATCACTGTCATCACCACCATTAGCAACACCATCATCACCATCATCAGCATCATCACCACCATCACTGTCATCAAAATCTAACCAGTATCCTTGGCTGGTTTGGCTCAGTGGATAGAGCATCGGCCTGCTGACTGAAGGGTCCTGGGTTTGATTTCAGTCAAGGGCACATGCACGGGTTTCTGGCTCAATCCCCAGTGGGGGGTGTGCAGGAGGCAGCCAATCAATGATTCTCATCATTGATGTTTCTATCTCTCCCTCTCCTCCCTTCCTCTCGGGAAAAAAAAAAAATCTAACCAATACATCATCCCATATCCCATTCCCTTAGGATCTTTTTAAATGACTGTTAGGCTAATTTGACAACCAGCTCTCCTTGTCATCCCTACTCAGATAACATCTTTATTCAAGTTTTCAGAGACAAGGGAGTGACTTGTTAAAAATGAATATTGACAATTTTAATATCTGTGATGGGAGAAAAAGAAAGTTAGTTTTGGTTGGGTAGACTGTTGAGTGTTTCTTATATCGCCTTCTCTGCAGCTGTTGGGTCTGTCCCAGAGATAAATTCTTCCACCAAGTTCTCTCCATTTTCCCAAGAATAACCAAGGTAACAAGGCAGGTAAAGGAGACCTTAGCCCACTAAAATCACTTCCCCTTTCCCCATTAAGTATAGTGGCAATGTGAAGAGAAGACCCTTCATTTCTATTTTAGTCCATAATAATGGGAGTGCCTGGAAGAGAATAACAGAAATGTTTGAGGTTGCAATTCTGAAGCATAAAAAGCACAGAGTTAATTGCCTTTGGCTTCCCAGACAGATTTCTATGTACACAATTGTGTTTCATCTTTGTAACTGCAGGCTATACTTTGAGGGTGTCTGAAGTAGAGAAATTATCCATGTTGTGTTCAGAGCCATGCTTCAATTAAAAGCTCATAGGCAGATGGACAGAAATACCACGTGGGGGCCCAACTAGAGAAGTCCTTCTCTGGAGAGGTGTTTATTTGGTAATTCAGAAGGGTAAAGGGACTCATTCTAAAATTTTTGCTTGGGGGCTATCAGGTACTGTTCCACTCTGCAAAGGGGTGTTCAGTTTCATTGAATTTCTTCACCAAGTCAATACAATTGCCATGTGGAAATGAGTGTGAGGAGACATTTCCGGTGTGGTATTTTTTTTTTTTTTTTTTTTGCCTTTGGATAAAAACACAGTCAGACCTTTGTGCACAAGGTAGATTCTGAGAGGCCATGGAAGGCAGAGTGGGAGGATCTCCAAGGCATCTCAGGGGAACATTTAGCACAAACACTGCGCATGCCAACTTGCCTTAAGGCTGGGAGACGGAGCACTTCTCAGCAGCAACCCCGCTCTTCCGACACACTCACCTGAAAGGAACTGGGAGTCATCGTCTTGGCTTGTATATAAGCCTGATTCATTTATCCATTGAACAAATATTTGTTGAGTGTCAGCCAATGCCAAGCCTGTTCTAGGGGCTGAGGATACAGCAGTGAACAAAAATAGGCAAAAATCCCAACGGACAAAATTCACTTTTCCTCAGATTGGTTTAATATTGTTATTATGCTCTATCTAGTTAAATGTGTGCATATTTTATATACATATTCATATATTTTATATGTAAATCTCATAAAATATATTTTATTTATATATTTATAAATAATACATAATAAAATATGTTTTATATAAAATATTTATATATATCTTATTAGATTGTAAAATCCAATAATTCAAAGATTGAGTTTATCTAATTATCTGTGTACAAAACCCAGAATAGCATCATTCATTCATTCATTCATTTACTCACTCAACAAATACCCTGAGTTAGGCAACAGGGATACAGTTATGAAGAAGACAGAAAATCTCTCATACAGATTATAGCATAAGTTCGAGACAAAGATAGTGATGCCATTTTTTTGACATTTAATTCAGGTTTAATGATGTACAAATTTTAAATCTTACATTTGCAAAGGAATATCTTACATCCAAAGAGCAATGCCATATCAGCACAAGTTGGCACATTTTCAGCATTGATGACTTTGTCCACCCCACTTGCAGTTTTTGTATTTTTTTATCTTTTTATTTTGAACTAATTTTAGATTTACGGAAATATTGCAAAAATAAAGTACACAGAAATTCTGGATAACCTTCACCCAGCTTCTCCTTCTGTTAAAATCTTGTATAACTATGATATATTTAACAACACTAAGAAATTAACATTGGTACAGTATTATTAACTAGGTTACAGATTTTATTGGATGTCATGAGTTTTTCCATTAATCTCTTGTTTCTGTTCCAATCTGTGGCAGTTTCTCAGTCTTTTCTTGCTTTTATAACTTAAACAGTTTGGAAGATTACTGGTTAGGGATTTTGTGGAATGTGAAACTGAATTTGGGTTTGATGGCTTTTTCTCATTATTACACGGGGCTTGTAATGTTTGGGGAGGAATGTCACAGAGGTGAAGAGCCCTTCTCACTGTCATATCAGGGATGCAGGACATTAACATGACTTCTCACTGGTCATGTTGACCTTGGCCTGTTAGTTACAGTGTCTGCCAGGTTTCTCTACCATAGTCAGCACCCCCCATATGCTCTGTATGATAGAAGTTAGTAACTAAGTTACTAACTCAAGGGGAGGGGATATTCCACTGTACCTCCTGGAAGAAGGCTTCCTTTCTTAATTTTTTCTCACTTATATGTTCTACCATTGGGATTAAGGGCTTTAGGAATGATATATTACTTTCCCTTTAAGTGATCTTAGTAAAGTTCATAAATTTAATCTGTTTGTATATCACCTTGTTTAGACAATCCTTCATCACTTAGCATGAACTCTTATCAGAGAGAGAGAGAGAGAGAGGTTTCTTTAGAGGGATCTAAAGTTCTTGTTACTTGTAAAATAAATCCAGTACTACAGATGAAATTCCTTTTAAGTTTAATACAGCTGTAACAACTGCTTATCGTGATGATTGTAAAGTAGATGACTCAATAACAATTCAGTTCACATAACTGGGGAATCATAGGGAAGATACAAGAATTATTTGATCCAACCCCCTCAGTTTTTACATGAGGAAACGGAGGCCCAGAGAGGAGGCACCAGTTTTCTGAGCTTGCTCAGCCAGTTAGAGGGACCATAGGTTTCCTGCTTCTCAGGGTTCTTTACTATAAATACCTCTGTCCCCAGCAATGGAGGGAGTCTGTACTATCTCTCCCCGACCCCACCCCAGCTCTTTCCACAGGGTAGGTCAGGAATAAGGCCTAATTCAGGCCACCCCTAGGAAACCACAGGATTAAGGAAAAGACATTTTGCCCTACTCCCACCCAGCTCTCATCTGCAAGTGGATGAGAGCTGGGTGGAAGAGGACCTGGTATTCTCCAGTTTCTTCCTCACCTGAGTGTTAGAAGCCTTACTCCCAGTTAGCCAGGCTCTGCTTCAGTCTGGGGATGCTACAGTTTAAAAGCGGAAACTCCATGAAATTTGGAGTTCATTCTTAGAGGCTGCTATTCTAGGAACAACAAGAATAATTCCCTTACGAGACGGGCCAGCTTAGAGCCAGGAAAGAACTAAGCTAATAGACCTTGTTACCATTGTAATGAGCTAGTTATTAATATTAACATTAGGAAGGGTAGGCCATACATTAAAAGCATGGTCATCTGGGCAGCTTCACCAGGAAGCTGCATTTTCTCACTTCCCACAGGGAACCACTGGTCCGTTCCCTGCAGATCACTGGGGGAAAGGGTCAGACAAAGGAGGAAATGGATGCACACTCAGTGAGGTTGAGGTGACATAGGGAAGGTGCTTGCCTGTCAGTGTAACCTGGGAACAAAGATAATTGGCTAGGGGGTGGAGCCACTGCAAGCACATGGAATCTTGGAAGAGTAAAATCCCCCAGACAAAGAAATTTTTCTTGTTTCTCTTGCTGTTTGTGCTCCTATTTCTCACTTACTCTGTGACCTGCACTCAATAAGTGCCTCCATAGCCATGTGACCCTGGAAGCTGCATGGCCGATGGCCACATGTGCTCCACACACAAAGGACTGCAGTTAGTCCGGATTACAGCCAGGAAAGCTAAACTACCCTGATGCTGGACTGGACTTTGCTTACTATGGAGCAAAAACCCTGGACACTGGCTTTAATCCTAGCCCCGCTGAAGACAAAATGGGACTTTTCCCATGGTGGGATGGGACCTGAAAGGGAACTGCCTTAAAGTTACCTTATCAATAACATATTCCATAATACCTCATCCTCTCGTGGAGGCCTCAGGAAATTCTTTTCCTTGGGACACACCAAGAGGCCCACTTCCACTGGCAACAGGTGGGGACACAGAGAGCATCCCACTAATAATAATCTTACGTTCTCAAGAGGCAATGAGAACTAAATGCTAGGATTTGGGAGAAGAAACTAGAAAAACATTGTCCTCCCTCCCCCAACCCCAACCACTACCTGTCACTTCAATGGGGTTAAAAAGCAGTGAGATAGCCCTAACCAGTTTGGCTCAGTGGATAGAGCATCAGCCTGTGGACTGAAGGGTCCCAGGTTTGATTCTGGTCAAGGGCATGTACCTTGGTTGTGGGCACATCCCCAGTAGGGGGTGTGCAGGAGGCAGCTGATCGATATTTCTCTCTCATCGATGTTTCTGACTCTGTGTTCCTCTCCCTTCCTGTCTGTAAAAAATCAATAAAATATATTAAAAAAAAATAAAAAGCAGTGAGATAAACATGTGACTGAATATGCTCAGTTAAAAAGATATGTCATTTTTCCCAGTAAAAGAAATGGAGCTCCAAGTCCCACTCAAGTCCCATGCACAAAGGGCATGCCAATGACCATATCCATATGGAAGTGCTCTCTAGGATGTCCCTGGACAATGAGGTACATGAGAGGTCAGGGCACAGCTGTCCCCTGGGTGGAGACTAAGTAAATCCAGGTCTTCAGTCAGAATATCTGGCCAGCTGTGTTTTCATGTTGCTCATTTTCACGGTCAGTGGGACTTAGAAACAAAGGGAGTGAGAGTTCAAGTTTGTTAGCATCAAGGGCTCCTCCTGCAAAGGCTTTCATACCCCTCTTGGTAAAGTGAGTGAAGGTATTTTTTGGCTGCCTCAATTTCCTTCCCCCTGGTGTGCCTCATCCATATATGTCTCTCTGTCTAGGGTCTTCAATACTTATCCCCTTTCCCTTCACTAAAATCTTTCAGAAAAGATGGGGAACTCATTCACACTGTCATGTAAATCACTGATTCCACTTTAAAGTGTTAGCCCTTTCAAAGGGCCATTGCTTTAAACAGGCCTAAACACCTACATATGGTTCTCAGCCTTGGCATGCGTCAGCACCACTGGTGGTACACTGATAAATATGGAAGCCCAGACCCCGCTCAAACTCTATACTGTTGAAAAGCTCTACAGGCAATTCTCATGCACAACCAGGGCTGAAAACCATTCCTAGTTTAAGTGAGAGGTTCTCAGTGTGTGGTCCCTGGACCAGCAGCATTGGTATTGCCTGGGAACTCAGGAATGCAAATTTGGAGGCCTGAATCAGACCTCCTGAATCAGAATCTCTGAGGGTGGGGCCAAGCAATCTGTTTTATTAAGTTTTCCAGATGATTCTATTACACACTAAAGTTTAAGCTTTAAGCAAAAGGAGCACGGTCTAACTGGGATATTTTGGTCAGGATGTGTATAAATGTGGATGGGGGACAGGGGAGCCCTCTGAAACCTCACTCCCTAAGTGGCTGGCTAGTCTGCATAATAAAGCCATCTCTGCTCATTGTGGATCATCTGAGGCTGTCTCCGATTCACAGACCATCAGCAGTATTAGAACCTTTTGCCCTAATAGGAAGGACAGATTTACTTAAGGTGGCCACAACATACATATGATTGGTGGTATTGATTGGTGGTGGTTATGCTGTTGGCCATAACTCCCCTCTTCCTTCCTCTTCTGCCCCCAAGCCACAGACCACAGTGAGGCTGGTGGACAGGGCAGAGGCAGAGAATAAGGGTGTTGTAGAGGAAGCAATTTGATTTGTTAAGCTAAATTGGACTAAATTAGAGGCCATGGAACTCTTCTGCAAAGTATTTCTTTATTTTTATAAATTAAATTTATTTTGGCAACATTTGTTAATAACAACAACATATAAATTTTAGTGCATCTATAATAATAAAAGCGTTATATGCTAATTAGACCAGATGTCCTTATGGACATCCTTCCTGACGACCTTCTGGATGAAGCCGGGGCTGCAAGGGAAGCCTGGGTCCCTGGTGCCAGAGGGAAGCAGTGCCGGCATCCGGGGGGAAGGAAGGCCTACTTTTGCACGAATTTCGTGCATTGGGCCTCTAATATCTTTATAACGCAACATCTGTATATGCTATTGTGCTCTTTAATTGTAAATTTTATCTCAAAACAATAGTCCCAAAGCACTCACTTGAAGGTTAGTGTCTTCATCCCTGATGCATCCTATGTGGGGAATATGTCCTGAAAATTGGCTGAAATGAGGGGATATTTTCGTTTTATTCAACTAGCACTATACTTGCTACTAGGGATGCATCAATGAACAAGAGGGACACTGTCCATAACCTCAGGATCTCAGAGAGAAAACAAGCAGGTGAGAATGCTGCTAATGAAGAGGAGACACAGAAAGGATGTTGTGTGAGCTCCTGGCAGTTTCTATGATCTTAGTTCTGGGTCTCAGGTAAATCTTTTCTGGATGAGTGATGTTTAATCTGAAAACTGAAGGGTGAAATGGAATCAGTCAGGTGAAGGGATGCAGAGGAGGGAAGGAAAGAGTGGGAGGAACATTGTTGACAGAAAGAGAGAGAGTTTGTGTGAGCCGCTGAGTTGAGAGAGAGCCTTCTATAGACATCTTAAGAAGTTCAAACTGAATATGTGGGACCCCAGAGAGCCCAGGCAAAGGCAATACAGGATGAAGCTAGAGAGGTAACAAGTCCAGGTCCCTGGTGCCAAGGAAGTCAAATGAAGAATTTGGACTAGGGCTTGCGGGCAATTGGAAGCCTCTGAAGGGTTTTAAGCAGTGGAAGAAAATGACAGATTTGCATTAAAAATAAATTTCTTGGCTGCATTTTGTAAAGTGGATTGGAGGGGGGAAGAGTGGGTATTGGGAGACAGAATATGTGTGTTTATACAGACTAACTTTATGAACGTTTGCTAAGGAAAAATATTAAATGAACTAAGAAATTATGAGATTAAAATGTGTGTTCCTCATGTTCTTTTCAGCCCTAGTTTTGTTTCTTTGATTGAAATAGATCTGAAGCAATGATCTTCAAAATTGTATGTGTATTTGACACATGGAGTATGTGGCCATTGGAAGGAGTAAGTCAACTAATGCTAATTGA
This sequence comes from Corynorhinus townsendii, assembly GCA_026230045.1. Classification (NCBI taxonomy): domain Eukaryota; kingdom Metazoa; phylum Chordata; class Mammalia; order Chiroptera; family Vespertilionidae; genus Corynorhinus; species Corynorhinus townsendii. Next base: position 69,831,434 of record JAPDVU010000008.1, read on the forward strand.
ACACCAGACATTTGCATATCACAAAATAAAACACAGAGCTGGACATCATGGGGGGATTCTAGGAAGGCTTGGTCCTTGCCCACAAGAAACAAACAATGGAGTACGGAAATAAATAAAAACACTGAAAATTCAAGCAGTATGTGATTAATGATCAAAAAGTGAGGCTGGAATCATCAACACTCTAAAAGAAGTTGTAGAAATAGCTTCATGGATGATATTGGTCTTGGGCAAGACTTTGAAGGATCCTGAGAGCAAACATGGGGAGGCCAATGTGGGTGGCAGTGATGTAATCAGTAGGCCTTATGGTGGGATCCAGATTTGTGGTTTCAATTTGTCTTGTGCCAAGGCAGTTTTGGGAAGTTACATATATGGAAGGGGGCAATTCTAAAGTCACACCCACCAGAAGCCCCAACACTTTGCCTCTTGACACTGAGACAATCTTCTTATGCAGGAGTTTAACTGTTTTGTAGGGTAGAGTTGGTTCTAAATTGCCCTCAAATCCCAGGTACAAGTTTTCACTTGATGGCTACCTGCCACCACCCTGGGCTGCAGGTGGGGAGGAGGGTGAAAGGCAGAGTGACTGAAACTGGACCTGCAATGGCAGCAGCATGTTTGGGCCAGCCTGAGTGAAGACATTAGTCTGCAAGATGAATTGGAGGGGGATGTCACGGACTGAGCATTTCTAACCCTGAAGATGCTTGTGGGGCTGCCTGGATTAAGGGCCAGAGACCCAAAGAGAGCTTATGGGTCCTCTTCTGTTTTATATTTTGGAGGATCTGCCTAATAATTCATTTTAAAAAAGGATTCTGATGGCAGAAATGAGTTGAAAATCCTTGTCAATAGAAAGACCTTTTCACAACATGCTGTGTTGGTCCCTGCTTAAAGGAATGTCCCCACAAGAGGGAAGGGACTTGTTGAGCACTCCTATGTGGCACCCACTGGAGTGGCAGCAGTGAGCAGTGAGCCCAGGACCTGCTCAGCATGTACAAAGCTGCTGAGGCTCTGCAGGGGTCGCTGGGGGCCAGGATGGGGAGCTGGGCTCCAGAGCTGCCAGGGAAGAAGAACAATGGGCTAGTGTGAGTGCTGCCGGAGGGGCCCAGCGGAGGTGACAGTCCACCTGGGCTGCAGGGCATGTTTGTCCAGGCAGGAAGCCACAGGGAATCCCAAGCCAGCCTCCCCTGGCACATATCCTGACCACACCTACTGTGGAGCCCCTGGGCACCTGGAAGATGGCAGAAACGGTTGCTGGAAAGACCATCCCAAACCACCTGGCTAGGCCAATTCCTTCCTTATTCCCTGGTTTGCTTGGGGATTGAACTTCCCCACTGACCCCCCATCCCCACCCCCACCCCTCAGCTTCTGGAAGGATTCTCCATTGTGTTCAGGTTGCTCAGCCTTCTCCCTTAGCTGCCTCATGGCCTCACTATCTGAGACACTCCTGAGCTGGGTGGATTAAGATCTAATGGAACAGCTTCCAAGAGGGAAGGGTCCCCTGGGGACAGGACACCTCATAGGCTGTCATTGACATTTATGTGACATGAATGATTTTTATAAGTGTGCCAGGGCTCTCCCACTGTGTTAAGACTGTTGGGTCAATGCAGGTATAACTGCATTTGGGTGAATGGGAATAGTATGACAAGACAACACCATTTTTAGTATCAGTGCTTGGGGTGGAGCCTGCCTCTCAAACCAGGCATGGGGCTGGGGTGCAAGGGTTGGAGGAGGGAATCAGGATGGGAGTTAAACAATAGGAATGAGGAGGCAGTGGAGATGGGCTGCACATCTGGCATTAATTTGAACACCATGAATGGAAACAGCAGGATCTGTGAACCATTGGAAAGAGTTGGTTGTGGCAAGCTGGGCTTTGCTGGCTTGACTTCCTCACTGCGCCTGGTGTTCTCGGGCTCATTCCTAGTGTAGTCTCTGGCTGTGTTTAGTAATGTAATGGTCGCTGTTTGTTAGACATCTACTATCACTGGCATTGAGGTGCTCCTTTTCATGCAGTATTTGATTTGATCCTGACAACAGCCTGGTGAGGAATTATTTAACAGATGTGGAAATCGGGACACAGAGTGTTAAGTGACCTGCTCAAGGTAACATAGTTTTAAATGGTAGAGCCAGGATTTGTACCTAGCTCTAATTCTAGAGATCAAATTCTTAATTGCTTGCCTGTGTCATCTGTGCTGAGTGTTGCTAAGGGCAGCGTTTGAGTTCAAGCTTGGAGGAAGCTTTTCAAGGGGTGGCCAAGCTCCCTGGGAGGACAAAGTGGCAGTGTGTGGTGGAACTCAGGGAATGGGTCCTATCGCTTGGTCAGCCATCCTTCCTTCCTCGAGTGTTCTTTCCACACTCGACCTCAGACACTCTGATCTTACTTTTATGAGTTGGAAGCCATCCCCATGGCTTCGTTCTGCAACCTGCCCAGCCATCCCCCAAAGATGGGAGTGACTAATGAGGAAACTTTGCTAGGAGGCTAGTGGTGCATCCAAGATTTAGGGCTAAAGTAGATCTCCAAATATATAGTTCTCTAAGTGGCCAGCGCCTCAGGGACCCACACTCAGGTACTTCTTGGTTTCAGCATCTGTTTCTCAGGCATCCATGGGAACTGAAATCCAGTCAGCTGCTGAGGCAGTCTGAGGGCATTGGGAGGGCTGGACAGGAGCAGGTGTTCAAAAGTTTGATGTCTGTCATTTGCTTTGGTCAATCTTCTCAGTCCAAGCTGGTACTTCAGCCTCTGACAGATGAGAGCATATAGCTGCCTGGAGTAGATTATGTGACTCACTGTCACTTATGAACTGGTTCCTGAGAAGTAACAGGAGAGTGCCACGTTAACATGAACATGGGGGAATCCCGACAATCTCTCTATAGCAACAGCCCACAGTAATCTCTCTGTGCTTCTAGCAACCTTTGTATTCATTTATGACTATATCTATCACCACTTGGTTACCTGGTCTCATCTATCACCACTTGGTTACCTGGTCTCATGCCTCTCTGACCCAGGCAGTACCAGAGGACTTCCCTGAGGTCAGGTACAAGCTCATCCATGATATTGCAAGAGTAAAAGCTATCCTTTGAGATGCTTACTATTTTCCAGGCACTGTTGAGGTGTTTTACACATATTGACATCTAATTCTTACAATATTTTGTAATATATGCACCGAACCCAGATTAGATAAGTAACTTGTCCAAAGTTGGTGGAGGCAGGATCAAACCCAGGCATTGGCTGCAAGTCTAGGCTCTCAGTCATTGAGCTATACAATACTCCACAGTCTGAATTATTCTGGGGCATGTATTCTTCCCAAATTTTAGAGCCAATCAATGAGGGCATGAAAGAAACAGGCCAGGCTCTGCTTCCTGAAAGTGAAGGCTAGGTGTGGTAGAGGGAGAACTGGATAAAGCTGGGGTTCTCAGATGTGATCCCCAGACCAGCGGTATCTGCATCACCTCAGAATTTGTTAGGCATGAAAAAGCTCCAGCCCTATCCCTGATCTATTAAGTCAGAAACTCTGGTAGTTCTAATTCTGATGCATTGTAAAGCTTGCAGATTGCTGGAACAGGCAGTCAGGAAGCTAGGTTCTAGGCTCATGTCTGCTCTTGCCTAGCTAAATGACTATGTGCAGGTAATTTCATCTCTCTGATCCTGGTTTCCTATCTCAAAAATGAAGGGCTCACTTCAGGTTCATTCAAATTTCCTTAATCCAACAAGTATTTCTTGAGTGCCTATCATATGGCGGGTTCTGAGAAGGAGAAGACACTATGCCTCCTGATTGGAACACAATGACAGCCAGGTGGCTTGGGAGCATCTATGGTCATCACTCAAAGCTCAACCCTAATTAATTCTTACTGGAGCAATTGTTAGAAAGACTCTCTCTCTCTACCTCCCATTCCTACTGTCTCCAATATACCTCCACACCATTGCCAAAGCCACATTTAAAGGGAGCATGACTCTGACCTTGTTACTCCTCAGTTAAAAACTTTCAATGATTCCCTACAGTCTATGCTTTCCAAAGGGAGCACAATGAGGGTCCAGCCTGCCCCCGATCCTTGGAAATGACAGAGGCCTCAGACACAACTCTGTGTACAGGCCTGTAAGATGGTTAGAAGGATGGACTCTGGGCCAGCAAAGTTCCTGGGTTCTACAGAACAAGTGGCTGAAAGAAAAAAAGGGTAAGATTCTGGTGCAAAAATTGGCAAGGCTCTGCTCTTCTTTGAGGCTCACGTGATATTTCCCTGGGAAAACCTGGTTAAATTTCCGGCCTGTATTTCAAAAACCTACAAAAAGTTTGGAGCAACAGAAAATGGAAGTGTTAGTAACAGTATGAGTTTTGTGTGTGTGTGTGTGTGTGTGTGTGTTTTAAGTATATTTTATTGATTTTTACAGAGAGGAAGGGAGAGGGATAGAAAGTTAGAAACATCGATGAGAGAGAAATATCAATCAGCTGCCTCCTGCACAACCTCCACTGGGGATTGAGCCCACAACCAAGGCACCTTGACCGGAATTGTACCTGGGACCCTTCCACCAAGGCACCTTGACCGGAATTGAACCTGGGACCCCGCTCTGGCTGACGCTCTATCCACTGAGCCAAACTGCCTAGGGCAATAAGAGTATGAGTTTGGGTCTACTGTGGTAACTGGAGCCATTACACTCATCAATCAGCATCCTGACTAAAGTCCTGGGGCTTGGTGCCTGTAGTTAACCGGATAGTTTGGGGAATTTGCACCTGACTTCAGGTGCAGTCACTGATGTCTAACAGGGTTGTATCATTCTGAAATAAAAAGGGGCCAATGATTAATTGATCCATGAGACTTTATGGAACACATTGCAATTGGCATTATATACAATTTTCTGGACACAAGAGAAACCCAAGGTGCTTCCCTAAGGATCTCATACTTCCTGCACCAGAATAGGCCATCTGCCAAGGTTTCTGCATTCCATGGCTTGGCATCATCTGTACATTGGACATTCCATAATCAAGCTGAGATGGATCTGGGACTGCACAGCAATTATCTGGCACTTTGCTCTGGAGTCTGTGTATCTGACTGTGAAGGCCACCTCACTGGTGCAAAACAGTTGCCTCATTTCAGAGAGATAGGTGGTCTGAATTGAATCTTAGGCTGTGTATATGGGACTGCAATCTCTTGGAAAAAAGAGGGAAGGCGAGGATGTTCAGGGTCCCATTTAGACTCTTAGCTTCTGGGCTCAGCATCCCCTGGCAAAAAATGTCTTAAGCATCTGTGGCAGAGCCGTGGTCCCTACTTTGCACTATCTGAGTGAGCCTGGGCCTTCCTGTGCTCAGTTTTCACTTTGTCATTATGAGGACAGTGGCTGATGCTCAGCTGATGTTTGTTGAATTTGCTAAATGTAGACTATCTAGCTTTAATGCCATTGATGATTTTTATGTCCCTTAGCTGGGACTTTAGAGACTTCCTTCCTTCCTTCCTTTCTTTCTTTCTTTCTTTCTTTCTTTCTTTCTTTCTTTCTTTCTTTCTTTCTTTCTTTCTTTCTCTCTCTCTCTCTCTCTTTCTCCTCCCTCTCTTTCTTAGTATTTGCATTTCCTCCAGCTTTATTGAGATATAATGAACAGATAACATCGTATAAAGTCTAAGGTGTACAAAGTGTTGACTTGATATTTATATATTGCAAAATGATTACCACCATAGCCTTAGCTATAACCTCCATCACATCACATAATTACCATTTCTTAATTACTATCTCTTTTTTGTAGTGAAAACATTTAAGATTCATTCTCTTTATAACTTCCAAGTATATAATATAATATTATTAACTATAATCACCATAGAAATGATTTTCTGAATGTGCCCTGTGGAAATATAAGGCTTGAGGCCTCAAGATGTTGATTTGGAGAGATTTTTTTTTGATCCACTGCTTTCCTTCTTCTGGTGGATGGTGTTTGTGATATCCATTCCTCCTCCCCCCCACTCTAACTAAAATGTGAGCTTTTTGAAGTCAGGGACCTGACTTCCTTTTTCACTGCTGTATTTTCAGTGCCAGATACAGATAGTAGGATAGTAGTCAACAAATATTTGCTGAATGAATGGATAGATGAATGAATGAATTAATGAGCAAACGGATGGATGAATGAATGAATGGGTGGGTGGATTAATGAATGGATGGATGGATGGGTGGAGAGATGAATGTGGGGATGGATGGATGAATGATTGATTGTGTGGGACTTAACTCTTTTGTGGGGAGGAGATAGTGTCATGTAATGATAAGAGATGTTCTTATCATAAAAAAACATGTAACTATTTGTGATGACGGATGTTAACTATACTTATTGTAGTGATCATTTCAATATGTATATCAAATCATTGTGTTGCCCACATGAACATAATAAAATATGTCAAAATTATATCTCAATTAAAAGGACAAAAAAGAAAGAAAAGAGCTGTGCAATCAGATTGCCCAGGTCGGATCCCTGGCTCTTTGTATGACCTGTATGTTTTAGACAAGTGTCTTAACCTCATTCTGTCTGTTTCCTCATCTGTGAAATGAGACTACTACTTCAAAGCATTGTTATGAGGATAACAAAGGAATAATATGTACAAAGTATTTAGAACAGTTCTTGGCAAATAGTCATTGGCCAGAAATCTTGGCTATCACTGGCTTTTCAAACTGTACATGTGAAGCTCCTGAAGTTGTTTGATCTCCATCCCCCGCCCCACGCCCCCACTTTTTTTTAATAGTTTGACTGTGTCTATTTGTGGACCATGCTAACTAATGCATTTTTTTTTCAGAAACAAGTACTCATGTCAATCAATTTATACTTATTGTATGCCTGTTATATCTCTGACCCTGTTTTTGGTTTGTATTTTCTCCTAGAGAGAACAGTGGTGACACTGGGCCCAGGTGGAACGCGTTCATATTCATTATTAATAACAATGATGGTAACAGCAATAATGGTTACCACTTTCAGAGTCTTTGCTGTGTGCAGGGCATTGTATACTTTGGTGGCTAAGTCATTGCTTGGACCAGGAGATCATGGATACTCAGGTACTGATTGACTGTCAGTATCTGACTTTGTCTCTGGACTCCCTGAGCCCAGGCTTGGCTCACTGGTCTCTGTCTGTTGTTACCATGGTCACACATACCTCACATAGAGTTACTGCTCAATTGAATTAACTGCTTTATCTTTGGAGGCAGATCTTTGTTTTTCCTTTGAACCTTCAAAATGTCTAAAATTCTGAATTGCCTTCCTCCATTTCTCCCCTTTTCTTCTCTTTCCACTTATATTTCTATCTCCTTTTCATCTTCTACATCTCCTCACTCATTCATTCAAGTTGCTCCCCCTTCAAATTAGAGAAGTGGCAGTTCAAAAAAAGCAGTCCAGCTGCCCGCCAAACAGCTCCACCCGTGACTGAAAGTGGCCCAGGACCATGGCACGTATGCAAATAGACTTGTCTTGACATGCTGGAGCCTTCTCCTTTTTTCAGAACACTAAACTTTTGATTCACAAGGAAATGGACTTTGACTTTAAAGAATTTCTTATTTCCATAGTGCTTGGAAAATCATGACTTACACTGGTGAAAACCCTTTCACCAGAGGGCTTGGTGTTTTGGGAAGAGAAAAAGGAGGGGGTTCTTTGTTGCATTTTCAGGACAGATAAATGACATGCATCACCTCAATCACCAGACAAACTTCCTTCACTTTATTCCTTTGAGCCTGTAGCTCAAGTGGAATAGGGGTCAACTGCCTCCTTGATGTCTACTGTTTTGGTGTCTCTCATCACTTTGGGGTCTTTGAATGCTATACAGAGAAGCAGGGCAGCTCAGTGCTTTGAGTCATGGGTGTGCAGATTGGGTGCCAGGTCACAGAGTCACTTGATCACTATTCCTTGGCTGGGGGGAGGGGAGACTATAGGAAAGGGATTACCTCTGGGTGAAGATCATTCATGGGTGAAGCTCCCTCTTGTGTGTGGGAAATAATGGTTATGTGCTTAGTTAGACAAAGAATCTACCATGCTACACTTAAACTGGAGATTATTTTTCTTCTTAATCAGGACTTTCTAGGGGCATTCCAATGAATAAGAGTTGAAAGAGGATAGATGGGAAAAGAGACATTGAGAAAAAAAGGGATGACTTGTTCTTGATTGCCTATGTTAGTGCTTCCTAAATCTCAAAGTTATGCCACCTGAATCTTTTTCTTTTTTAAAAAAATCCTCATCCAATGATATGTTTATTGATTTTTAGAGAAAGGAAGGGGGTGAGACAGAGAGAGAAAGAGAAGAGAGAGAGAGAGAGATCAGTTGCCTTTCATACATGCCACAACCAGATTGAATCCACAACCTAGGAATGTGCCCTGACCTAGAATTGAACCTATACCTTTTGGTGTATAGGTTCCAACCACCCAGTCAAGTGTTTTCTTTAAAAAAATTTTTTTTACTAAAATAACCAACCAACCAACCTACCAAGTTATGGGTTACTCCAGATCTACTGAGTCAGTTTTTTAAAAAACAAACAAACACAGAAATTTATTTACACACTTTAAAAAACGCTGAGCTAACTATAGCCTTGAGAAAATGCAGAATATACAAACTTTATCCCTTAAATGAAATGTTAAATTGTGGTTACAACTATTCATATAACTGTTCCATGTAGGACTTAGTCAACACAAAATACAACTATATTTTCACATGCATCTTTAAATCAGAGCATTCATGGCACATTGCCTCTTAATCCCTAAATACACAGTTAAAGATGTTTTCAGAAATTACTACAAAACTGGTAAGAAAGCTAAAATAATTTCTGAAAGCAAATAGCTATGAAACCTGTACAGAAATCTATATAGAGATTCACAAATCATTTGGAAAATCAGCCTAGATGTAAACTTAATAAAGCACACTTCCTGTCCATCCTTGAAGTTGATCGTTCTCCAGCACCTGTCTTTGAAGACAGCAGTAAGCCTGACCCTGATACTCAAGGTCTGGTTCTGGGTCAGTTTTCTGGTTTGGATTGGTCAGGACTCACTTCCTTCAGCATCTTCATCAGTGAACCTGTGAGTGTGCCTTAGTATTATCTTCTCTTTCTGCTCTGCAACCTTTTTCGCTAGAGGCATGATGTGAATATCCATCTCAAATGCATTCACAGTGGATTTTGTTTTTAAGAGATAACACACCATTTTGTTGCTGGAAAGGCAGAAGTGATCTCTCAAGGCAGCCAGGGCAGCCCGGATAGAATACAGATGGAAACCAAGGGAAACTCACAGGAACTACAGAATAAAAGCCGTAAGTGCTGTCTTTGAATAAACCTTCGGTGTCAACCAGGAAGGGAGCTTCCGAAACCACGTTATCTGTAACCCTCCAGAGGATAACGATGTGCACCGAGTCAGGGAGCCAGGCATGGCGCTGTGCGCACTGGAACGAGGCGCACCTTGGGTGGCAGCCGAGAGGGCAGCTGCAGGCTTGATGGCAGCTCCTTGGTCCCTGCCCTGTGGGGCTGGGCGGCCAGAACCCCTTCACACTGTGTGTCCCACTCCGTGGAAGTTTTGAAAGAAGGTTCATCAGGTGCCATCACAGAAGTCACTCTCCCGCCACTTTGCATACCGAGCGATGGCGCCTTGGCACTGCCTGGGTTTGGAACATGCACCAGGCCTGAGTCGGGTGTTTTGAGGGTAGGGCTCAGGAATATCCCTTTATAATAATTATCCCGTGTAACTTGGCTGGGAACTACTCTAGGAATTCTTGTGGGACTTTGCATTATTTTTTAGAAATCAGATTTTCCACACCAGTGATAATTCCTTGAGCACAGGGGTTGCGGCTTCCTCCCCTTGGTACCCCTAACAATCTAAGTTATTTCCCAGCGCAGAGCAAAAACATTTGTAGAAGCATCATAGAATATATTTCTCAAAGGTGGCCATCAGCTGTGCAGGCTGTGGGGGAAGATATTATTGGCAGTATGAAGGTGAAAACTATCAAGTTAAGACTGTTATTCAGGGTGTGGTGTCAAATAATGGTAAAGCAAAACAAACAGACAAATAAAAACACCCCTCTACCCTGCCCCCACCCCAAAAACAAACAAACAAACAAACAAAAAACACCCTCTTTGCCTTGGAAGGACCACAGGGTGAGTAAAATATCCTAGAGATATTTTCTTTGGCAAAGGCTGTTTTCCAAAGCTCCAAGGTAACAAGGGCATCAAAGTAGTAACCACTAAGTTATTTTTTTAAACTATCTTCCAGGATTATTTATGGCAGTCTTAGGCTATCAATAATTATTAAAGATACCTGGCCCTTGGTTTTCTCATTGACAAAATGGGGACATGGACACTTTCCAGCTGCCTGTGTTAAAGAGAGTTGTCAGTATGACTAGACTTCACCTGTCTAGCATCAGATGGCATTCAAAGACAGCCATGAAGAGAGTTGGGCCCCCTCCTGCCTGCACAGAGCTGTTACATATTGCTTCTGAGCACTGGCGACCATCCAGGCCACTCTGGTTTCTGTCTGTGCAATCTCTATCTCATCAGAATAAATGTGACTTTCTTTTTAATTGCTCCTAGTCATAACCTCTATTTAAGGCACAATAATACTGGAAATCCCAACCATTATGTCTATTCCTAAATTAGGACCTGCCATGCAGCTATCAGTCATGTTCACAGATGGTGGATGGGAGCTGGCATTGATGAGGTGTGCTCAGGATCCTAGGATTTCTTTGACGGGAGGAGGGGCACCTGCTTTTGTTTTTGGAAAAGTACAAATTGGCAAAGCTTGAAGGGATAGGGACCTTGGTGCATGAATTTTGAGAACAAAAACAAGAAAGGAAATTTAGTTATGTAGTCTCTTGATTGGAACAAAACAATGAAAATTAGTGTGTGTAGAGCAGCGGTCGGCAAACTCATTAGTCAACAGAGCCAAATATCAACAGTACAACGGTTGAAATTTCTTTTGAGAGCCAAATTTTTTAAACGTAAACTTCTTCTAATGCCACTTCTTCAAAATAGACTTGCCCAGGCCATGGTATTTTGTGGAAGAGCCACACTCAAGGTGCCAAAGAGCCGCATGTGGCTCGCGAGCCTCAGTTTGCCAACCACTGGTATAGAGGACTCTACACTAAGCTATTACACTTCAGCATTGCAATAATAACAACTATTATTATTATTGTTATTACTATTATTTAGAAAAGAAAGAAACTAAAACTAGTAGAGTTTAAACAATTTACCCAAGACCACGGTACTAGCAGTGCAGCCAGATTCCAAACCAGGTTCCTAACTTAAATTAAGTAACTTCACTATGCCCTGCTGCCTTGTCCAGAGGCAAATTCTATGGAAGAATGAAGTGATAGTTATTGGCAGGAGAGATGACAAATGGACTTACCTGATTTAGTGGTGACTATCATACTTAGTGTGTGAAGGAAACCTGGGAGATTGCCTGCAGGCAGCAATGGAGTTTGATACTCTACTCACATTACTAGGGGCCCATTACTGTTCTAACTGTAAACATTTGTAAAAAAAATTTATGTAAACATTTGATATCATAGTATTTCTTTAAAATAAACAGTTGTTCTTAACCTTGGAATTCTCATGAACTCTGTGGACTGTCTGCCAAGGAAAATGTATATATGCACACAGGACCCACTCACCTCCCCCCCACCTCCCGCCCGCCGCCTTTTTTTTAAATTACCCAGGTCCTCCCCTCCCTCCTACTCCACCTCTATGGTCAAGAAATCTTTCTCTAGATGCTTGACTTTACAAATTGTCCTGAATTTCTGAGCCAGAGACAATCTTTATAGTCTAGGGGTTGTTGAACCTGTAGGCCATGAATTTTTCTATGCTCTAGTCTGTCTATATCTGCATTTATGATAAATCATTTATTGAAAAGACATAGGATTTTTCTGTCTACCCAACACCAAATATTTGGCTATGTGATGCTAACAATTTTCTGTTTCATTTATTGTTATATCCCTAAAGCCTAGAATAGAACTTTGCACAATTACATGATATAATCTATATGTTTTATTTTTTTTGTGTTTAATACATGTTTCAGAAAATTGTTGTATGAAAAATGTTTAGAAATTAATCACATAAATGTAAAAGATCAACTTGTTCTCAAAAGGATTTAATCTATAATTTCTTCACTATATACATCACTATAGATACATAAACCTTACCAAGCTAAGAAGTTTTCTTCTAGTCCTAATTTTCTAAGAGGTTGTTTTGTTTTGTTTTAAATTACAAATAGATGTTGGGCTTTATCAAGTGTTTAGACACTGATTGAGGTAAATTCATATTTTTATCTTACAGTTTAGTGTGGTGAATTGATAAAATTTCTAAGAACAAATTATCCTTTCATTCCTTGGATAAATCCCACTTTATTGTAATGTATTCTTATTATTATTTATTATTGTATCATCAGACATTATTTCTTAATATACCATTGAATTCAGCAAACTAATTATTTTCTTTAGGATTTTTGATAAATTAAATTTTTCAAAAATTAAATGGGCCTATAATTTTCTTCTCTTGTATTGACCTTATTTAGTTTTGAAATCAAGAAGTACATCAGGCTTTTATTTAAAAACAACCTGAGATTTGGTTTTTGTTTTAACTATATCTAAGATTCAACATATTGTTGGATCATTTTAAAAATTTAAATTCAATCCAGGAATCTGTATGTTTTAATTGGTGAGCTTAATTTTTTATATTTGTTAAAGTTGCTGTACTCTGCAAACTTATCCTGTTATCTTATTTCTATTTTCCATTCACTATATAAATTTTAATACCCCTTTCCTATTTTTATAGAAAGACCCAGTTTTTTTTTCAGCTGTTTTAAAAATTAAACATTCTATTTCTGTTCTTATAGTAAGAACAAAAGTGGCAGTTGTCCCTTACCTCATACTTACAGTTACTTTTCCCTATTAATTTCTTAAGTTGATCAACAGCATTTTTCCCCTTTATAAAACAAAAACGTTGCTACATCTTAATTTCCCTTTGCTCTCCTTTAGGCCCACACATTTCATTCCTGCACAAATAAAATGAAATAATAAAATAAAAAATAAAAATAAAATGTGAATGGTGTTCCCTGAACTTGTGCAATCAATGTGGATATTTTCTATACATTTTGTTCTGGGTTCTTGTGGATGTATTTTTCCCTTTTTCAGCTTTAAGAGAATTCCTATAATAAACTTTATCCAGATATTTGCCCACCTTTTGCTCCCATGTTTTTTGTAACATTCTCCTGGATTGCCTTTTTTTATTTGAGTGCTTCTCCCAAGAGCAATTGTAATGTGAGACCTTGTATGCTTGCGAATACTTTTGTTATGTTATAATATTTAAATCACAGTTTGGCCATATTACATTTATAGGTTCAATATTCTTTTTAACACTTAAAAATATTTCTTAATTGTCTGTTTGCATCTAGTTTTTCTGTCGAAAACTATACCATCAATACAGTTCTTTTCCTTAGCTATTAATATACCTAAGTAAGCTTCTAGAATTTCCTCTTTGTATTAGTTGTTTTTAAATTGCATTATAATGGGTACAGGTGTTAGTTTTTCTTTATCTCTACTGTTTGACTGTTCATGAGTAGTTTTAATTTTACATATTTCATATTTTAAAAAAATGTTAAGTATTTATCTTTATTGTAACTTCAAGACAAGTATAAGACAAAAATAACCACTACCACTATTTATCATAGGACTGGACAAAACTGTAAGGAAATGAAAAAATTAGAGGTGAAGGATTGGAAGGGAAAAGATAAAACTGGCATTGTTTTCAGAAGAGATGATCATCTACCTAGAAAGATCATCATAACCAACAGACAAACTATTAAAACTAATAAGAGAGGTCAACAAGTTTGCCAAAAATAAGATAAACTCACAAATATTAGAATTTTTTTATACCAATAATAACCAACTTGAAAATATAATAAAAAGTGAGGGGCTATTCACAATGTCAAAAGTTAGTAAGTAATTAAGTAAGAATTAACTTACCTAAGAATACATTATTAAAAAAAGAATACACTATACTTCCATGGAGAAAATTTTAAAACTCTACTAGTAAAGAACATAGAATATAATCTCAGTAGATGGAGAGCTAGCCCATGCTTAGATGGGCCAAATTACTCTTATAATGATACCAACCTTCCTTAAAGCAATAAGTAAATTAAATAAAAACCAATCAAAATTCCAGTTGGATTTTTTTTTAGGAACTTGATGAACTTACTCTAAAATTTTAAGATTCACTGTAATAAATAATAATTAAACCTGTAAAGTGTTAGTACAAGAACAGACAATGAAGTCAATGAAATAAAATATAATTCAAAGGCAGGCCCATATACATAATGTAAGTATATTTTTAAAAAGGACACCATGAGTGAAGCTTACAGATTACAGATTATGAGAAGAAATTTGCATTGATTAAAACGGATAATATCTAGAATTTCACTTGTAGAATATACAAAAGAACTGCTTATCAATAAGAAAAATACAGCAAGCTCAGGAGAGAAGTTGGCAAAGGAGTGAACAGAAATTTTAGAAAAGAGGAAATCCAGAAGGTTAGCAAGCATATGAAGAGATGCTCAAATTTATTACCGTTAGTAATGTAAAATAAAATGACAGTGAACTATCACTGTTAGGTTGGCAAGAATTAGAAAGCTGCTCATGCCAAGTCTGGTGGTGAAACGGGAAGCTTCATGAACTGCTGTAGGGAGCCTGGAGAGCAATTTGGTTGTATTTAGTCAGCCCACATTTATGCATATTATTTGACCTAGGAATTCTACCTATGTGCATGTAACCCCAAGGAAATTTTCACATGCCTCTGTACAAGGGTACTTGTTAGCATGTTTATTGATGCTTTGCTTTGTGGAAGGAGAGTTAGAAACAATCTGGTTAAGTAAAAGGTAGTGCCTGCATTCCATGAAATACTTTCAAGCGTTTAGAAATGACAGATGGAAAGTATGCATAGCAATATGAATGGATCTTACAACACAGTGATGAGATGAGAAGTAGTATGAGCTCTCTAACACTATAGCAACTACATTAATTAAAAATCCAGGAGTGCAAAACAATACAGATTTTACAAGAACAGGTTATGAATATGTTTTATTTACAAATAAAAGAATTAACATCATCCAGATGAAAATCATTGCTTTGATTGAAATGATAGGTGACTATTGGAGGTTAATGGAAACAGGAAAAAGAATATGTATGGCCTTAGCCGGTTTGGCTCAGTAGATAGAGCATCGGCCTATTGACTGAAGGGTTCCAGGTTTGATTCTGGTCAAGGGCACATGCCTGGGTTGCAGGCTTAATCCCCAGTAGGGGGTGTGCAGGAGGCAGCTGATCAATGATTCTCTCTCATCATTGATGTTTCCATATCTCTCCGTCTCCTTTCATCTTTGAAATCAATAAAAAATATAAATATATAAAACAAACAAACAAAAAACCCCCACAAATAAGTGTTAAAAAAAAAGGATATGTATGGAAGGTATACAGAAAAGTGAATGAATGAATGATGAATAAACAAAAGAAGAATGAATAGCCCTAACTGGTTTGGCTCAGTGGATAGAGCATTGGCCTGCAGACTGAGGGGTTCCAGGTTCGATTCTGGTCAAGGGCATGTACCTTTGTTACGGGCACATCCCCAGTAGGGGGTGTGCAGGAGGCAGCTGATCAGTGTATCTCTTTCATTTATGTTTCTAACTCTCTTTCCCTCTCCCTCTCCATAAAAAAATCAATAAAATCTATTTTTTAAAAAAAGAAGAAAAATGAATAAATAAGAGAGGGACCTTTTATGGACCAATGGTGATAAAGTGCAGTGGATAAAGAGGACAATAAAAGCCCAAAAGAAAAGACAAAATTAAGGCCTGATATAGGTGATAGCACATAATGAGCACTTAGTAAATATTTGTTGAGTGAAGGAAGAAATGAAGTCTGTGGTGAATCCTTTTTGCAAGGTAAGAGTTCTTTATGCAATATGGGTCAGTGCTCTGAATTATTTTAGGAGTTTTAACTTTGGTATACCAATTTTTTGAAAATGTGAGCACATCTGGATGGCATTATCCAGATTTTTTTTTTTATTTCTCTGCTTCTTGAGATATTGCATAAACATGAACAGCTTGTCCTCTTTTGAACTATGCCATGTAGTTTGACTTTTTAAAAATATATATTGAGTGGCCAGATTATTATGATCTCTGAACGCATAATAATCTGGCCACTCAGTGTATATCCTATATAATAAAAAGCTAATATACAAATTGTCCCCTCGACCAGGAGTTCAACAAGCAGGCAGGCCGGCCAACAGCCCATGTCCCCTCCCCCTGGCCAGGCTGGCCGGACCATTATTATGCATTCAGAGATCATAATAATCTGGCCACTCAGTGTATATGTTTATATTGATTTTAGAGACAGAGAAAAGGAGGGGGAGGGAGAGAAACATCGATGTGGGAGAGAAACATCAATTGGTTGCCTCCGGCATGTACCCCTGTCCAACTCGAGCATGTGCCCTGATGGGGAATTGAACTGGCGACCTTTTGGTGCATGGGACCATGCTCAACTAACTGAGCCACACCGGCCAGGGCTATAGTTTGACTTTTTATCTGAGTCACAGGAAATGTCTTTTCAGCAAATATTTGGCATTTTGATCAAGTCTTGGTTCCCAAGTATCTGCCCATGTGTGGCCATTGATGTCTAAGGTCTTTGTTGGAAGCACTGAGCTGGAATCTGCTTCCTGAGTTTCGAGGTTGTCAGAAGTGGCAGGGTTTATTGCTGGCCATGATGGTGGATTTGCCAATTGAGATTTTTTTCTCTGCCACTGTACAAGATTTGACTTGTCAGAGCACCTCTGGGTTTGTCTTCTTCCTCTCTTTCCAGAGGACAAGGATTTATCCCAGGGGATATAAATATCTATTGATCTGCTCCAGGTTTTAAGATCAGTGATCCTATGTTACTACTAATAAACATGGCTGACTTTTGGCTTTCACTGATCTCAATTTAATGAATATTGATTAGTATTTAAAGCTCTGTCTCTAGTTAAATGAGCTGGGTTCTGACACCTAGCCTACACCTAACAGCCCTGTGGCACTGAGTAAATCAAATTTCCTAAACATTTGCTTGTTTCTCTGAAAAATATGGATAGAAGTTTCCTCAGAGCTGTGATGACTAGGTAATGTAGTTAAGGCTTAACATGGAGTTTGGGGCCATTATAAGTAGTTATTATTATTACTTCATGGAAATCATTAGCTAGCTAGACTTGTGAAAAGAAGCAAAGATGAATTTTTAAAGTTCTTAATTTTGTGAACTTGGAGAGAATAAGACAAATGCCCAAAATACAGAACAATGTGAGTGGACCCATGAGGTCACATATCCCCTTAAGAACTGAATGAAACACCCTGAGAGCTGCTTCTTCATTTCATAAACAAGGAGACTGAGGCTCGGAAGAGTTACCTGACTTGGCCAAGGGGGCACAGCCAGTGAGTGGTAGAGCCTTGATGGGAACCAGCATCTCCTATGCCTGAGCCAGGCCTGATGGATGTGTGTTTCCAGTGGACACTTCTCAGTGTGGCTCAAGGCCTTGTGACACTGCTCCCTGCCAGGCCACTGGCCGCATGGGGCCTTCCCTGTCCTGAAGTCCAGAGGCTTTGGGGTGAGGACTCAAAACCCAGCTAAGATGTAGACTTCTCAGTTTTCAGTGAGTCCTTTATGTGGATAACATTTCTCAAGACCTGACCTCAAACCAACCCATTAGCAGACAGTAATTTATTAAATCCATTACTTCATCAACTGAGCTTTTATTGAGGGACAGGTATGCTCCAGGTCCCATGTGAGGGACCAGGAGAAACCTCCTTGAGGAACCTACAGTCATGCAACAATTTGCTGTCATACAATGAACAAAGTACTCCAAAAGCTGAGAAAAGAGAGCCTAATATTTTCTCGGCTAGATTTGGTGCGTCAGAACATTTTTCACCAAAAAAGGTACTACTTGAGCTAGATATTAAAAAAAGAAGGAATTGGGGAAGAGGAACCTGGTAAGAGAAGATGACAAGGTCAAAGGCAGGGAATTGCATGGATGTGCAGAGGGAGCTTAGAAATCACTGGGGACCAGTGGAGGGGGTGGTGGTGGGAGGGATGGTAGTGAGTGATGGGGCTGGAAAATTGGAAAGGGCTAGATTGTGAAAGGCCTTGTGTGTCTCCAGCTCTGGACTGGAGGGAGTAGGGGAAAGCTTTTTAAGCTGGGGAATGGCATGAGCCAGTCTAGGTTGTGTAAGATGGCTCTGAGGCAGCCGTGGGACACAGCAGCAAGGTCGGCCCTAGGTGGTCTAGATCCCAAGCTGTGGGTCACTGGGGCCCAAGCACGTGGATCTCCCATACACATGGCTGAAGGCTTCCAAACTGGGAAGAAGCCCATACCCTAACACCCTAAACACTACCTGATGATGAAACCCATTACCTTCCTCTGGAGCTTCATGCCGACAGGTGGGTGGGCCCTGGGGGAGGAGAGGCCGTGTTCACAGTG
Source organism: Corynorhinus townsendii (assembly GCA_026230045.1). Lineage (NCBI taxonomy): Eukaryota > Metazoa > Chordata > Mammalia > Chiroptera > Vespertilionidae > Corynorhinus > Corynorhinus townsendii. Next base: position 69,849,896 of record JAPDVU010000008.1, read on the forward strand.
TGCCTACAGATTCCCACTGTGGAGCCAGCCCAGCTGGGGAGCTTGATGTCCTCTCCTCTCCCCGCTGAGTGAGTTGGCCTCCTCCGTGGGCCCGTGGACCATCTGAGCCAGTGTCCCCCTACTTAACCATGAGTAAAACATGCCATTTTGGTGGTGGCTGGGGGGCAAGGAGAGGGGCTGCTGTGTTTTAAAATGGAACCAACAGAAAAGCAATATTAAAAGAATGAGAAGGTTGTTTAGTGAGGCTTGAAGAGGCTACAGGTGTTTCCTCCAGCAAGTGAGAACCAGTGACCCCATGGGAATAGCATTTCCCGTGAGCAGGGCCCATGGCGGACTGAGTCCCTGCTCACATCCTGGTGCTGTAGAAGCCTGGAGGGGGACCACAGCAAACCCAGAGTTTTCCATGGGGACTTTTGGGGTTCCTTGTTTGTGCGGGGGCACAGAGGACTGGGCACACAATGCACACAGGTCACACTCATTCACCCTTTCCCACTCACCACACGTCACATCACACTGGCCATGTGGGAAGGGCCATGGCCTAGTGCGCCCGGGGCTGTTCAGGTCCAGCTGGCGGGCTCCAGCCAGCGGTGTGCAGCTGGTGGGCTCTGAGGGAGCCGGTGGGTGACAGGCAGCCTCCTGAGGACGCAAGGGGCCTGGGGGGGGAGGATGTGATGACGCTGTGCGCAGTGGGAACCAGGTCTTTAAATAGCTGAGGAAGCGGCCCTGAGCAGGCAGTGGCTACACTGGAGGAAAGCACACCCAGGTCTCACATTAAAGAAGCCAAACTGTCTGCTTCAAAGAAAAAAGGCAACATCCTGTCACAGGCCATGCTCTGGCAAAAATGTAAGTGCTTTGCCTGTGGCTGTCAGAGCCCCGTCAGCGTGGGTAGGGGCGGGGGGCTCACCAGCTAGTCTGAAACTGGAAGGGGTGGGGGTGGGGGGAAGGAAGCAGGGTCTGGGGTCCCAGCCCGGAGAGCAGGGAGGAAGGAGGTGGGCGAGACAGAGCCCGTGGAGAAAGCACCCTGTCAGGGTGATGCTGATTTTCCAGGTTGGAGGGGAACGAACTACTGTGCCAAGGTGGGAAGACTCGTGGTCCCACGGCTGCTGGGCATGAATCACTGTGGGGAAGAAAGGGCTGTTTATGATTCACAAAACAAAAGTCAAATGTGATATTGGTTTGGGGCTGGGAGGGGAAAGCCAGGGAGGTCTTTACATGACTTTATTTTATAAGCAGCTGCTCTGGTGCCAGCGGTTCAGTTCCGTGGGCCTGCTTCTCTCTGAGTCGCTTAGCCTCTGCCAGGAAGGCATGGTTTGTGTCTGTGGACACAGGAGGACAGTGGGAGGTGGGCTTTGTCACATGTGGCTTTGTCACTGCACTGTCCTGCCTCTTGTCATTCTTCCCATTCTGTGGCAAGGCGGGTGCAAAAGGACAGCAAGTTTATCTGTTACCTTTACATTTATCCCTGGAGTCGGATGGAACAACTGTGAACTTTATTTTCCATTATGTGGGACTGAACAGAGACTCGTGTTATTAATAATTGAAATCATACAGAGATTATCTACAACATTTCTTTCTTGAAATAACAAAGTTAACTCAGTGGCCTCATAAGAGTTGAATCTTATTGGGGCTTGGATCTGGACTTCCTCCAGAAAGAAGTATTACTAAAAAATGGCTCTATCGGTCATTTTAAAATGCCTTTTCATGAATCCAGGTATGCCCTACCTCAAGCAAACTTAATATACGAAAATCCAGATTTACAGAAAAAGATAAATTAGGGAGTGTATTTTTTTACAAAAGATATTCTATTGGAGTCCTTAAAGTTCTGAAAATATACCTTCATTGATTAAAACATAAAACATAACTTACAATCACTTTATCACCAATTCATTGTTCCTTTTATTTCTTGTGCAAACTCCCTGGAATTGAGCTGGTTAATGTGTAATATGGAGGAGTGGCTTCAAAATCTCTCAGATCATGAAGTCTCATCATTGTTTGATATTGGCAAGATGCACTTTTTTTTTAAAATAAAAAGAAATGAATTCTAATTTGGGTTTGAGAGTTATGGAATCCTTCCAAGAGAGTTGGGGATATTCTAGTATGGGTGGTGTGTAACTGCTACCAGAGGAGGACAGAGCAAGACCCTGGCCTTCAGGGACAATGGCAGGCAGCCCCATGGGTGTGCCAGTGGCCGAGGGTGGGTGGGCATCACTGTCTTTACTGGGAGCTGCTGTGGGTTCCTATGCCCTTACACTCAGAGCTGAGTCAGTGGGTTATATGTGAGCCCCTGGAGGGACTTCTGCTTTGATTCCTATCTACTCAGAGCAGGGCACTCTCCTTTTACTTTTAATTTTTAGGTTTATCCATGTAAAATGGGGTACAGGTAATAGCCATTCTGCAGAGTCCCCCTTAGTAAGCTGAGGTGCTGTGGAAATGATGTTGATTGCCCTGGTTTTGCTTCAGTGTCTGAGATAGGGGCTGCTTCTTGCATTCATATTCTCCCCTCTTGGTTACACACTACATTTCTTCTTCTTTAATTCCTCCTAAGAGACTAAAAGTTTTATAAGATGGAATCTAGAGACATGTTTTCTGCTCATACCCTGGAGGTCAAATCAGGGGCCACAAAACCCCATCCTTAGGGAGACCGCACTGTGAGCTCCTCCATGGAATAACTGGGCAAACTTTCTCCATGACAGATGCACATAATTAAGATTCTCTTTCATTGTCCTTTGGCACCTTAAAGGGACTTAGGGAAGGCTCCAGGCACCAGAGCCATGCTCTTACCCTAGATCCAAGTAAGGCCCTTGTCTAGGGCACTGAGGGCACTGAGGTGACTAAACTCTGTGGGAAAACCAGTAAAAATAGGGTAGCATGTGTCAGCCCACTTAGAATCACCTGGTAGAAGGGCAGGGTTTGAAATCAGACACCAAGAGTGCTGAAAAGGCACTTTCTTTTTTCAGAAAACACCCTGAAGGCATGAGCTGAAATGACTGTGCTATGAGTATCTGGAAAGGGTTAAGAAAACATTCACTTTGTAATTGTTGCCTCCTCCCTACCTGGCCCATGACCCTCATTTGTGGACTAAATGTGAACATGGGCTTTAGTTCAGATCAGCTCAGAACTGCTGGCACATAGAAATGGAAATCTTCAAGCCCCATTCATGGACTTGAACTTTGCTTGACTGATCAATTGGATAAAGTAGTCACTCGACCTGCAAATTCTCCCCCTGGCTTCTGCACTTGGTCCTGCAGGTCCCATGTGGAGGTGAAGCACTAACATCCACCCCAACAAGAAGCCCTTGTTCTAGAAGGCCATTTACTAACAGTGCAGCGGAAATGGCAGGAGCGATGGAGTGAGATGAGTCTGGGGTTGAAAGTTGGCTCTTCAACTGAATTATTTCACCTTATATTCTTAAGCGCCTAGAAAATGGGGGCTCTAATCACCACCTTACCAGGATTTTTGTCAAAGCTAAGTGAATGTCGTCAAGTCTCCTGATAAGTAATGATAGTGATGAGAGAGCCCTTCCCTCCTGTGACACCTCCATGGACCCATCTCGAGTGATCAGGGTTGCTGCAAATTCCTTCATGTCTGTCCTTTCCCACAGTTTGATTAGAATGGTTAAAAGGGCACAATCAAAATATTCTTGAGTGATAGGATCTTACAAATAGTTTTCCCAGGCTCTGTCTAAATCAGGGGTCTGCATGCAAGGGCCGGCGTGCCAAATCTGTCCCAACACACATGTCTTTGTAAACACAATTTTACAGGAGCATACCCGTGTCTATTTGCTTACATGTTGTACAGGCTGCTTTTGCTACAACAGGAGAGTTGAGTAGTTGCCACAGAGACCATATGGACTGCAAAGCCTAAAATATTTACTACCTGGACCTCTATAGATAAAGTTTGCTGACCTCAGGTCTAAACTAATTTGGGTGGTTCTTTTGGTATTCACTTCCTTAGGTCACTCAATATCCTGGGCTTGCACAAAGCCAACACCAATGGAGACAAAGCTTGCAGTCAATTGATTAAATGATTTGCATGATGTCCAAACTAGATTTGGTTGACTTTCTCTTTAAAAGCAATGGAATTGTGTATAATGAACTCAATACCACCTCTTAGAAAATGAACAAATTGAACAATTGATTTTTTTTTTTTTTTTACTGTTAGTTGTGCAGGGAAAGACCCATGTGATGATGAAAGGCAGGCCTGACTGATTTTCTTTGAGTTGGCTGGCTGTCTTGATGTCCCATAGACTTGGCTTTGACATTTCTTGGCTGTGGTGTTGATGGAGGCACCTTAGGAATGGGGAATAGTTATATCAAATTTTATGGTATGGATGTGCCTTTGCTTTTAGACAACTTGAACAGGGCAGAGGTTCAGCGGACAGATAAATTAAGATCTCAAAATTCTCATTAACATAGACCTCCAGATTTACTCCAGGGTTGCACTAAATGGCCAACTCTTTTGAGGCAGTTAAAAATGCAGTCAAAGATAAGAAAAATCTATAACATACATGTAATTTTTGGAACTCTTTCTCCTGCATAAGTTCAGGCAAACTTACAACAAGAAGTAATTTAGGTCTGTGGAGTGCCTCTTAATATTTCTATTCTGTTATCACCTTTGCTTACTTAATAAGCCTAATAAGCACCTTTATTTCTTATCAAGTTTATTGATTGATTCAGTGGTTTTCTTGATAAGGGCAAGTAGGATCTAAAAGACACACAGGGATTCAATAAGTGACACACATGTACTAAGTACACAGATTAATTGGTAAAAGAGCAGATGATTTTCAAGGTGGGAACTTTATTTCCTTTTCTCTGTATTTACTAAAAAAAAAAAAAAAAAAAAAAGCCAACTTTGTCTCCCTTTACACTCAGAAAGTCCCTGAGTCAGAGATTTTGAAAGCTTTCTTCCATTTCAAAGCTGCAAATCTGTTCTGTTGTGAGGATCAGAAAAGAAGCAAGGTTGTCTACAATTATTAGCTAAATATCTGGATATTTAATTCACTTCATTAGAAGTCCTGTATATTTTTGCTTTTAAACTTTTCTAAGTAAAGGTTTAGATTTTATTTCTTCCTCTGACTTATTTCTAAAGTTTATTTTTCCACAAAATAAAGATGTCCATCAATTTCTCACTTGAGCCAACCAAACCAAAGTTGGCCAATCGATTCTGATCATTGACATAATTTTCACCTTTATGATATATTTAGCAACATTCCAGTTTTTGCATTTTTATAGAACAACTGCTTGATAAGAGTGGGCCTGCCTGGGATGAAGAGGTCTTCTCTGAACCCTGTGGTCCTGGTTATATGAAGCTGTGGATGAAGCATTGTTCTTGCAGGCAGAACATGTGATCCTACTTTGAGTCCATGGGTAGTAAGTGTGGGGCTTAAGCAAGCCACCTTGTTGCTCTGGGTCTCCAGTGCCCCTGCTGTAAAATGGCCTCGCATTTCCCTGCTCAGGGCAAAGAGGTTGAACTTGACTGAATTCCTTTTCCAGCTCTAATTGCTGAGCTTTCATGAGTGCTTATAAAAAATCAACATATGCTTTCAAACACAAGTTCCTAGTTTTACAAAAGAGATTCTTGCATCTGTTTGGAGAAGTACTTTTCAAACTTGACTACACATTGGAATGCTCTGGGAGATTTAAGAAATACTGATGCCTAGGCCCCAACTGGCTGTTCTCTTTAAACTGCCCCAGGCATTCAATTTTCAGATGCCTCCCAGGTGATTCTAATGTGTGGTCAATGTGAAAACAACTGACCTGGCAATTGAAATTGATGGCTTCTAATACTCTTTTGCACATTGAACACTTTCTGTGAGCAGAAAATGTTCAATCCTTGGCCACTGGGTACTTATTTGATGCTTGTGGAGTACCAAATCTTCTGTTGGATCACTCTGGATTAGATTTGGTTGCTAGTGAAGGGATTTGAAGCAGTATGAATTTAAATAAGACAGTGGTATATGTTCTCTCACATAAAATAAGTTGTAGTGGGCTGAGCAGGACTGTATGGAGTCTCTACAGTGCCCACAGTGTCCCAGGCTACTTCGGTCTTCCTGGTCTGCTTTCCTTTGCATGGGGCTCTTGTCCTCAAGATTGCTTCATAGTTGTCACTATAGCTCCAGCCAACACATCTGTGTTTTGGAGAAGTAAGAAGAAGAAAAGGGAAAAGCAAAAAAAGCATACCTCTCTATCATTGCTCCTCCCCCAAACGCAAACCATGTGAATCAGACCCCGAATATCGTCTTGCTAAGCTGTCCTGTCTCCTTGTCTCCTTGTTCTGCTTCTTGCCTCACACGCAGGACTTAGGTAAAAGCACAGGCCTTCCGTGTTAGACAAAGAACCAATGGCAAACAACAACAAAATTGCACCACTGGCAGATGTCTGTTCATATCTTAAAAACCTATTTTGGGGGGAAGAAGGGAAGATGTTTTCATTAAACATACTAGTAAACAAAGAAGGGTTCCTATCAAGATATGTAAAGAACACTTTCAAATCAATGAAAAATTTAAGTTACAGTCAATTACAAATTAGTAAGATGATCTAATAAAAACTGCAAGAAATATGAAAAGGTACTTCATAAAATGGACAATAATTATATAAAACTATATTAATTCCAGTAAAATAGAAAGTAAAATAATAAATGAGTTTCCTCTTCACACTCACCAAAATGCTTAAAAATAAAAATTTTGATCATTTAAGTTTAGTAAGAATGTGGATCAAACATTCCTCCAAACATTTTAGAAAACATATTGGCATTATTAACTAAATTTGAACATAACATATAATCTGGCAGTATCTACCAGAAATGTGTTAGTATGTATAAGAAGGGCACACATATACAATACTATTTATAGAATTATTAATCACAATAGCTAAAAACCAATAACCACACAAATAGCCATCCACTCTAAATAATAAGTCAATGAAACACTAACAACAATAAAAATGTTAAACTATAACTACATGTAAAAAATAAATGAATCCAACAGTTATAGCCAAATAATGCAAAAATAAGCAGGTATTTACTGGGTTATTCTCTTTATGTAAAGTTAAAAATAAAAAAAAACACACAAATGTACAATGTTAGAAACCATAATTCTTACAAGCTTTGGAGAGGTGAGAGAGGAATGTTTGGGAAGGACTATGAAGGAATCGTCTGGGATTCTCAATATTCTGTTCCTTGAACTATTTATCTAGTTAATAATAATTTATTGAACTCCATATACATTTTAATGTACTTTTCTGTGTATATGTTTATATTGATACGGAAAAAATTGAAAAGTATGTTTGACGCACTTTAGAATAAAGAAAAATGGAAATATATGTAAATGCCCTTCAATATATTAAAAACTTATTTTTGATGCCTGTGTTTCAGCTCACCTTTTAAAGGAAATAAGGTCTTTGCCCTGCTGCTACAACTCCTCGGTGGGGCTCTCTGCAGATATTTTAGCTGCAATGCAGGGCAAAAAAAAGGAGAGAAGACCTAGAATAACCCAGCTCTCCTGTTTTTTTTGGACAGCACTAATGGAGAGTCCTGTGTGGCAGCCTGTGCTGGGAGCCAAGGCTTCCTTCTCCTTGGCACGTCTCCTTTTTTCTGAACTGATCAGACTTCAGAAGAGTCAGGGTATCCGTGTGTGTGTGTGTGTGTGTGTGTGTGTGTGTGTGTGTGTGTGTGTGTATGTGTGTAAAATAAGGCATAGGTTTAATTTTGAATTAGAGAGTGACATCTTTGTTCTTTCTTTGCCTTCAGTGGTTTACAGATAGCCTCTGGGGAAGGCAGCCCTGAGTTTGAACCCTATATTTATGCCTCACTGATGTATGATACTGCAAGTCCATTTGCCTGCTCTGTGGCCATTTCCTTACATATCCGGTGGGAATATGGTTCTTTACAGGGTGTGATAGGTGAGCACTACAGTGGTTGGCATTAAGTCAATACTCAATAGATATTAATCACTATTTTTATTTTCCCATTCCTTCTCACTTTTACCTCTGAGGACAATGGGGTTGCAACTAATTCTAGATTATAGTTGTGTGTCCTCTTGAGTTCTGCACTTCTTGCGAAATAGCAGGACACACCTTTCCAAGTAATTCAGGGTGAGGTTAGTGACCAGGGCTAATGGTTAAGTGGACCATTCTGTGACCAGACGTGGAACTTGAGCCACAATTTCCTAGCAACCCTGTACGGTGTGGTGGTGAAGGCTGGTACTGACTGGCAAGCTTGTATTTGTTTTTATTTTAGGAGATTGAACTTAGGTGTTTATAATGTAGCTGCAAGGAGGCTGACACTTGAGTATGCAAAAAATAGCACAAATGATACCGAAAAATGAAACAGCAACGTGCTGCCTCTTTTCTTAGTAATGGTTTCATTAGTATCGCTTTCTGGGAAGAGCACGTAGCCAAAGCATTATAAACCAGAATCATTCTCAGACCAGGTGTTGGGACCAAAAAGGATTTGACCACACTTAGATGAAGCTGAATTACTTTTCAGTCCTCTGGAAAGAATCATAGCTTTAATGAGAAGAGAGAAAGAGTCCAAAGATTGTCATAACTTTCCAGAACTGAAAAATGCTGGGGAGATGGAAAAGAAAGGAAAAAAGGGAGGCAAGAGGGTAAAAAATAGGAGCAAGTTTTAGTGCAGGAAAGAAAGGTGTAAAAGGAAAATCAGCCATCTCTTTACCACCCTATGCATGCATGCATCTATCCAATCATATAATTATTTCTAAGTAGAGAATTCAACTAATAAAATAAATTACCTTCAGCAGGAGGGAAGTGAAGATGGAATTAAGGAAGGTGCCACAGAGGATATAGCATTGGATATGAAGCCTCAAGAATAAATGATAATCAGCCTGGCCGGTGGTTGAGCATCAACATGTGAACCAGGAGGTCAAGGTTCAGTTCCCAGTTAGGGCACATGCATGGGTCCTGGGCTCGGTCCCTAGTGGTGGGGTGTGTGGGAGGCAACTGGTCAATGATTCTTTCTCATCATTGATGTTTTTGTCTCTCTCTCCTCTTTTTTCCACTCTCTGAGATCAATAAAAATATGTTGAAAGAAAAAAAGAATAAATGATAATTAGACTCTTTGCATAGATACTGGGAGTAAGGAGGCATCTTAGGACATAAAGTATGGGAAGAAAATCAGAGAATATCTAGGTTGGCAACTACAACATTTTTGCCATAAATTGCTTTATCTAAACAAAATCTACTGCAGAGCTCCAATACAAAAATAAAAATGGAAAAGCTTTGTGGGGACATCAGAACTCAGATTGTTCATTCACACCTTTGCTTCCTTCTCTTTATTGGCAACTACAGGCATCTTTGCTGTATTCAGGTTTCTTTAAGTTACACAGGTTGACAGCTCTGACCTCAACCAGTCCTCCACTCCTTCAGCAAGATCCATAATGGCTGGTCACAGGTCCTTGGTTACTTCCAGGGTAAGGACCTCTTTCCTAGAGAAAAGTGAGTCACTGTGGAACATGTTAAATCTATCTCCATGAAGCGCTGAAGCTGCAAAGACCATGTTTTCAGTCTATGTGGGTATCTTGTGAATTAGGAAAGGAATACATTCCTCAAAGATTGACCTAGTGACTTCTTTCCCAGGCTTCATATTCTTTTTTATTTATTTTTTAAAATATATTTTTATTGATTTCAGAGAGGAAGGGAGAGGGAGAGAGAGAAAGAAACATCAATGATGAGAGAATCATTGATTGGCTACCTCCTGCATGCCCCCTACTGGGGCATGTGCCCTTGACCAGAGTAGAACCCAGGACCCTTCATTCCACAGGCTGATGCTCTATCCACTGAGCCAAACCGGCGAGGGCCCAGGCTTTGTATTCTAACAACTTCTCCAGTGTCCCTCACAAGGGAATCCCCCCAAATCATGGGGACATTGATTAGTAAACCAGAGACCTAGCAAAAAAGCTCATCTTGACTGGCAGTTATATCTCACATCATGAATCAATGATCAGAGCTACCCCAAGCTACCACGAGCTGGGATTGGACCCAAAATGCACAGCTGATGTTGTGTTTGAAGAGTCCTTCCTCCAAGGAAATGGTCCATATCTGAGTGTCTCAGGAAAAGTTTACTTCTTTTGTAAGAATCCCTTTGGTCTTGTCCTGGTAGGGTGGCTCAGTTGGTTGGGTCATTGTCCCATGTACCAAACATCTTTCGGTTTTAATTCCAGGTCAGGGCACATACCTAGGTTACAGGTGTGATCTCTGGTTGGGATGCATATGGGAGGCAGTTAATCAATATTTCTCTCTTTCTCCCTTCCCCGTTCTCTAAAAATTAATAATTAAAAACAACAACAACAACAGACACACACACACACACACACACACACACACACACACACACACACACACCACATCCTCAGGTAAGGATTAAAAAATGAATCTTTTTGGTCCTGAAAATTCCAAACTAGATGTTGTTTAAAATCAAGGGACAAGCAGTTGAATTTCCTCTCCTTCAGCTGCCTAACCATCGGTTTTTCTTATTCTCTATCAGACAGGCAATGCTAGATTCATGATACAGGTCTTGATATAACAAGAAAAGAAGTATCAGTCCCCTCTGTTCCACCTCCTCACTCAGGTGCTGCCTTGCTATAAAATTTGGGTGGGCACCTTGGGTGTCCCACGCTCTCAGTGTGAGTCCTTTCTTCCCTTTTTTGGATCCCTGCTGCTGTTGATAAAGCTGATATGTCAGCCAGAAGTATGCCTTGCCTTAACAGATGACAAAAGTCCCCTCTCTGACCACTGAAGAGGCCTTTGAAGAAGGCTATGTCCCTATCCTTTTGGAGATACAGACAGGTTCCTTGAGGGGGCACACCTGATGTCAAGACAAGGGCATGCACCTTACTTTGCTACTTAAAAACTTCTAATATGCTTTATCTGGGGGTCATCCTTTAAAAGCTCAAATCTGCCACAAATGTAATCCTCTGGTGGCTTCTGAAGAAAGAAGTCCTTTTACGTAGCTTATGGTAACTTTACAATAGGCCAATGTCAGGATTTTGATGTCTCCCATCCAGGCTTTTTTCTATTTGCAAGTGAGTTATTTGACCAGTTTCTCTGTAGCATCATTGACCACTCACTGCATCCTAAACAGGGCTGTCCTGCTACGTGGGGACATCAGGCCCAGGTATCTGGGGGATGACTTCTAGGAGAACAATAAAGGCAGGTTGTGGTAGGCCTTGCTGGCAGCAGAGGGCCCTGAGTGTATTGAGGATAGAGACATTCAGTATCAGGATATAGCAGGAGAGGAGCAAGTTAGAGTCACTGTACCAGGCATGCTTCTTTGGTGAATGAATGATGGACCATGGACTATTGGCTGAGATCAAAGGAGAATCAGCCACTTGTTGAGCACCTATTATGTACTGGGTCTTTAACTGTGTTAATTTTATATATTCTTTATGATAATCCCATGAGGTGGATATTGCCTCATTTTGAAAATGGGGAAACTGAGGCACATGCCGGTTAAGTGATTTGCCAAGAGTTACACAGTGATAAGCTAGGTTGTAGCTATTCCAAACTATGTCTGCTTGAGTCCCAAACTATATTTTATCACTTCTCAATGTCAAGGACTTTAGGGTTGCTTTAGATGCTTTGTCCCTCCCAACTGAAATACATACACCCTTAGATGGAGGTGGGCTCTGATTCATTGATGGTAGTGGTAGTGTGAATCAGAAGCCCCTGAAAATATGAATTTCAGGATATTTGAGACTCAGTATAGAACCTCTGAAAGCAGCTGATTTTCATCTTCAAATCTGAGTTCCTAGAACTGGTGTTCCCCAGTGGGCTAATCAGGAGAGGATAGGGTCAGCTGGTGGAAACATCTTTGGGTTCATCCAGGATCCCTGGCTGGGGCTACTTTGTATATCTTGATGTGGGCTAAGCCTGGCCCCAGAGCAGTCTCTCTGCATTGGTGCCAGAACAATCATGCTTCTTTCCTCTTCGTGCAGCCGGAACACTTCAACTCTGAAGCAAATGCAGCTCTGTCATAGTTCGTAATTCTAGGTTTGCAATTGTTTGACTAAATCTATACACTCCACTAGACTAGACAGTAAGCTTCATGATAGCAAGGACATAGTTTACTCTGCTCAGCAAGTACTTGTTCAATGAATTCTCTGCCAGGGGTCTCTTGGACTTGCCCCCATCCTGGGACACGATGCATCTAAGATGGGAGCCCTTTCTGCTCTGGTGACGCCAGTTTCTGTAAAAGGCGGCAGATGCAGCTGGTTTCTCAGGTGGACCTATCCACTGTCATTTCAGTCAAAAATACCAAAAATAAAACTTTGCGGGGAATTGTTTGGGTCTCTCAGTTCTCGTCACTGCTCATGTGAGCAGACTGCCAGTAAGCTTCTCGTGGACTATTCTCTTCTCTTTAGCCTGGGAAACACCATTTCTTGGCCATCAAGGAAGACTGAATCTGGGTGGTCCAAGCCCACACTCCAACTGGAAGGAGGAGGGTTAGAATTGGACAGGGGACCATTTGATGACTGACCTCCAGTATTACCCAGAGAAATAAACATGACTTGCCTGGGTAGGGAGGAAGCAGGCAGTGAAGCAGACTGGCAAAGCTAGACTGCCAGCAGACTGGCAATGATTCCTGTTTGGAATCACAGGTGTTTGGAATCACAGGTCCTGGGTTTAGTTGATGACACTGTTATTTATTTAAATCCTTGGAGAAGTCACTCAACATCTCTGAGCATCACTTTCCTCACCAGTAAAACAGAAGTTAAGAGGGACACCTTCCCGGCCTATTTCAGAAGCTGAGGTGAGGCCTCATGTGAAGTCATTTGTGTCAAGGGCTTTTTTGGGCACATAACATCACAAAGGTGAATGTGGTTATTTCTGAGTTCCTGGGAATTAAGGTCATGACCAGGAAATACGTGGCCCCTTGGCATGCATTCATTTGACGTACTCGAGTCTCCACAGAGAAGAGACATTACACTGACACAGTTTCTGGGAGTAGAGAGCAGAGGGCAATAGCCTTCCCTGTCTTTTGGGTCTGCAGGAGCTTTGGAAGGAGGATGGGTGCATGGTATGAAAGGCGCTGAGAGTCCCTGGAGCAAGGGTGCGTCAGCAGCAGTGCATGTGCGGAAAGAGTCTGAAGACTTGCACTACAGGCCTTTTGGCTGAACCTGTCCAAGGTCATACAGGGGGTGGGACATTTAGAACATTTGAGACAATTCTGTAATCCTGAGGCTGCAGAGTGGGGACACCTAAGGCAGGAGCTTGGTGGATGAGAGTGGGCTGTGGATAAATGGACTCTCTCTGCAAGCCTAACAATTTGAGAGGAGTGCAATCCTGGGTGAACAGTTCCGGCTGGCTGTGGCTTCCTTTCTATAGGGATCACTTGACTCATAGATCCTTTTGGTCTGGGGCCCTGTGGTTCTGAGACTGAAAAATCCTCTGTAGTCACTGCAAATGTACTTGAGGAGCTTCCTCTGACTCCTCTTATCCGCATGTTCCCTGTAGGTCCTTTTGACCTGCTTAAAGCTCTGGGGAAATCCTAATTGTCTGTGGCCCTCCTTAGTCTTTCCCAGTGATCCACCTATGTTGTTGAGTGAGCTCTGCGGGGGGTGGGGTAGGGGGTCGATGGGAATATGCCTCTTACAATGGGGACACAGGGAGGGCAAGCACCCTTCCTTTCTCTAGTCAGAACAAAGAAACATGAGGATGTCATGACATTCCTCTTTGGCAGTCCCAGTAGTCTTACAAGCAACATCAAACTTCAGTTGCGGTTCTACTTTCTCATGTGTTTGGAGCACCTTCCTTAAAACCACATTCCCAGCTCTGCCTGGGTATTATTCAGATTGCTAGAATACAGTGTTGCTATTTCCTGGCTGCAGGGGCCTCTCAGTTCAAACATAGTGAATAGAAAGCCCACATTGACATGCATATGAGATCTCTTTGTTGGCCTACATTAAAAAAAAAAAAAGTAAACTACAATCTAGTGTAAATTGGGTGGGAAAAACTTTTTTGTAGCGTGTCAAGCCTAATTCTGGCCAAAGCCCAAGTTCTTTCTTCCTGTTTGGAAAAAAATCAGCCATTGTCCATGAATGGAAAGAACAAATTTGAAAACTTTGACACTCAGACCTTCACGAGAAGAACACTCCCATTTCTGTTTCAATCAAGGATCTGAATAATCCTTTAGCCAACCTGAGCTAAGCTTTCCAGGAGTCTCCAGCTGTCTTAGGCCTAGAACACAAACAGGTTTCTTTACATTAAGGTGAAAAGTGTCAGCAATGTTTCTGACTCTGCCTTCAGTTAGAAGCGAGGGCAAGTTTGTTGTCCCCAGGCTTGGATTCCTATTGTTCAATTATTTGAGTTTGGTTTGCTACAAGTAAAGGGGAAATTATTTGTATTTCTTCTTAATGGGTCTTTTCATAAAAACAATACTGAAGATTCAGTAGCAAAAGAGAAAAAATATTTACTGTGGTTGCTTGGAGTGATTAATAGTGTATCATATGTCTTTCTGCAAGGAGGAGGAGGAGAGTTTTGTCTTTCAAAGTGCACTCATGTGGCTGCAGCCTTGAGGTTCAACCATCAGTTGGGAATGGAAAGTGGTTTCAGAGAGCTAGAGTGTCAAGATGGGTAGGATAGGTTCTTCTTCCTGGCCCCCTGGTGAGGAACATGTGGGCTTATTCTGAATTCCGCTCAGCCCTTAGAGCAGCAGTCCCAACTGGTGCGGGCTCGGATGGCTCTTGGGAAATCTGTAACAGCACAGTGGCTGGGAGGGAGGAGAGACTTCTTTCAAGAGCATCTTGAAGGCTGTTCTAGGGAACACTTGTCTGAAGAGGGCTCTTTGAAAGCCTCCCAGAGGAGAAGTTACAGGGACCAGTTACAGGGTATGTATGGGCTCTGCTCGGGGCCATTAGGAGGGACCTACCTCCTTAGCCCAGCAGTTTCCTCACTTTGGCATAGATGCAGTTTGCACGGGGTCACTAAATAAACAAGTGCTGACAATTTTGCATATTTCCTCAGTGGTATTTATTATGCCTTCATCCAGGCACTGGAGGGACCTGTTTATTTAAATCAGTAGAATCCACTTGTCCCTTACGCCTGGTGCAGAGCAAGCACAGTGCCTACGTGTAGCCAGAGACCTGTCGGCTTGAAGTTGTCATGGTCTCTGCTCCCCAGCGGAACAGCAGCTGCACGACTCTTATTTTTGTGATGTGGGGCATGTCCGGGTGTGTGGCAGGGGAACTGAAATGTCTCTGCTGACTTTTTATACCTTCATATTTTTTTCATTGCTCTTTTTTGAAAAGGGAAGCCCTTATTGGGGGGGCAGATTCATAGGTTTTTCTGTAAATGAGTTTTGTGTGTCCCCCCTCCCGCCCCCAAACTCCACTGGTGACTGATTTCCAGTGGTGGACAGGCAGGATGGCTGAAGTCCTCCTGAAAAAGGAGGTCCCCAAAGGGGCCAAGAGGCTTGTGTCTAGGTGAAAAGGTTTTTCCTGGTGATGGAGACGTGGATGCCCACGGGAGACCTGAAGGGCCTTCAGAGCACGGGACTCATGGTGAGAAAGCTTCAGGCTTTGAGGGTATACTACCTGGAGCTGCAGTTTGATCAGGGGGCTATTAAAATTTCTGGCCAACTCTACTTTGGGAAATTGGATTTTCATCTTCTGTGTAACATCATTTCAATCTCCTGTTTTATTTTCTTTGGCTCTTCTTTTATTTATTATTATTATTTTAAGAAATTATTTTAATAATCTTACATTTTTCTTTTAAATATTCTGGTTTTGTTTTGTTAAAGCTAGTCTGATGCAAAGATCCAGAAGCCCCAAGGCAAGGCAATCATGATTTCAGACAAACTGCTTCCCCTCTTCCACATTTGTATTCCTGGGCTCATTTCTCATGTTGGTGGCAGTAAGGATTACAGTGTTTATGGTGGAATTGGAAATGTTTATCGTTGTTTTACAAAGGTCAGTGTGAAATGCACCAACTGCAAGTTTTCACCTTGTAAATGCACGTGGCTGTTGGGCTCCTGTGGATATTGTCTTGAGGCTTCAGATTCTGATATTTCACGGTCACTTTGCAAAGATACTCTCAGAAGCACCCTCACACAGCCTCCCCGCCTGCAGTCAGTTACAGGAATCTTTGGCAGCTGGTGGTGGACTCATAGGTGGGCAGTCAGGAGATCCCTGGGAGCCGTGGGAATTCTGTGACTGCAATAGTTACTGCTATCCATATGGTGGTTGTGCCAGGGCACACCTGTTGACACTGTGGGTTCCAGGAACTCCAGACATCAGAGGGTGATGCCCTCTGCTCATAGCACCTCCCCCAAGCCCTCTTTGTTCATTGATTCAAAAACAACAGAAGGCAGGAAGCCTTTGCTTGACAAGGTCCTCGAAATGCCCAGCTGGCCACTTTGCAGCCAAGGGTTAGAAGTGGCCATTCCTGGGAGATAGTGGGATCCGGCATGTTCTCAGGGTCTCAGTTCTTCCCCCCAAGAAATGTACGTGCAATTCAGGCAGGGTGGAGGGTTAGCTATATACCTTTCTTTGATCTGGTCTGAGATGTGTGCCTGTGGTTTCAAGTCTTTCTTATCCCCAACTAGAGTGTGACTGCAGTGCTCAGACCCCCAAATAATCCTGTGCCCCTAGTTTCTTCTGAGGGCAGAATGCCTGAGGCTGCACTTTGCACTTAAGAATAGCTGGAAACCCAGTTAGAGACAAGTTGAGGCTGAGTGATGAGCAAAGCTGATGTGGCGAAGGTGCCGTGAGAATGAGTAAGCAGAGTGTGGGAGGACAGGTGTCCTCTCCTCTGAGCTGTCAGGCCACACCTGGGGTCTGTGGTCAGTACTGGGCATCTCCTGACATAAGGGGAAGTGGAAAGTGGAACTTGTGCAGGAGTAATGCGAGTAGAAAGAAGGTTTGGAAGGATTTAAGAAACAGCTAGCTGAAGAAACTGTACAGGGGACCTGGTATCTGTCTACAGATGATGGGAAGGTCTGCTACTGTTACTACTACTCATGAATATACAGGGTGGGGCAAAAGTAGGCTTACAGTTGCTCATATGGAAAATAATGTAATAATTAATAAATAATAATACAGGAATAAGCTCTGTGTTTTGCACACTCACAACTGTAAGCCTACTTTTATCCCACCCTGTATGAGCTCACATTGATTTGGTGCTTACTCAGTGCAAGCTCTATTCTAAGTATTTACATGTAAATTCTCAAATTACCTTACAAAGTACATACCGTTGTCATTATCTTCTTTTTATAGATAAGGACATTATTAATGGATTATAAATTGTGAGTTTCATTGGAAGGCAATGCAAGGAAAAGTGTTTTGTTACCATATTTTTTGTGTTTTTTAAAAATATATTTTTATTAATTTCAGAGAGGAAAGGAGAGGGAGAGATAGAAACATCAATGATGAAAGAGACTCATTGATTGGTTACATCCTGCATGCCCCCAACTGGGGATTGAGGCCAGGTGTGTGCCCTGAATCAGTGATCTCTTGGTTCCTGAGTGATAATTTTGAATTATCACCCAATCAATTACCAGGCCAGAACCACAGCTGAGCCATACCAGCCAGGCAACATCTACTATTTGCTGGATATGGTTTAGGGAGTTGCCCATGTATTATTTTAGTTAAATCTTCACAACTATTAGGTGAAAGAGGAGTTCCAATCTCCATTTCACCGATGAGAAAATTGAGGCCCACGGATGTTAAATAAATCATCTGAATACAGGCATTTTTGGTTCTCAGGCCCATGTTCACTGCTACTTAGAACAAAGGTGATGGCGCACAGCACAGCTAACAGGCTGGCTCCCTCTGCTATGCACTCCCGTTTCCGGCTGAATTCACAGTTGTGAATGTTTCATTTATGCTTGTCTCTCCCACTGGACTGCGAGATGCTTGTGGGCAGGGGGCACACCTATCTTCTTCAGTGCTGTAATCCTATGCCTAGGGATACCTGGAAGAATGAATGAACACCAGTAGAGACCCCTTGTTATGACAGGGCAAATTAAAAAGAGGGTAATAATTTCCTATCAGGATGTTGGAGGAAGTTTCTTATCTTAGATCAGGAATGAATTATTAGTGGTTCTCACCTTGGTACAGTTTCTGAATCACCTGAGGGATTGTTATAAGTCCTAGGATTCCTAGGCCAACATTAAAGCCCCAGAACCAGACTTTCCAGGTGCAGGGCCTGGGGACCTATACTTTGTATTGTGACTTGGCCAGGTCAAAAAGCCCCCCACGAATGCATCTGAATTTGGGGTTCTCTGACTCCTGGGGCTCTTAGACACCCCTTCCCACCACTTCCTGTTGCCTTCTCCACCTGCTGAGCCCCAAGGACAGGCCATGTGTGTGCCTGGAGCACAGATGGAGGTCTGGTGCTGAGTCAGGCATGGGAGCTTATCAGCTGGGTATTTACCGAGCAAAGTTCAGCCTGGGCAGTGCTGTGGATCCGGGTTGAACAGATACCCAGGCTTCCGGGCTTTTGATTCAGAGTCCAGTCCCTGGGGCCCTTATCGGTGGATGATAATGAGTCCTGCGGGCCAGTGCTGCCTGTCACCCTGGGCTGTGGACTGTCTGGGCAAGCAGATGGTCACTGCCCAGTGATGGCTGCTTCGGACTTGCTCAGCCAGGACAGAAAGAGCCCTGTTCAGCTCCACGCTTTAGTTTCCCGGCTTTGATGACAAAAAGCAGAAGGGACTTCTCTCTGCAGCAAGCCTAGAGACCCAGGGCACGTGGGTCACCATTGGGTATTTGTCATGTATCCCCGGGGGAGCCATGGAGAAAGTGGGAACCATTTGCTCCAGCCCATTCCAAAAGCCCAGGAGAGGGGAAGGGAAGATGATTGAAGGACATCACATTTTAAATTACCACCCAATCAATTAATCAGCAAATACTAGTAACTTACTAAGCTTATTATGAATATGCCACTTGGGAAGGTTTGGAGAAATAAGGTACAATATCTGACCTTGAGAAGTTTAGAATCTAGTTAGGGGCATTAGAAATTGACACCAAAAAAGATAATTAATTATTACCTGGCAGACTAAAACTGTATTGAATGCTTACTCTGTGTCTGATTTTATACTAAGCATATACTATGCTTCCCATTTACTATGTCAGTGTTTCCTTATAACAGTCCTTTAATAATGTTTAATGTAGGGTCAGAGGCACAGAGAGGTATAGTAATTTGCCCAGGATCACACAGCTCAAATGTCACAGAGGAAGGTTTAGAGGCCTGTATCATCTGACTCAGAGTCCCTGCTCTAACTGTCATCCTCTGCTGCCCCCTTTGATGAATACTACGTAGGTCTGGATGGGCTTGAGAGACAGCAGGATGAAACAAATTTTGTAGGCTGCACGGGTCGGCCAGGAAGGGTGCACCAGTCTTGGTTAGGAAGAATCAAGGGGTTGAGAAAAGTGAGAGGGAATCCTGACCATGTGACATCTCAAGCAAAGATGAAGCGGTGAGACAGGCAAAGAACATGTGGAGAGGTCTAGGTAGACCTGGCTGAAGTCAGGGTTTATGTCACAGGCAGCATGCACAGGGTTGGAGAAATGGATCACCCATTGGGATCACCCTCTGGGGCACTTTCAATCTAGACTAAGGGGCTTGGTGTTAATCATCTGGGTGGAGGGGAGCCACAGAGGGCTGGGACAGGAAGAGTGACAATACGGGAGAAATATTCTAGGCAGTCTCATGTGGCCCTCTGTGCTCAGACACCACTTAGGTGAGCAGGCAGAGCCTTGAGGAGAGCGGCACTTTGAGGTGGGACTTGACTGAGAAGGGAGATGAGCCCCAGGGACACTGTTTTCACAGCCACAGTGCCAGAACAAGCCCCGGCCCCAGCCCGTCCGTACCAGGGCGTCCGTGTGAAGGAGCCAGTGAAGGAACTGCTGAGGAGGAAACGTGGCCATGCCAGCAGCGGGGCGGCAGTGACACCTACCGCGGTGAGGGGTCCACTGTGGCCAGTGTGCGTAGGGGTGGGGATAGGGGAGGTGGGGCAGGAGTGTGCTTCCTTGCCCCATGGGATGCTCACTGGGGAGCGAAGGCAACCCTAGCCATGGTTGTGGCTGCTGGAGAATGGACTTAGGATAGAACAGGTTGGTGGGTTCATGAAATGGGACGAGGGATGCGGGCTGGCTGGCTGGCCGGCCCACTGAACAAAGCTAACACCTGAGTGACTGAACGGCTCCCACATCCTGGTGCGAGTTGATCCCCCCACCCCTGGGAAGAGGACAATACCAGTTCCTCAAGGGCACAGCCTTCTTGCTAAATGGAAACAGGAATCTCTCAAGTGTTGATGGTGATGGTTGGGATGGGGGCACATGTTTTGTTCTAACAAGGCTGATTCTCCCATATACTCTCCTGCCCTGGGGCCCTCGGGGCAAATTTCCTGCAGGGGGTGAGTTGGAGATGGCTGAACACTGACCCTGGTCTTCTTCCCCCCCAGGTGGTGCTGCCCCATCAGCCCCTGGCCACATATACCACAGTGGGTAAGCGCTCCCCACAGCCCTGGCCTCCTCCAGGCCCCTCATCTGGCGGCCCTGCAGCTCTATAATTTCCTTCTTCCCACAGGTCCTTCCTGCCTTGACATGGAGGTTGCTGCCTCCACCATGACAGAGGAGGGGGCCCTGTGTGCCGGCTGGCTCTCTCAGCCTGCCCCTGCCACCCTCCAGCCCCTGGCCCCGTGGACACCCTACACTGAGTATGTGTCCCATGAAGCTGTCAGCTGCCCTTATTCAGCTGACATGTATGTGCAGCCGGTGTGCCCCAGCTACACTGTTGTGGGGCCCTCCTCTGTGCTGACCTACGCCTCCCAGCCACTCATCACTAATGTCACGGTATGTCACTCAAAGGTGGGGCTGAACCAACCCATGTCTAGGGCACTCTTTTAGAACATGGCTGGCTTCCTGATTCTTGATCTTTCTTGTTACTGATTCCCAGGATAATTAGGTCATCTAAACTCACCTCGTCCTCCTGGGAGGCCTGCTCACATTCCCATTGACCTAAAATATCCTCCCCAAGAAGGCTATGGCCTCCCTTGCCATGCCCAGTACTCCTCAGGGTTGGGATGTCTGCTTCTCTGTACTGAAGCATCCCTGCTGCCCTGTAAGCAGTGAATAGGTTACCACATGAGATCTTGATGGGGTCTCCTGCCACAGCCAGACTTTTCTTTCTAGTCAGATAAGTTAATGGGTGATCATTCACTTAACAATGGGATTTACCAGAAATTTCTAGGCTGAGCAATAGGTGATACACGTTTTCAGAAAATTGTAGTTTTGATGGAATCTGGCCCACCTGTAAGGTAATTTTTTGAATTATACCTCTAGTGTCAGATGGCTTGGGTTCAAATCCCTGACCCTGGGCTAGGTGACTTAATTTCTCTGAGCCTTGGTGTCCTCATCTGTAAAATGGGAATACTAACAAGAGAGTTGATGTCAGGATTAATGGGATGATGCCTGTAGAGGTCTCAGCATAGTTCCTGGGCTTAGCATAGTTCCTGGCATACAGAAAGCACTCGATTAATGCTAGTTTTTATAATTGCCTCAAAGTCAACCAACATTAACCAAGGGCTGCCTTCAAGTGCCCAATAGGAAAGGAATGGCCTGCTCCCAGGAATGGAAGAAGGAATAGAAATAGTTTTATGTGAACACTTTTCTCCCCCAAGTATTCAGAGGAAAAAGGCCTCTGGTTACAACTGTGTCCAGCTTTAGTCCCAAGAAAACAGGAGGTGGACCAGGGGCCTTATGAGTAGTTGTAGAGCCCACCCTTGATGAAGCTTGCTTTGGTTCTCTAAGACCCCTGCATTTCCCTCAAGGGTTAAGTGTTATCCTGATGCCCTTGACCTTCAAGTCTCATCCAGGCATGGCCTGCAGGAACCCTCCTACCCCATGCTCATCTGACTACCCACAAACTAGTTGTGGGGCCTGGATGGTGGTGGATAGAAAGGAGTTAATTCAACACCTCTCCCAGGCAACTAACGCATTTGCATATCAGAGTGCTGGGGGTGGGAGTGGGGGTGGCAGATTTAATGGTTCCCAACCATTTCATGACCAAGGATTCTTTTCATTATTTATCCTTTCATCATTCCCACCTCCTGCTTTGAAAGTTTCTGTGTATCAAACAAACTATATTTATTAAGAAATAATTCATTTGTTTTGCCACTCTGTAAATTGCCTTATCAAAGCTGGTTAGAGCGACCCAGTGGGCACTCCTGATCATCAGGAGATAAGACCTGTTATGGTACTGGGTTGCTGTAATTCTATCCCTGAGCAAAAAAACCCTGTAGTTGTAGTCGTTTGTAACTCAAAAATGAGGGGTTTCCATTGGATTTTTGGAATACTGAAAATAATAAGCCCTTGTTGGGAAGCCAGAATGCCTCTGAGACCCTTTTCAGTTCCATCATTCCATAGGGAAAAGCCCTTAAGCTTTGCTACTTAATCTTTGGTCCCTGGACCAGCCACATGGGCATCACCTGGGATCTGATTAGACCTGTAGAATCCAGGCTCCACCCCTGACCCCCTTTACTGGAATCTTTGTTATAACAAGATCTCTAGGTCATAGAAATAAGCTCTTCCTAAATAATTATAATAGTTTAGTCTCAAAACATGGTGGCAACCGGAGAGAAATATGTCAGGAAAGGCAAGAGTGGTAGAGGGAGACTTTGGACTGTCACACATCATTCCATGCAGAGACATTCCTCTTCCATCTGCTTCCTCAGTGAAGAGAGATAGTAAGAATACAGGCTCTGTCTCTCTATGAGGCTTGACCTGGATTTGTAGGGTGGTCCTGTGCAGGTGAGAGGCATTGTTTGCAGAGTACATGGGAGCATGGCCTTGATGTTTAGAGGTCTCTGCAATGGCCATAGGGGCCCAGCTGACACAGGATGGGGTCATGAGAGGTGATGAGGTCATGAGAGGTGAGTGAGCTATGTTCTGTTAGCTCAAGGGGACCTCAGAGTGCTGCTGCTGCTGTGTGGAGCCAGGACTATCTTTATTTGTGGGTAGCACTGTGCCACCTTTGTGATACACCTACTATGCTATGTGGCAGGCTTATTGTTTAGCATACAGTATTTTCATTGATTTAAGTATTTCTGAAGTTGGGATGCATTTTATATTCAATGAAATAAACTTCTGATGGGGAAGTAACATGAGCAAGGACCTAGAGCTGGTGAGTCACAGAGTAAGGGATACAGAGTGTGTGAGCCTTTCCTGTCAGAGTTGGTGCAGGTGGAGCCCCCTGGAGTGAGACAGCAGGAAAGAACCTAGTTGAAGGGAAACAGATCCCCTAGTGGACAAGGGTGGCAGTGAATCCTCCAGGGCTGCTAACCCTCAGTCCTGTGTCTCCCCCATGCAGACGAGAAGTGCCACCACACCCACAGTGGGCCCCCAGCTGGAGGGCCCAGAGCACCAGGCACCGCTCACCTACTTCCCGTGGCCTCAGCCCCTGTCCACGCTGCCCACCTCCACCCTGCAGTACCAGCCTCCGGCCCCAGCTCTGCCCGGGCCCCAGTTTGTCCAGCTCCCCATCTCCATCCCTGAGCCAGTCCTTCAGGACATGGAAGACCCCAGGAGACCCATCAGTTCCCTGACCATCGACAAGCTGCTGTTGGAGGAAGAGGATAGCGATGCCTACGCGCTCAACCACACGCTCTCCGTGGAAGGCTTCTAGGGTTGGCTCCCACCTGAGAATCCTGCTCCCTGAAACTGAGATTGAACCTCAGATTTCTATCTGTATGGAGTAGCCATTTCGTAATTACACTTTTTACCCCAGAGTAGAATTGCAAACTGGCATCCTTTCTCTCTCCCTCCTTCTCTCCTTCTTTGTTTCCTTCCCTTCCTTCATTCCTCTCTTCCACTCCCTTTCTCACTCCCTTTCCCCATTTCTGTTCCTTTTGGGGAAGGAATGATAAGGATTTTAGAGGGAATATTTGATGGCAAGTGTTGCAGATCTGTGGTCTGGGTGGTTTCATTTCTGCCATGTTTCTTTCCTGGAGACCACCCTTCTTGGGTACTCACTGCTTCTAGAGCTGTCCTCCATCATTTTGAAATGTATGGGGTGTCCTGTGGAAAATGGCCCTGCTAGCACCTTTGAGGCCAGACCTTAGTGCCACAGTTCTTGAGCCCTCAGTTCCCACAGTTGCTCCTTTGTATTGCCATTCTCAGCACTGGCCAAATTTACAGTCTGCACAGCAAGGTCTCAAGGCCTAGGGCCCAGGGGTGGGGGAGACAAAGCAACACTAGCCCTGGGCAGTGTGGCCCTGTTGGTTGAACATTGTCCTGTGCACCAAGGGGTTCCCACTTTGATGACTGGTCAGGGCACATGCCCCGGTTTCCAGTTCAGTCTCAGTCAGGGTGGGTACTGGAGGCAGCTGATGGATGTTGTCTTTTTCTCTCTCTCCCTTTCTCTCTCTCTAAAATCAATAAAAACACATTAAAAAAAAAAAAAAGGAACACCAGAGTGGGTTGGGGCGTGGTCAGAGGGACAGATGAAGGATGGGTACATGGTGTGTGTATATGGGGTGTGTATATGTGGGGTGGGAGGCGGATGTGAGGGGAGGGAAAGATTGGGTTTTATGGGATAATAGGAGAGTTAAGGAATGATTTCACTCCTGATTAGTTGGTTATTAAGAATAAACTTAAGAAAATTTGTCTTAAGTGGTTTTGCTACTCTCTTTGAGGAAACTTGCAAGGAAAGCTGAGCTCTTATAAACAAGAAGAGGGGTGTGTCTGGCTGCTTCTTCCCATCAGACCCTCTGTGGTGCTGTGTGTGGGCCAAGACCCACTGAAGCTCAGTGGCGACTGCGTCCTGGTTTAGTGCTGTCACATGTGCTTCTGTAGTGTCCTAAAAGCCTCCGGAAGCCACCAACATGTGGAGCCAAGTCCTCTTCCCGGAGCACCATGCTTCCTGGGAGCCTCTGGAGCCTCAGCCAGAGGACTGTTAGATTTCATTTTCGTTGTTTTGTTTTGTTCTGTTTTAGCTGGAGAAACATCAGATTTGCTGGGGCCTGGGAACAGTTGTCACTGGGAGTGCTCAGCTCCCGACAGTGGCTGTGTGTTTGGGGAACTGGCACATCTGTCCGCTAATGACATCATTGTCACTGTTAGGCAGACACATCAGTTGGTGAAATCCATGTAGAAATAATAGACTTTTCTGGGAAATGACAGTTTCTTTGACACCCCCATTTAAAATGAAAACTGGAGAAAGTTGCCTTTAAAAAACTTTTTTTTTCTGCTTTGGATTTATTATGACCCACTTTTTTAAGTATTGACTAAAATCCCAATACAAATATCTTGAGTTATTTTTATTTAGGCTTAATTTTTAGATGTAAAAGCTTAAGGTGGCATTTTAGATGACAAAATTCCATCTTTGTTGCTAGTGAGGTAGGACCTAGTGATAATTAAGTGCCTTGGTTTCTTATAAAAAACACTATGCAAGATCTTTTAGCTCACTGTTTGAGAATTTGAGGGGGTGCGGAAGCAATCTCCATAAGGGAGTATAAATTGGCAAAAACTGGCAAAGAAATAAAGTATTTCCAGTATTTAAATGGTGTCCTTTTTCTTGTTATCATGAGGTAAAACGTTTTGATTGCAGTAGCCCATCCAGGTTTCTTCCTGGTTGTTTTCTGCTAAAATGGAAACATTTGCAATAAAGACTTGCTCAGACTTTTCTGTGCGGAAGTGTTTTATTTCTTATCAAATTAATCCCCCTTTATCATGCAGGCTCCTGTTTGGTGGTATCATTATAGGAAGGAGCACCACAGAGGGTCTGATGGGAAGAAGCAGCCAGACACACTCCTTTTCCTGTTTTTAAGAACTCAGCTTTCCTAGCAAGTATCCTCACTGGTCTTGTTGATTTTGCAACTTGATCTGCTGCAAAGTTCTCCCAAGCAGAATATTTGAGGCCTGTAGGTGGGTCTCCAGGAGAGCAGGGATCTGAGGAGAGGAAGGAAATCTTTTAACCCTATTGCTCTTCCTGTCAGTCACATTACATGAGTAACTTCTCATGACCCTGGGTGTCCAGGGATACTTCAGCCAGTGGCATTTCCACAGCAGGCTCTTAAAGTCCATCAGTCAGAACCCAAGGGCATGTGACATGATGCAGAATGCTATGCCTGCAAGGAGCCAGCTCATAGAGTCAGACATCACAATGGAATGGAAATTTAAGCTAGCCGGTCCCCTCTAACCCCAATCCATGGACTGAATAATGGTTTGGAGGGAAGAGTCTCCTTTTCCTGGTGATTTTCTGAGTTCACTAAGAGCTTCTTAGCTCACTGCCTTCATTGTTAATCTTTACTGAGTAATAATTATTATTTTTAACAATCCACCTAATTCTTCCATATCTCTTATTTTCAGATTTTAAAATTTTTTTTAAATTTTTTATTCTCTATGTTGTTCATGATCCAGAAAAAATAAATGGAAGAAAAGGGATTTGAGATATTTTTCCCCCTTAGCTATTTTTTTAAAAGTCCTCATTGAGAATATATTTATTGATTTGAGAGAGAAAGAGCAAAAGAAAGAGAGAAACATCAATCAATTGCCTCTCATATGTGCCCTGACCTAGGTATATGCCCTATCCAGAAATCGAACCCTCATACTTTTGGTGTATGGGATGATGCTCCAACCAAATGAACCACCTGGCTGGAGCCTCCCTACCTTTATTGTGGCTCAACTATAGGGGACGATCTTTTAAAAATGTGAAAGAAGTATGAACCACTTGATCAGCAAGGTGAGGAGGGTGTAGATTGGTGCTTTACAAGTGCTGATCCCTGAGTCTGTCCAGTTCCAGCATGGCCTAGAGGAGCAGGAAGGAGATGAGCATGTGGTGTGATGAAGAAGCTGACACCTACTAAAGATTGAAATCACACCAAGTGGCTCAGATTCTCTGAACATGAGTCTGCAGCCATCTCCATGTGCAAGTTTGAAGATATGCACTAAAGCTAAATATAAATTTTTAGAAATCATAAATCATAGATAACTTATTTCATATTAATGTACTTCATTTGTGAGTAAAATATGAGGCACTCAATAATTCCTCATTGAATTGAATTAATTTGGTAGGTTCTCTATTACATTCTTTTTAGTAAATACTCATGTGGATGACTGCAATTGATTACAGTGATGTCTCCTTTGCTAGACTTATAGATACATGATGCTTCTCAGATTTTTTTTCTGAGTTTTTGCTTGGGTAGAAATCTTTCATAACTGATGCTCTTAATCTACTCATCAGTTCTTCCATTTTTAACTTTGGTTTCTATAGAAGGGCTTTCCATTTTTTGATGACATTTTTTAAATGTTGGTAAGACACTTAAGTGATTTATTTTAATAATACATTTTAAGTGTACAATATAGTATTGTTATGTATAGACACAATGTTGTCCATCAGATCACAAGAACTTACTAATCTTGCATAACTGAAATTTTATACCTGTTGCCCATCACCCCTTAATTCCAGCACCTAAAAATGACAATTCTATTCCTTGCTTCTCTGAGTTTGACCATTTTAGATACATCACATAATTAGAATCATGTACTTTTTGTCTTTCTGTGAATAGCTTATTTCACAGACTAATGTCCTCAATGCATAAAGAAAAATGTGGTATACACATATAATAAAAAATTATTCAACCTTAAAACAGGAAATTCTGCAATATGTGACAACATCTATGAACCTTGAAAAGAGATTCATTCATTCATTGAACATATATTATTAAGCACCAACTCTGGGGCTAGGTAGGCATCATAAATTATTACAGATTGCTACTTTGAAATAATTTTCTATCTTAGTGACCTTATTTTTGATATGTGCCCATTCTTATAGTATATGTATATTAATTTACTTATAAATTGTATCTCTGAACTATTCTATTAATATAATATCCATTATAAAACAGTCATAATAATATAAATTTAAAAATATAAATATAAAATAGATAATATTTTAACTATTTCATTTATTAATGGTAGAAAAGTTCTTTGACTTATTAACTATAAATAACATTTAGAAGGAAGAATGCTATCATATATATATATATATATATATATATATAATTGCTTTAAAAAATCTTTGTGATATTCCAATTTGAAGATCTGAGTCTAAGTTCAATTGATATTAGTACTTTGAATGGTTGTCATAACTGAAAAAGATGTAACACAAAGCCATTTAGATCCAAATAAAAATAGTGTATTATTGGTTGTGCTAAATACTATAAAAATCATTTTAAAATTCCATCCATCAATTATTCAAAGGTTGTATTTTAAAATTTGGCTAGTATATTTCCATCTTAGCTGATGTCAACTATTCTTGCAACTGATTGAATGTGTTGCCTTTTTATATTTTTAACACATTGAGTTAAAGCCACTTAAGTTTTTATTTAGAAAATCTTTTAAACAAGCTAAAAAAGTCCGCTACCACTTTTTAAAAACACAGTGTGAAATTTTGAGTTTTTGTAGATAACATGCACCTATACTGTTTTCAGCAAAAATAATGATGGAAATGTTCCCAAACATCCACTAAACTTCCACTTTCTAAATGTTTCTTCCATAGGTTTCTGAAAGCATCATTTAAATGTTATCGTTACCTTGACGAACCAGATTAAATGCAAATTATGTTTATTATTTTAAACATATCTGGAGGTTACATATTTTGGATAATCAACCTATCAACCAAAAGAGATCAGTATGATTTAGTATGATTATATTTGCATTTTAATCAAGTATGTAATTCATATTTAAGTTTGATAGTTCTTTACCATGAAGAAGTCAGTGATTCTCTTTGTGGTGCAAAAGAATCTCTTGCCATTATAAAAGCTGTATCACTTATAGGCTTTGTGCTCATAAAGTGAATCACACTGATAATCCTCTGTAAACCTCAGTATGCTAGAAGTCCATGAACTGAGAGAGGGCATCATCAACATCACCCCTCTATCTGTGAATAACTTTTCTCTTGTCCCTCGGGACACTCTTGGAGCTGTGGGTCGTACATGACCAAATTAGTCCACATTAGTGTGACCACTTAGTTCTGATTGCCTGGACTTTCCTGGATTTGGCATTAAATCGCCTACGTTCCAGGCGATCCTTTGTTCAGGGGCCAACTGGGACATTTGGTCACCTCATTCCACATTAAATACAAGCAGATCTTTTTTTTTTCTTTTCCTTGTGAAGGAGTGTCTTTTTGCACCTCAGTGGATCATGTCCTGTGATCCCTAGGATACATACACACCATTTGGAGCTTGTGTTAGAGAATCTTGATTGTCAGGACTCTTACTAAAAGTTCCTCTGGGACCTCAGAAGAGAAGATGGCTCTGGTCTGAAGGGCCCTGTACAATGGGTTCTAAGGCAGCACTAGGTCTAGGCTCTGACAGGGTGTGATCTTGGTATTTTTCATTATAGACGAGTAGTGGTAGCAGCATGAAATATACAATCTTTACTTACTTCCCTAGAGTTAAATCAAGTTCTCACAAATGGTTTTCTTTCTCTAGCCTGGTTGGAAAGCAACACCTATATTAATATGATAATGTCAACTAATCTGGGAACATCTTAAGAGGAAGTAAATACAGTTTTTATCATATATCTATATATCTATACATATATAGATATATACATATATATACATTAAGATTTACTGAGATATAATTGACATATCATTGTATAAAGGTAAGGGGTACAATGTGTTGATTTGATACATTTATATATGGCAAAACGATTACTGCCATAGCTAGCTAACACCTCCACCACATCAAATAATTACCATTTATTTTCTCTCTGGTGGGCTACTCTTTTAGCAACTTTCAAGTGTTATTAACTGTAATCACCATGCTGTGCGTTAGATTCCCCAGAACCCATTCGTCTCATAACTGGAAGTTTGAGCACTTTGACCAACATCTCCCTGTTTCCCCCAAACTCCTGCTGCTGGTAACCACCATCCTGGTCTCTGTTTCTATGAGTTTGGTTTTTTTTAAGGTTACAGATATAAGTGATAGCCTACAGTATTCAAACTTATTTCTTAAGGTAAAGGTGCTGTCTTCTCATTCCTGATTCAATTCGGTGGGAACTGTAAGAGCAGTTCTGAACCTGGACTGAACATTAAAATCACTTGGGGAGCTTTAAAAATCCTGTGTCCAGATCATGCCTCAAACCAATGAAAACAGAATTGCTGGAAGTGGGAACCAGGCATCAGGAGTGTGTAAAGCTCTAAGTGATTCCAAAGTGCAGCCAGTGTAGAGAACCCCTGCTCATTTCCCCATTCTCCAGTGGTATTGGATCATTGTGGGGTCTGAATGCTGAAAAAGAGATCTCAGATGCCACTTGGGTGTGGCACAGAGAATTGATGCTGTTCTCTTTAATTACTAGAGGCCCGGTGCATGAAATTCATGCAAGGGGGAAGGGGGGAGGTGTCCCTCAGCCCAGCCTGCACCCTCTCCAATCTGGGACCCCTCGAGGGATGTCTGACTGCCCGTTTAGGCCTGATCCCACCGGACATCCTTCTCACAATCCAGGACTACTGGCTCCCAATTGCTCTCCTGCCTGCCTTCCTGATTGCCCCTAACCACTTCTGCCTGCCAACCTGATCACCCCCTAACCACTCCCCTGCCAGCCTGATTGATGTCTAACTGCTCCCCTGCCAGCCTGTTTGCCCCCAACTTCCCTCCTCTGCCGGCCTGGTCACCCCTAACTGCCCTCCCCTGCAGGCTTGATTGCCCCCAACTGCTCTCCCCAGCTGGCCATCTTGTGTCCACATGGGGGCAGGATCTTTGACCACATGGGGACAGCCATCTTGTGTATTGGAGTGATGGTCAATCTGCATATTACTCTTTTATTAGATAGAATAGAGGCCTGGTGGGTGGGGGCCAACTGGTTTGCCTAAAGGGTGTCCCAGATAAGGGTGGGAGTTCCCTTAGGGCATGGGGTGGCCTGGGCGAGGGGCCTGTGGTGGTTTGCAGGCTGGCCACGCCCCCCGGTGACCCAAGCAGAGGCCCTGGTATATGGGATTTATTTATCTTCTACAATTGAAACTTTGTAGCCTGGAGCAGAGCCAAGGCTTCTGCTTGCTCTGTGGTGGCAGCCATTTCTGTTGGGATTTATTTATCTTCTATAATTGAAACTTTGTAGCATTGAGTGGAGGCCTGGGCCTGCCAGGGTGTGCAGAAAGCTTGGCTTCCTCCATCGCCAAGGAAACCCAAGCTTCCCTTCTGCTCTCTCCATGGCCGCAGCCATCTTGGTTGGGTTAATTTGCATACTCACTCCTGATTGGCTGATGGGCGTGGCTTGTGGGTGTAGCAGAGTGATAGTTAATTTGCATATTACTCTTTTATTAGATAGGATGGTTGTTTTCCCACCAAACCAGGCAGAGTTGTAGCATTGCATAATCTCTTCATTGGAAAGTGGAAGCCCAGTGATCTCAGCAGACAGAGGCAGCTTCTAGAGTAGATGCACTCATTTGGTAGATCGCAGTTAAAGTAATTTTAAGTATTTATCTGGCAGCATGAGACTTTTAATGCGTGTGTACTCACAAGCAAATGCAAGAATCCTATCTAATAAAAGAGCAATATGCAAATTAACCATCACTCTGTTACACCCACAAACCATGTCCACCAGCCAATCAGGAGCAAGTATGCAAATTAACCCCAACCAAGATGGCTGCAGCCATGGATCGAGCAGGAAGCGTGGGTTTCCCCGGCAATGGAGGAAGCCAAGCTTTCCACACACCCTGATGGGCCCAGGCCTCCACTCAAGGCTACAAAGTTTCAATTATAGCAGATAAATAAATCCCAGATACCAGAGCCTCCGCTTGGGTCGCAAGGGGGTGTGGCTGGCCTGCAAACCACCACAAGCCCCTTGCCCAGGCCACCCTATGCCCCAAGCGAACCCCCACCCTAATCCAGTACACCCTTCAGGGCAAACCAGCTGGCCCCCACCTGTGCACCAGTACTCTATCCTATCTAATAAAAGAGTAATATGCAGATTGACCATCACTCCAACACACAAGATGGCTGCCCCCATGTGGACACAAGATGGCCGCCACAAGATGGCCAGCAGGGGAGGGCAGTTGGGAGGGACCAGGCCTGAAAGAGAGGGCAGTTGGGGGTGACCAAGCCTGCAGCGGAGGGCAGTTAGGGGTGACCAGGCTGGCAAGGGTGGGAAGTTGGGGGCGACTGGGCCTGCAGGGAAGGGCAGTTGGGGGGGTCCCAGGCCTGCAGGGGAGAGCAGTTGGGGGGGACCAGGCCTTCAGGAAAGGACAGTTAGGGGCAAACAAGCTGGCAGGGAGTGGTTAGGAGGTGGTCAGGCTGGCAGGCAGAAGCGGTTAGGGGCAATCAGGAAGGCAGGCAGGTGAGCAGTTGGGAGCCAGTGGTCCCATATTGGAGAGGGTGCAGGCTGGGCTTAGGGACACCCCCCCGCCCTCCCATTCATGAATTTTGTGCACCGGGCCTCTAGTAAAACATAAAGGAAATAGCAGGATGTTAGAGCCCCTACCCTTTGTTTCACCTAAGTACCTCTAAACTTTAGTAATGAATTGATGTATTCAAACATGGAGCAGGTTGGGCCAGCTGAAAAGGTCATGGATAGAAGCTATGGTAGAATCCTCTGTTTAAGTCTTTGCAACTCAGGGCCCTCCCTGGGCCGAGTGCTTTGTGACATTCAAGCCAAATCAAACAGTAAAGACTGAAGAATGTAGCTCTCAGAAATCTGCTTATTCCAATAATAGGGATTAACTAAGTTATGACTGATGTCCTTTCTTTGCTGTTTTAGATCCTATATATTTCAGTGGAGAAATATATATGAAATGCTGGAGGACTTGGCTCCCAAGAGCCTAAGGAAGTTTGTCACCAATTTCTGGTAAATAAGACTGGAGACCCTTGTTTCATTTACCAAGTGCAATACCATTCATGTGCTGGATACTATCAGTCAAAGGGAATACCACTGGCCCATTTCTTAAGGTGAGGCATTTTGAAGATTAGTAGATTGTGGCTGCAAAGCATTCAATGCAAGCTGATGCCTGGGTGCTTTTCATAATCCAAGGACATGGTGATGATAGCTTTATTTCTCTTCTCCTCCCCCCCCCTCCTCCTCCTCCTCCTCCTCCTTCTTCTTCTTCTTCTTCCATTCCTTTGATATTTTATTCAGCCATTTGACAAATGCTTTAGTGAGTTAAATTCTACAACTCTATCCTGACCTTGTCTTGCTGGAGATAGCATCAGATCCCATAGATTAAGGGCTCATTTCCAGGAGACAACCCCTCTTCAGATGCCAGTTGCAAGTTCAGGTTGTCACTTGTGTTTCTGACTGACTGGCTGTAGATTGGAGGCTCCAACAACCTCCGCCTTGGGTTTAATTAATTTGCTAGCGCAGCTCACAGAACTCAGTGAAACATTTCACTTAATAGCCAGAGAAACCGGGGAAACATAGGGCAAGGTATGGGGAAAGCCCTGGCACTTCTATGTTTTCTCCTAGCGAGCCCACCATTCTCCCCACATCTCCATGTCTTCACCAACCAGGAAGCTCTTTGAATCTTCCCTTCACCCCATCCTTTTTGGGTTTTTATGAAGGTTCCATTACCTCAGCGTGATTAATTAAATCATTTCTATTGGTGATAGATTCAACCTCCAGCCCCTCTCCCCTTCCCCCGAGGTTGGGGACAGGGTGAAAGTTGGGACTGAAAGCTCCAATCCTCTAATCACTTGGCTGATTCCCCTGGCAACCAGCCCCGTCACCTGGTTACCCGGGGCTTTCCAGAGTCACCTCATTAGCATAACAAAAGATATCTTTCCACTCTTACCTATCTTTTCTTGGGAAATTCCAAGGGTCTAGGAGCTCCTTGCCAAATGGTAGGATGACCAAATATATGTTTTTCCTATTATTAATCACAGTTCAGAGTGAGCAGCTATTATGCCAGCCCTGGTGCTGGGACTCTCCAAATCAAGAATTTGTTGCCTTGCTTCTTTGTACCCTAAAATATTTAACACTAACCAGAATTTTAAGAGGTTAAAATAAAATGCATTAAACACTTTGGTCAATTTCAACACAAGATTTAGTTCTGGTAAATTATTCATTAGAGTCTCCAAATCTGTACTTTTGTTTCAAAATGCCTTTTATTTTTTATTCTTTTTAAAATTATTTTTGATATATTTTTTATTGATATTTTACAGAGAGGAAGGGAGAGGGATAGAGTTAGAAACATCAATGAGCAAGAAACATCAATCAGCTGCCTCCTGCACACCCCCTACTGGGGATGTGCCTGCAACCAAGATACATGCCCTTGACTGAACTGAACCTGAGACCCTTGAGTCCGCAGGCCAATGCTCTATCCACTGAGCCAAACTTGTTAGGGCATCAAAATGCCTTTTAAAGAAAGAAAAAATGTAATCAATATGAAGTTTTTACAGATATCATTCGAAATAGGCATTTTTCTCTATTCTAAAAGGGATTGTCTTTTGGTTTTCAAATGACTTAGACTCACAAGGCCATGTCTTTCCCCCTAGTCCTCCCTAAACAGAAATCTCCAAGCCATTTTACAAAAAGGAAGTAGCATAATTCCTCTGCATAGCCTATAGTGTCCAAGGGGAAGAGATGCACAAAAAAGTGCCTAAATGCCATGGCCAACCTGGAATTCTAGAGGCATGCCTTCTTTCTGCTTAGGCAAGTAAGTCAGGATAAAGATTGTTCAGAGTTGCAGCACTTGGCCCTGTTCACCTCTAGGGAATAGTGATTCTGCTCTATGTTCTTTAAAAATATTTTTTTTGTTAAATATATTTGTATTGATTTCAGAGAGGAAGAGAAACATCAATGATGAGAGACAATCATTGATCTGCTGCCTCTGCACGCCCCCTACTGGGGATCGAGTGTGCCACCTGGGCATGTACCCTGACCAGAAATCAAACCATGACCTCCTGGTTTATAGGTTGGTGCTCAACCACTGAGCCATGCTTGCTGGGCTGCTCTATGTTCTTGAAGACAAGGAGGCAGACAGGGGATCCTCAATGCTGAAGGGGCTTTTGAGCAGACTTGCCAGCCCACTGCCAAGCTCTGGATGAGTTCAGACTGCTGTGACTTGCTGCTGTCTTCCATGTCCAAAGTCCTGATTGCATGCGTATTTGTAATGGAGCGTCTTCAGCAAGGGAGCATCTCTGAAAGGAATCACTCACACAGGTGTGTGAGTTTCCACAGTGCGGGGTTTACTAGGGGAGATCACCCCCATAAACAAATAGAGCCACACACAGGAAACACACAGAGAGCAGGAGCTTACACCATAGAGGAGAGCAGAGTGAACGAACATCCTCCTCGAAGTCCAGCATCCCCCAGTGAAGAGGCAGGCATCAGTCCCCAGCCAGGTGCTGCAGTGGTGGCACCTGTCCAGTGGAATGGGAGTCTAGCAGGGCTCTGAGCATGACCCACGTACAGCCAAGCTCGAATGGTTGGAGCTCTGAGTACTCAGAGTCCACAATGGGTGGAAATCTCACTTATATGTGTCCAGTTGAGTTCTTATCCCAGTGTCCAGACTTGTGATTTGGGGCATCCTGGGCCCTTGACAAGGCCTTTCCCATTATATCCCACTAGAGACCCGGTGCATGAAATTTGTTTACTCACACTCCAGGAGCCTTTGGGGGATGTCCAACTGATGGCTTAGGTCTGCTCCCCATGGAGAGCAGACCTAAGCCATCAGTTGGACATCCTTAGAGCTGCTGCAGAGGTGGGAGAGGCTCCCACCACTGCCGCTGAGCTCACCAGCTGTGAGCCTGGCTTTTGGCTGAGCAGCGCTCTCCCTGTGGGAGCACACTGACCACCAGGGGGCAGCTCCTGTGTTGATCGTCTGCCCCCTGGTGGTCAGTGCGCATCATAGTGACTGGTCATTGTACCGTTTGGTCGATTTGCATATTAGCCTTTTATTATATAAGACTACGGGCCCAATGCACAAATTTGTGCACCTTGGAAGGAACTGTGGGCTGCGGGCCTGCAGTGGGAAGAGGAGGAGGTCTAGGTCCATCC
Source organism: Corynorhinus townsendii (assembly GCA_026230045.1). NCBI lineage: Eukaryota > Metazoa > Chordata > Mammalia > Chiroptera > Vespertilionidae > Corynorhinus > Corynorhinus townsendii. The sequence continues at coordinate 69,885,846 of JAPDVU010000008.1, forward strand.
TCCACTCCTCCGCCCCTCTTGCCACAGTCCCCTGTGTGCTGGCAGCCCCACTCCTGCTGCCGTCACTCCCACATGCTGCTGGCGCTGGCCCTGCTCACACCCACTGATGGCATGGAGCGATTGGGGCCAGCACCATCAGCAGGTGTGAGCGGTGGCTGCCAGCCCCAATTGCTCCTCAAGGAGCAAGGGGAGGTGGAGAAGCTGGTGCCAGCAGTAGGTGCAAGTGGCGGCTCTGGCGTTGGCAGCGGGTGCCAGTGGGGCCATCACCAGTAGCAGATGCAAGAATCAGCTGCCGGCCCATATCACCTCTCAGGAGCAGGGGGAAGTGGAGAAGCCCTGAGAGGCAATTGGGGCCGGGAGCTGCTGCTTGCACCCGCTGATGGTGTCAAGCAATAGGGACTGGCGCCAAGTGCCAGAAGTGGGTGCAAAAGGGGCTGGCACCGGCAACAGGTGCTGGGTGGGACCATGGCTCATGAGAGCAAAGAATTTTCAGTAACCACCAGAGACTTGCTCTGATAACAGCACCCCCGCTCACCTGCTCCACCATCCTGCCATGGCCGACGCCCGCCATGTTCCGAGCTCTGCCACCTGCTGCCAAAGTCTGCCATGTTCTGTGCATGCCCCCTGGTGGCCAGCGTACATCATAGCGATAGGTTATTCAGCTGTTAGATTGTCCGCCATTGGTCTATTTGCATATTAGGGTTTTATATATATAGATTACTTCAGTCGTGGCTGGCAGTGACTCTATATTGGATTGTTAAAGATGTCCAAAAACTGTTCTGCTCTTGCTCTATATATTAAGCAACAGGTTCTTCCATGTGTAAAAATCCTTGGTACCTCACCCAAGGCAGTGAAGCATAGTGGAAAGAAGAGCAGTTTGATGCAGACAAAACTAGGTTTGAATGGAGAAAATACATATGGTAATATAACGGAAGTGCCCACTGTGATGTTTGACATATCATGTCTTCCATAAATGTTAGTTCCTCTTAAGTAGACAGTTAGAAGGTCTTGTGTCTTCAGTTTTTAAAATTTAAAAACAGCTCACAGGTATGCTACAAACATTTTATAAACAAAATTTAAACACAGATTAGTTTTCTTATAGCTGATATTGAAATAGAATCTCCTGGCTGGAAAATAATTTATCTTCCTGTTTAACAGCAACCATTTTTTACCAGCTCTAGGTCTGATATAAGAGAAACTTTTATGTACTGAAATAATGTAGTTGTCATAAACTTTATCATACCAGTAACCACAGTTATTAAACTTAGAATGTACACTCAGACTTACTGAAAACGCTGTATATTTTTCTGCTGGGAAAATTCAGTGCAATGATGTATATCTATCAGCCTGTCCTATGATACCTGTGCTATGCCATGGGGAGAGGTGGGGCCTATCTCTCAATTACTCGGCTCAATTCCTCAGGGTGATGCTGTGAGGTTACCAGGGAGAGTTTTGGTATTTCACACCAGTATTACTTCTTTTTCTACCTATTTTTTATTATGAAAAATTTCAAACATGCACCAAAATTTAAGGAATTATACAGTGAACACTCATCTACTCACTGAGATTCTCTAATAAACATTTATCTGTTTTTATAAAAAATCTGTCCAATTTATCTATCTATCCTCTATTTCTTTGTTAACCTCTCTTACGTTTAGATGTATTTCAGAGTTGCAGACATCAGCACATTTACTCCTAAATACTTTAAGATGTATATATTAAACTGATATTAGATTAGGGTTCTTGTTTTTATTATGAGGACCAACTTACACATCGTGAAACATATAAATTCAACGAATCCACCTGTGTAACTTAAATCTTTATCAAGATACAAAACATTAGCATCAACCCCCAAATTCCCTCACACCCCTTATCAGTCAATCTCTACCTCCATGTCTTTAGAGGCAACCACCAATTCTTCTTTTTTACGTAGTGTTATCTGTTGTAGAATTAACATGAGTGGAATCATACAGTATGCACTCTCTTGTGTAGCTCTTCTTTCATAATGTTTTATATTCATCCATGTTGTTGCACATTTAAGTAGTTTGTTCTTTTTTATTGCTGAGTAGTGTTTATTGCATAAATATACCACAATTTGCTTATCCATTTTCTTTCTTATTGATTGATACTGACCTGTTTCCAGTTTTTGGCTATTATAAATACAGTTGCTAAAAACATTCTTGTATAAGTTGGTTTACTTTATATATGTGTGTGTGTGTACATATGTTTTTATTTTTTTGAGTAAATATATAATAATGAAATTACTGGATCACATAGTAGGTGCATGTTTAGTTTCATGAGAAAACTGCCAGACCTTTTTCCAAAGTGGTTGTGCCATTTTACATTCCTACCAATAACATATGAGAGTTCCTATTAGTCTACATCCTTGCCAACATTTGGTTTATCTCAATTTGGTTTGAATTTGCATTTCTTTGATGACTAATGATATTGGACATTAAGATAATCATGCAGTTTTTCCCTTCATTCTGTCAATATAGTGAATTACATTGGCAGGTTTTATTTGAAAGTTAAATTACCCTTGTATTCCTAGAATAAATCTCACTTGGATACAATGTAATTCCTTTGGGTAATTTTGTGTCTATATTCATGGGGGCTGTTGGTTTATAATTTTCTTTTCATGTAATGTCTTTATTAGGTTTGTTATCAGGTTATGCTAGCCTCACAAAAATGATCTGGGAAGTGTTTTTTTCTCCATTTTCTCTAACAGTTTGTATAAGACGGTGTTAATTTTTTTCCCTGAAATGTTTGATTTAATCTACTGGTGAAATTATCTGCGCCTATGGGAATGTTTTTGGTGACATATTTAATTAGGGTTCTGAACCTTCACTATTGACATTTCTGACTGGATGATTCTTTGTTGTGGGAGGCTGTCCTATGCACTGTAGAGAATGTTTAGGACCAACCTTGGCCTCTACCCACCAGATGCTAGTTGTTCTCCCTCACCCAGTTGTGACATCAAAAATGCCTCCAGGCATTGTCAAATGTCCCCTGAAGAGCAAAATCACACCTGGTTGAGAATTATATTTGATTTATATTTTAAAAATCTATCCTAAGATCATTGATTTTTCTTTAATACCTTTCTACCATATATATCTATATTGATATATTTAATTTAATTTTGAGAGAAAATAGTCTACAAGATGACAATCTTTTTAAATATGTTAAGACTTGTTTTATAAACCAACATTTGATTTTTCTTGGTGAACATAATATGTTCTCATAAAAAAAGCAAATTCTTTACTTGTTAGTTAAGGAATGCTACAAATGTTAATTCACTTACAAAGGTTGATAGTGTGGTTTAGATCTTCTATGTATTTACTAATTGTTTTTTGCCTCGTTATTCTATTAAGTACCAATAAAGAGTGTTAAAATCTCTAATTATGATTGTGAGTTTATTTCTTCATTTAATTCTGTTGAATTTCTGTTCATTATTATGACTACCACAATATGTCTTTTAAAAAAATCTTTATTGTTGAGAGTATTACAGATGTCCCCTCCTTTTCCCCCGTTGTCCCTCTCCACTGCTCCTCTTCTGCCCCACCCCACTCCAAGACTCTTTTGACGCGTGTATGTTGAATCTCTGTTATTAGGTAAATACACATTTATAGTTGTTATGCCTTCTTTTTATCAATAGATCTTTTTATCATTATTCAATGAACCTCTTTATCTCTAGTCATAGTGTTTGTTTTGAAGTCTAGTTTATTTGATGTTAATGTAGCCACTTTAGCCTCATTATGCTTACTGTTTGTTCAATGTATTGGTGTTCCTTTGTAAGTAGAATTAATACCTAAATATTTTATATTTATAGTGCATAATTTATGAAGAGATTTAGCTTCTATGCTCTCCTTTGATCTTCATAGCAATCTTACAGGAAAAAAAATGATGCTGTTATCCCCATTTTACAAAGATAAAACTGAATCTACAGGAATTAAATGACTTTCCCAAGAACACAGTAGTTAGTGATTTCCAGAGCTTGGTTTCTGTCTTACTTCAATGCCTGGCTTTTGGCTATTATGATATGCTTTCTTCACAGATTAAGTGGAAGGAGAATTTGAGAAATCCTGTTTGACATGTTAAATGATAAGTGAGGGCAAACATAGGAAGTGCATGTGGAGAAAGTGGTTGAGTTTCAATGCTCACAGTTCTACTCCAGGGCTCAAGGTTGACTTTATAGAAAAAGCTTTTCATTATACAGGTGGTGAGACATTTACCAGAATGTGAATAAAATCATCAAGAGCTCTGAATGTCAAAGGAGGAGCTGGTATGTGAACATCAGTGATAAAAACACATTTGATGAGCATCAGCCAGCTATTTATCTTCATTAAGTTGTATGTAGTACAGTTTGGCCTAGAGGCAGAAGGATTGATAAGATGATCTCTGGTTGGCTGCCTGCCCTAAGATTCCATGACTCCTTCTTACAGAAGCCACAAAAAAAGCTGATGTTTCAAGCTGCTACTTACTTGGAGAAAATGACCTTTGCTTCTCACCTGGTAATCTAAGCTCCAGGTGGCAAAGCTGTTGGTCCTCCTGTGGCATGGTTGTTCCAGCTGGACCCAGGAGCTCAACTATGCAAATATCAATTGCAAGTTTGTATTTGTGCAGACCTCACCTTCTGGTTTTTAACCTCCAATGCCCATGAGAATGGAATCTGTCTAGGGAACTTTTTTCTTCTTTGTTGTTCAAGTGGTGAATTTTATTAACTTGTGGACATAAACTTATGATTTTATTAAATAGTCTTAATTTTGTTACACTGATTTTTCTAAAAAAAATTTAGCTTTTATTTGCCACCTAGTCTGTGGCTTTCACCTTTCTGCCTCTGTGTCCTTGACCTGCCCTTCCTTCTTTGTGGACTCACCTCCAATACCCAATTCAAATACCACTTTCTTTGAGAAACACCCACAATCTGGTCAGTCAGAGTAAATGAGTCTGAGCTCCCAAGGCCCATGGAAGGAATCCTCTCACCTTCAGTGAGCCTCAAGGATCCCCTGAAAGGAATTTATTCCCCCTTAAGAGAATGGATAGACAGGCCTTGGGCTTCAAACCCACTCTAAGGACAAACACACCGATGAGTCCCAAGCAGTCTTAACCTCTATTTATCAGGTTGTTATGTCCTGGAAACCTCTCTCTTTTTTTTTTTCCAGAGAGGAAGGAAGAGAGATAGAGAGATAGAAACATCAATGATGAGAGAGAATCATTGATTGTCTGCCTCCTGCACGCCCCCTACTGGGAGAGATCAAGCCTGCAACCCAGGGCATGTTCCAGGCATGTTCCCTTGGCTGGAATTGAAAGGGTCCCTGAGACCCTTTAGTCGGCAGGTCAATGCTCTATCCACTGAGCCAAACAGGCTAGGGCCTGGAAACCTTTTTGCATTGGTTAGCAATGTCTGATTTTGCTCTATAGCTGGGTGGAAAGGGTTAAGCAGTTAGACAATCCCCTGTAGCTTGGTAATTTCTGGAGAATACTGGCATGAGTGATTTGCATAATGCACACTTATTTCCTGAAGGATGCAGGGACCTGCAACCCCTATATCAACGAACTCCAGCTGTAATACCTCTTAAGCTTATGAACTTATTGGCCTATTCCTGGGAGCCCTCGCAGAAGGTCAACCTTCCCCTCTCTGACCCCAAGAAAAGCAAAAGTACAGACAGAACTTCTATGTCTGGGGTTAGAATTATGCTAGAGGTGACTTTTACCACCTTCTGACCACATGGGGTTAGGAGTAAGGTCAGGAGTTTGAAAGGAGCTGAGAAGTTCTTCAGACTAGCCCCACTCCACTCCTTCATTTGTAGGCTTCATCATGGCCACACAGATGTTCAAGGTCATCTCCTGTGGTTCCACAGGCTTATTATTATTGTTGTTGTTGTTGTTTTGTTAATCATCATCTGAGGATATTTTTCCCATTGCTTTTTCAGAAAGACTACTAGGGAGGGAAAGAAGGGAGAGAGAGAGAGAAAAACATCGATGTGAGGAGACGTATTTTCTGGTTGCCTCCAGATGCGCCCCAAAGGGGGAAGAGAGTGAACCCAAGACTGAGGTATGTGCCCTTGACAGTGAATTGAACACATGGGTGCACAAGGCAATGCTCGAACTATTGAACAACACCAGCCAGGGCAAGGCTTTTTATTATTCAATAAACACTCATATATTGTTTTTTATGTGCTAGGCACTGCTCTAAGTATTTCACAGTATTAACTTATTTCACCTTACAGTAACCTCAGGAGTCTGACTTAGTGACTCTGAGAGCATGACCTATGGGTCAGACAGATCTGGTTTCAAATTCTGATTCTATCACTCAGGAGCCAAGTGACTATGGGCAACTGGCTTGGTGCCCCTCTGCTCTAGTCTGCTCTAGTTTCTCCATCTGTAAAATAGTCCTTCAAAGGATTGCCATGAAGATTAGATGAGATAATATATGTAAAGCACTTAGCCTGAGGCCGGGCATCTTGAGTGATTGTGGCTGGGATGATGAAGAGAAAGAAGCCTGTTTTCTCAGAGACTCTTCTCTGAAGCCTGTGCCAAAACGTTCACCCCTCAACAGAAGAGCACGTGGCTCCTCTCACTGAGCTCTGGAATTCCACCAGGGGTTCACCAGGGGTCTCACCTGCATGGGAATCCCCATCTCCTTAGATAATTTGCTGACTTTTGAGGAGTAGAAGGGAACAAGGGATGATGACAATGGATCAGAGATCCTACCAGAAAAGTCTAGGACACTGTGCAAATAGAAAACCCAGTCATGTACAATTGTCTTCTGATCAGACTTCTCTTCTGGCGGGTAGTGGGGAAGAAACCTCTAGCTCACACCTGCAGAACAGGCCTCTCTCACCCTCAAGGGGAAGACCCTCATGACCTCTGTCCACAAGGAGACCTAGGATGGGGATCAACCTCCTCATCTCCAGGGAGATAATTGCATTCTAATCCCGCCCCTTTTAGCAGAAGGTAAGGGTTAGGACAGGGGTCTTGAGCAGAGACCTGGGCTGCTCCCAGTGAAGACAGCAAAAGGTCCAGGTCCTAGATGGCAGAGACAGTCTGGAGGCCCAGCGTGATGCTAATTGGGCAAGTCGGCATTGAGGAAAACCTCCTTCTCTCAAAACTCCACTTCAGGCTGGTCCTTTCCTTTAGGCCTGGCACTCCCAGACTTAGGCCAGCATGCCCCACTGACACCTGGGTTGGAAGGACCTAGATTTGGTGAGCAGCCTCAGGTATAGGGAGCAGTTCCCAGACCTTCACTCCTTCCAAGTCTCACTCCCCTGCATCTGCAATGTAGAAAGAGAATGAGTGATTTATTAAGTCCAACAGGTGATATTCCTGCTCTTTGCCCCCCAGGCCCAGGTGGCTGATGGAGAATCTCATTTTAGGGATGGGATTCGGAAAACTTATTGTGTACCTTAGAGCAGTTTCTTTGCAGTGATGGCTCCTGAGAGAACTCTGAGGTGCGTGGTGTGGGAGGGAAAGTCTGTCCTGCGCAGCTCCCCAGGGAAGGGGTTTCCGTGGAATCAAGATAAGGCAAGTAGAGCTCTTGTCAATATTTAATCAGGAGACGCGGGATCTGCCTCTGTAAAGGCAGTGCTCGGGAGCCATGTTTGCAGACTCTGGCTCAGCGCCAAGGAAAGTATTCATCCCTCCCATGTTTTAAGGACAAGAAGATTACAGAGTCCTTTTCCCGAAAGTCAGGAATTCAGATGAATGCTCCATGCTATCGCGCCCCTGAGACCCCCACAGGTCCAAGAGCCAAGCTGGGGTTCTGTGTCTGGGCTGGGCTGGGAGGGGCAGAGCCTGGATTCAGCTTTTCTCCCTGTGTTAACTGGACCTTCTCAGGGCCCCCTTATTGCCCCAGCGGTAGAAGGGAGTGGATGAATCTGCTCTGGGCACTTTCTCTGCTCAGCCAGCATGGAGTAGGGGTCTTATAAGGAGGATGGTTTCTCTAGGTTCTTATATTTGCTTCTTTTTATTTCCAAATGACTCTTTCCAGGGATTTGATTTCTCCGGGGTTGAACTCCTGCTCTCAGGGCTGAGGGTTCTGCCAGGTTGGCAGTAGGACATTAGAGGCGCTGAGGCCGAGTCCTGGGTCCAGGCCATGCTTCTCTGAGCTCAGCAGACTGGTCTTTTCATCCTTTTTCTCCACCCAGCTCTTGCATATCACTTGCCCTTTCATTTCTTCTCCTGTGGGGTGTGTGTGTGTGTGCGTGTGTGTGTGTGTGTGTGTGTGTGTGTAGGGGTGGCAGGGCACAAGCCCTCGGTATTTTCCTAATGGAAAGCCTGGAGTGTGATGGATATTTAGGATCCCCACAAGATCTCTGCCATTTCCAGGGCATAAATTATAGTTCCTCAGAGGTTTTTAGGAGCAATAAAAGTTGCCAACCTTTATTGATTACTATTTATGCTGTAGGTGCAGGGTTAAGAGCTTTATCCATTACTTAATTTAATTACCCACTATACTTTCTGAGCTGAGTGTTTTTATCAAGTTCATTTTATAGGTGGGGCTAAAGAGACACCGAGAAGTTAAGTAACTTATTTGAGGTTACATAGCTACATAGCTATTGATTGGTCAAGCCAGGATAAAAACCAAGTTTTGAGTCTACACTACACTCTTCACTACATGGCTACCATTTTTCTGATGTAAACAATTAAAAAAACTTTATTGTAAATTTATAATTGGACAAGCATCACATGAATGCATGATTCTTTGAAAAAATTAAATCTGCTCAGGTACAGCTTGAATTCCCTCCGATGAGCATCCCTATTCCTGGTCACTCTTTCCCACTCAATGGGTAATTATTCTGAGTTTCATTAATATAATTTTAGATATTTTCCTATACAGTCACATACATGTAAATACATGCACAGGAAACACCAGCATCACGTGCTCCATTATATATAGACCAGCTGTCAGCATCATTCTGGAGCCGCTTCCTTCCCTTCACAGTGTGCCTGTGAAATTACAAATTCACAAGAAATTCTCTGGATGTCTTCACCTTGATATGGCCTAACTTTTAAATCCTAACTTCTTTAACATTCTGTGTGGAAATGTGCCGGAGTCTAGGTCATCAAGGCAATGCCAGGAAAGTAACAAAGTCTTCATTTTGTGGCCCCTTCAACGTGAGCAGAGCAGATTCATCTGCTCCCTTCTACCGCTGCCTAGAATTTTGTAGTACGGGTATGCAGCATAGTTTTCTTTCCTCTGTTTCTCTTATCCTCTCAAGTTAGTGAACATTTGAGCTGTTATCAAATTTTCATTATCATGATGTTTCAACCAAGATCCTTGAACATAGCTCCTGTGCACCTTGGAGGCTATTTTTCTAAGGCAGAGGAAGTGGAATTGCTGTGTGATCGAGCATGCAAATTTTAAATTTTAATAGATATTGACAAATGATCCTCCAAAGTGGCTGCACCAATAAACACCTTTTGAACAATTGTTATACATAGGTTGCAGAAAAGTATCATTTCTCCAGGGAGGATAGCATAAGAGAAAAGGGCTTAAGTGGCAATAGGACACACACACTCAGGCAGCAGGCAGTGAGAGGTGTGAGCTGTGACTTCACAGCCTTCTAGGCAACAAGTGGGGCAGAGGACAACCTCTCTGAGCCTCAGTATTCACATCTGCAAAATGGAGACAAAAATCTCATTACCTCAGAGGGTGGTTGAGAGGATTATTTAAGGCTAGAGGCTCGGTGCACAAAATTTGCGCGCGGGGGTGTGTCCCAATCTGGGACCCCTCGAGGGATGTCCGACTGCCTGTTTAGGCCCGATCCCGGTAGGATCGGGCCTAAACGGGCAGTCAAACATCCCTCTCACAATCCAGAACCGCTGGCTCCCAACTGCTCACCTGCCTGCCTTCTTGATTGCCCCTAATCACTTCTGCCTGTCAGCCTGATCTGGAGTGTGATGGATATTTAGGATCCACTCCAGATCAGGTGGCACCTAGTGGTTAGCAGAGGCTAACCACTCCTCTGCCAGCCTGATTGATGCCTAACTGCTCCCCTGCCAGCCTGATTGCCCCTAACTGCCCTCCCCTGCAGGCCTTGTCACTCCTAACTGCCCTCCCCTGCAGGCCTGGGTTCTCCCCACAACTGCCCTTCCCTGCAGGCCCAGTTGCCCCCAACTTCTCTCCTCTGCTGGTCTGGTCACTCCTAACTTCCCTCCCCTGCAGGCTTGATTGCCTCCAACTGTCCTCCCTTGCAGGCCTGGTCCCTCCCCTGTTGACCATCTTGTGGTGGCTATTTTGTGTCCACATGGGAGCAGAATCTTTGACTACATGGGGGCAGCCATCTTGTGTGTTGGAGTGACAGTAAATTTGCATAATACTCTTTTATTAGATAGGATAGAGACCTGGTGCACAGGTGGGGGCCAGCTGGTTTGCCCTGAAGGGTGTCCTGGATCAGGGTGGGGGTTCCCTTGGGGTGTGGGGTGGCCTGGGTGAGGGGCCTGGGGTGGTTTGCAGGCTAGCCATGCCTCCCAGCAACCCAAGCGGAGGCCCTGGGTTCTGGGATTTATTTATCTTCTATAATTGAAACTTTGTAGCCTTGAGCGGAGGCCTGGGCCAGCCAAGGCAGGGGGAAGCTTGGCTTCCTCCATCGTGGGGGGCAACTCAAGCCTCCTGCTCTCTCCAGCTCTGTGGCTGCCTCCATTTTTGTTGGGATTTATTTATCTTCTACTAGAGGCCCAGTGCATGAAATTCATGCATGGGGCGGGGGGGGCGGTGTCCCTCAGCTCAGCCTGCACCCTCTCCAATCTGGGACCCCTCAAGGGATGTCCGACTGCCCGTTTAGGCCAGATCTTTGTGGACATCCCTCTCACAATCCAGGACATCCCTCTCACAATCCAGGACATCCCTCTCACAATCCAGGACTGCTGGCTCCCAACTGCTCGCCTGCCTGCCTTCCTGATTGCCCCTAACCGCTTCTGCCTGCCAGCCTGATCACCCCCTAACCACTCCCCTGATTGATGCTTAACTGCTCCCCTGCTAGCCTGTTTGCCCCTAACTACCCTCCCCTGCAGGCCTGGTCACCCCTAACTGCCCTCCCCTACAGGCCTGGGTTCCCCCCAACTGCTCTCCCTTGCAGGCCTAGTCCCTCCCAACTGCCCTGCCCTGATGGCCATCTTGTGGTGGTCATCTTGTGTCCACATGGGGGCAGCCATCTTTGACCACATGGGGGCAGCCATCTTGTGTGTTGGAGTGATGGTCAATCTGCATATTACTCTTTTATTAGATAGGATAATTGAAACTTCGTAGCCTTGAGCAGAGGCCAGGGCCAGCCAGAGCAGGTGGAAAACGGCTTCCTCCATCACTGGGGAAACCTAAGCTTCCTGATTGCTCCGTGGCCGGCTGCCATCTTATTTGGGTTAATTTGCATGCTTGCTCCTGATTGGCTGGTGGGTGTGGCTTGTGGGTGTAGCAGAGTGATGGTTAATTTGCATGTTTCTCTTTTATTAGTGTAGATGATACATGAACTCATAGCATATGACCATGTGCATGCAAAGCACTTGATGATAGTTATTAGCTGCCAGCTACATGGGAGGGCAATAGGACAGGGGAGGTTCTGGGATGTACTTCCTAGAAAATGTTTAGGACAGCCCACCTCTGGACTGGACCCAGGTGCCATGTCTTGGAGGCAGAAGACTGGATAATACTGCTAGTCAACCCATTTAAAAGCAGAGTTATAAGCCAGAAAAGCCATGACTTTGAGCTTGATAGGCCAGCCTAGGAGAGAAAGAAAAGTATACAGCATGGATATTCATTACCTTTTTATGAAAATTACAAATTCACAAGAAATTCTCTGGATGTCTTCACCTTGATATGGCCTACCTTTTAAAGCCTAACTTATATAACATTCTGTGTGGAAATGTGCAGGAGTCTAGGTCATCAAGGCAATGCCAGGAAAGTAGCAAAACCTTCATTTTGTGGGCTTTATTTTCCTATCAGCATTGCACAGTGATCTTGGCTCTGACCTTCATTTGGTATGTGTAATCTTGAGAAAACTATGGAACCACTTTTAATCCCCATCTTTTGTGAAAAGTAGGTAATAGTAGCTGGAAGAAAAGCTAATGCTTATAGGACAATTAAAATGTAGCAGGCATTGTGCTAGTGAATAACTTTATGTGCGTTATTGGGTTATTGTTTAATTTAATGCTCACAATAAGTAGAAGTGGGTGGTGGTCCTAGGGGGCAAATGCGGGTTCAAATCTACTAGCTGTGTGATCTTGGACAGGTGACCTCGTGTCTCTGTGGTTCAGGAAGTCTTGCTGGGAAGGGAAATGGATTGATCTACAGGACTCCAGAAACACCCACAGGCCTTCAGTGAGAGGCACCTTCCTGACCATGATGGGGGAAGCAGGGGAACAGGAACAGGACTCACCTGTGTAGGATACCCCCACTGGACACTAGAAACTGAGGTGGGCCTGGAAGCCAAGGAGGCAAAGGCCCTGTGACAACCTATGTAAATATAACCATGAGAGTGATAATTGATCCCAAGTGCTAGGCTGGGCCCAGCTCTCCTGAGAAGTAGCCTTCTCGTGGGCCTGGTAGGTAAGAACAGTGTTAGCAATCTTTAGCTTGAGAGAAACAAAGGGGTCACGCATTGCAGACCTGATCCTTAGAAGCCTTCACAGTATTCTGGTACTTGCATGGCTGGTTGGGACTGAAACCAGACTCTTGAATCTTTATAGCTTCTTAAAATGATCATCACCCCCTTCCATCCTTCCCTATGCCCAACTCCATTGTGCTAAAGAATTGCTCAAAGCTCAGTCCCTCTTCCTCCGCCTTCTAAACTGCTGAAACCCAAGGTGGAAAGTCCACAGGAGGAACAGCACGTTAGCATCTTGGCACCTTGGAGCTCATTGGAGCTGGCTTTCTGTCATTTGGGAATGTGAAGACAGGGCAGGGAGAGGACAGGACACCACAGAGGTCAGCTGTGATGGTAGAGAGGTTCAGACATGTGCCTTGGGAGGGCAGGCGTAAGGATGGTACAAAAGGGAAAGAGAGGGGACAAAGAAGGAGCTCTTGAAGATGATCTTTATGCTTCTTGTCTTGGTGATTCAATTATCTCCCTTTGAACCCCAGAACTATGAAGTCAGTCTCCCTTCTCCAGAAGTGACACTGCACACTGGGCAGCAGGGGAAGTCAGGGGGTACCTGCCATGCAAGTACCAGATCACCATGAAGGCTTCCAAGGAGCAGGTCTGCAATGTGAGACCCCTTTGTTTCTCTTGAGCTAAAGATTGTGAACACTTGGAAGCTCCTATCTACTGAGAGGGCAGGACATGGAGTAGCTGGGCACAGGAAGGAAGGTCTTCCTGGGCATCGGGGTTTTTTTATCTGTAGGAAAGTGCATACCCAGGACGCTTTGACAGCCATGCTCAGAAGCACCTGGCCCATCACCATCTTTAATTAATCAATTTATTGACTGAGAGAGAAAAACATCGATTGGTTATTCCTCTTATTTGTGCATTCATCGGTTGATTCTTATATGTGCCCTGACCAGGAATCTAACCCACAACCTCTGTGTATCAGGACAACACTCAAACCAATTGAGCCACCCAGCCAGGGCTCCATCACCATCTTTAAAGGAAAACCATTTCTTGTGGGGTTTGCCAGTGCCTGAGCTGCCCTCTCCAAACCAACAGAAATGGTGTTCTTGCCCAGGGAGTGGCTGATGAAGCACAAGACGGGAGCCCCAAGACCAGGACTAAGTAGGTGGGTAACCGTGGGCAAGTCGGCTGCGCTTAGCTTTGTTTTTTCCCTCCGCAGAGTGAGAGGCTTGGGAGACCATCAGCTCACAGTGCACGAGGTTGAACAGAGCCTGGCCATTCTGGCAGAGCAGCTTTCTTAACGAACTTAACAAATACTCTCTGTACTAGTATATAGTGCTGAGTTCCTAAGCAGTCATAAAGCAAAGCTGCTGAGTCCGAGCTAGTGAAGAGCTTCTGAGCATCCAGATCTCTGTTTTCCAGGAGCACTTTTCCTAGGTGACCAGGGTCCAGGGTGCCCAGGACTAAGGGAGGCTCCAGGATGCAGGAATTTGAGTGCTAACATTGGGAGTGTCTTGGGCAAATCAAGACAAATTGGTTTGTACCCCAAATTCTCTTCCCCAAGGCCTAGGGCAATCAGCAGTATCATCCCCCCCCCCCACTCCCCTCCCACTCCGAGCGTCAGGCAGTCCTGGATTTCAACCCTGGGTATGCTACATCACCAGTTCCCATCTGCTAAGTGTAAAATGACAGACATTACCATTTTATCAGGTGCCAGGCAATTTGCTAAGAACTGTACATATCTTTATTTTATTTTTATTTTTTGTTGATTTCAGAGAGAGGAAGAGAGAGGGAGAGAGAGCATCAATGATGAGAGAGAATCATTGATTGGCTGCCTCCTGCATGCTCCATACAGGGGATTGAGCCTGAAACCTAGGCATGTGCCTTGACCGGGAATTGAACTGTGACCTCCTGGCTCATGGGTTAATGCTCAACCACTGAGCTACACTGGCCCTGCAGAACTGTACATATTTTAATTCATTATTTCTCACAGAACCCCATGAGGTATCATTATTATCTGTATTAGTCAGAGTTCTCCAGAGACACAGAACCAATAAGATATTTTTGTCTATCTATCTATCTATCTATCTATCTATCTGATGAGAATGTTCAAAGAAGAGACACTCATACTTGTTCATCCCCTTTCCCACTCTCTTTCTGTTGTAAAAAATGAGACACATGACCACAGACAGTCTGGTTCCTATTACTATGAGGCTCAGATCCTTCAGCACCCTGAGAAATGGACTTTTAGCCAGGGAAGCATGGGCTTTATGCGTGTCTCCGGGCGTTGGATAGCTGGCGGCAGCGGGGAAGCTGGGCTGGCCTCCTGCATTCTTCTGTGTGTTTCTAATCCAGATGGGGCCAAGCCCTCAACAAACCTGGAGCCTGGGGAGAGATAACAGGCCCTGGCCCGGGGCAGGCCTAAGAGTGTGGGGCCCTGCAGCCACTAAGGAGATAGGAGCCCGGTGGCTTCAGGGGCCTTTTTGAGCTGCCCCAGGACTATGGCCTTGGCATGCACCCAGGCCGTGTCTCTGCTGCCAGACGCCAAGCAGTGATGCAAGGACACAGAACAAGTTAGATGGTGATCCTGGAGGCCACCTTACCTGAACTTCTGCCCCAGTTATCGGTCCATCTGACCTGAGACTAGAATTAAGCAATTGAGCTGCCTGGCTGTGGTATGTGCAGGCGATACTATGGCTCATGCCTGCAGGCTCCTTTGGCTGGCCCCTATAAGCTTTCAGGAGAAAGTGACCAAGTGCAAGGAGGTGAGCTCTTGAGGCCAGCAGGCCTGGGCTCAAACCCATTTACTATCTTAACTCTCTGTGCCTTGGTTTCATCTATAAAATGGGGGAAATTTTACTGATCTCTGAACTGTGGTTGGTTCAGTTAAAGGTGCTCACATATGTTAAAGCAATGGGCCTAGAACAGGAGGTTCTTGCTTCTTGCCTATCCTTGGAGTCACTCGTCATCTGATTAAGACGTTGGTCCTGAGGCCACCTTCTCTGATGATCTGCTCTGTCTTCCGTGAGTCCAGAAGCATCAACGAGGGCCCAGAGCAACTTGGGGTGGGCCCCATGCTTGTAGCCAGGGCTTAGATTAACTGACAAAGCCAGGCTCCCTCTATATCCTGGAGGGGAGAGGCCAGACTCGGCTGAGACCCAGACGGTGGTGACAGTGTCCCTGCAGGGAGAGGCCTCAAACCGCTGGGGTGGATTCTTGTCTGTTTCACTTATATCTTCTGCTGGGAACAAGTCCTGGCTGGCTCTGATTGATTTTTTTTTTTTTTTTTTTTGGCTTTCAAGTTATAGCGCATGAATTTCTAAATTTCAAAGCCCTGTAGCGAACATGCAAATGGTTTTAATTTGAGGTATAACAGACAGGTGGAATTAATACTCAAAAACTGGCACTTTCTTGGTAGATTCTTCCATAATGCTAATCACTAACAAGCAAGATATATTTTTTTCTTTTTTCTTTTTTTTCTATAGGAATTGGTTAGGTCTCTTCTACCTCCGGGTGCTTTTAGGCTGTGGTGTTGAAGAGGAAAACATTTAAGGAGAAACTTCTAAGAAGAAAATGTTTCTATGCCTTTGGATATGATGCATTGTTCTCTGTGTGTGGTTTAGCAGGAGTGGGTTGGAGGCTATTGTTTGGATGAAGACAGTCGGGTCTATCTTGGGTCAGAGAAGACACTACCCAACTCTGGCCGTCCCTCCCCCAGGCCTTGTTTTGGTTCTTTGTCTACTTTTTCTTTAAGTCTTGGTGGGCTTTTCTTGTGGAACACTGTGGTCCAAAAGAAAAGAGCCCCTCAGCAACTGGGATTAGGATAATGGTTACATACACAAGAGTAAGACAGATGTGGATATAAATTCTCACTTTTCCCACTTCCTGTCCCTGTGTCTATGCACTTCATTTAACCACCCTACGACTTGGTTACCTGTAAAATGGAAATGAAAACAGCACCTGCTTCATGTTGCTAAGATGAAATACATAATTATGTAACTCACATAGTATAGCACATGGCACTTAACAACTTTCACAGAGAGTTTTAGTCTCTGTTTAATGTATTATCAACAAACTTGGCCACTCCAACCCACCAGCAGCTGATGGGCCATCCTGTGGCCTCAAACTGTGCCCATGCTCCATGGGGGGGACACAGAAATATGGGCCTTGTTTATTGGTTATAAGGAGCTCTGCCAGAGACAAGATTACACATGACTAGATAAAGATGAGCTAAACAGATCTAAGCCAGTATTAAATGAAGTGATAAGTTGAATGAGGCAAGTGATAAGAAGAATTGAAATGGGAGGGTAAATAGGCCACTAGGAGTTGGTGCCTGAGCACTTACCGTGTGCCAAGTTTCACAGGCCTGGACCCCTTAATCCTTACCAGAGCTCTGCGAGGTGGACGTTTTTACCCCAGTTTTATTTACAAATTGGCATTGAGGCTCGGAGACATGATCTAACCTGTGCAAGGTCATACAGCTAGAGTTAGTACTGGAGTTTGCTTGAGCTGACCTTGAAGGAGGGGTAGGGCTGGGAAGGGTGGAGGTCAAAGGAGAGTTCTGTTTCTTGGCTTTTTGTGTCATGGGCTGTGAGAGTGCTGCGGGAGTGGAAGGGGGAGTGAGAGGAGACCCCCTTGGGGCACACCACTGGGCTCGTCATGCCTGGCAGGCTACAGGCGTCAGTGCCAGCCAGTCCTGGCAGGTGGAGACCACATACAGCTTCTGCTGGCCACAGCCCAGCAGTGAAACCCGACACAGGCCCTGGCCGCACAAGGTTGCAGGCATTTGCCTTCTTATCAGCAGAGCGCATTCCATGGCCAAGTGACCACCTGGTTGCTTCTGTCAGGGTCGATCCACTTTGGGCTGTGTGCGCATTGGCACTGCTGCCTGTCCTGTGCTTTCTGCATTTTTGAGAGTCTGGCCTGGCTGCAAGGGATGGGCATGCTGGGTGTGCTCCCCTTGCAGCCACTGGATCTTCAGCGAGAGCGCATCTGCATCCAGGGACAAGGACGTGCTGGTGTCAGAGGACCTGGCTCAAATCCTGCCCACCTTTCTCGCTTGTGTGACCTAGGGCAGGTCACCTCGGCCCTCTACACCTCAGCTTCCTGTACCATGAAAAGGGAATGGTAAAAAAATACTGATGTTCAGTTTCCTTTTGAACATCAACTATTACCAAGAGCTGGACTTACCTCTGGGTGCTCCCTAAAATTAAAAATTGTTATTTTAATGGCATTAGCTGCTTCTGAAATATTGAGAGTTCTGAGTTCTAGAATGATGCTCAGAGGGGGAGGGGCAGGGGTGGTCAGAGTGTGCTGTGAGGCACCTGGATCTCTTGCTTAGTCCAACTTGGAGGAGCCCCAGATCCTCCGCTGCTAGAGGGAACTGGTGTTGAGTCAGTTGGAGTGGGTAGCAAGCCGCTGTTTCACCAGTTTGCTCAGGAATGGCTATGTGATGGTGATAAGACTTTGCCCCTAAAATGTCTCTGCTGGGCTGAAACTGAACGGCTTAGCTCAACTCTAGCCCCCAGTCGGGAACGATAGCATCATAAGATGAGGTGCATTGAGATGTTTCTCACCCTTTGTATCCAGGGCTTCGTGGATAGAGCACAGCATGAGTCAGACACACCTGGATTTAAAGCACAGCTTGCCACCGTGTGAACTTGGGCAAGTTCCTTCCCTCCTTGCTCCCCTTTCTCGTGTCAGGAGAGCTGCATTCCGTTCCTCCTTTCTTCCCCTTGGCATTTATAAGAGCCCTGTCAGGTAGGCATTATTGTGAGTATGATTACGGTGAGCAAAACAGCTCTGATCACTTAATTGACTTGCCCAAGATCACTCATCTGAGAAACCAGAGTGAGACCAAGGTGTCGCACCAGGATGGAGTATCCTGTGTTGAAAGCCCCAGCTAGGTCCCCCCTGGGACCCTCTCGAAGAAGTTCTGGGCCAGGCGTCCAGTTTGACACCCCAGTCTGGCTTCCCAGTCACTGTGCTTTTCCAAGCTGAGTTCCTGTTCTCTGGTGATACCAACTGGATATTTGCATAGTGTATCTCCGGGAACAATCTCAGGGCGAAACTCTTGCTTTATGAGAAATTGGCTCATTTTATGAGGCCCCATTGGTCTGCTGCCATGGAGCAGATAGGGCACATTGACCATTTCAGGGGCTTGTAAAAATTCTCTGCACAGTCTTTGACAAAAAAAAAAAAAAAAAAAAGCTCTAAAATGGAAGCCAGGAATTTCTATAGCGACATTTTCTTGGGAGGGTGGGTCTGGCTTTATGGAGAATCATAAAAGAATTGTCTAGATTGGCCTGGGGGGTTGATTTGGAGCAGTGTTGCCTGAAATCAACTTTATTCTCAAACACTTCTGGAGTCCCAAACAGGTGAACAAATGCAGAGGTGGGTGAGAGGGTGGAGGGCAGTTCGGGGTCACTCAGGGTTCTCTGAGTTTGAGAAAAGTGGAGTGACCCCTTAGAGGAGGCAGATCTGTGAATCAAACAAGAACATTTTATTTTTTCCTTTGGTAAATGAAGGAAAATTCCCAGTGGCTGGAGGAGAAGCTGTGGTCTTTGTGAGTCCAACTTTAACACTGGTTTCCCCACTTGGCCTTACACTGGTTAGCAGAGGAGCTGACTTCTGTGAGGTGCGGAGAGGAAGAGGAGCTGAACAATGGACCACCCAGGCCAGGAGGAGCAGGTTTCTGCAAATTGTATTGGGGGTGAGTCTGAGACCTCCACTTCCTCTTGGCTCATCTCGCTCCCCTGCGAGATGGAGAGTTGGGTACAATCCCCTCCCCTTGGGGAGATGAGGTTGAAGAAAGAGAGCAGGTAATGGCTGCATAAGTCAGACCTACAGCTGGGGACACAGAGGTTTGGCTCGAAGCTTTGGTGACATCTGACTGGGGCTTGGGAGCTGGCTGATGTCTTAGTTTCGGCCCTGCATCCTCTCAGGGGGTACCAGTCTCCAAGTTTTAAAGGCTATGAGTGAAAAGAGAGGGGAGAGAATGCTGCTTCCCAAAGTCTACTTTGAGGAAAAGGTAGCCCTGTTCTGCTCTTCCCAGTATGACAAGCTGTCAAAACCTATCAGTATTCCCTCGGACTGTGTATCTCTCCTTCCTGGCTCAGGAGTGGTTTCCTTTTCCTAGAAGAGTCAGGGAGCATCCCATAGGGAATATTCTAACATCTGCACCTTTGTTCTCTTGTTTCTCAGCCAGCATTTGTGACATATTTTTGGAATATTATCCTGACTTTTTCCTTCTTTCTTTCTTTCCTTTAACCTCCTCTTCTCCTTGTTTTTGTTTTTAATCCTTACCCAAGGATGTGTTCTCATTGATTTTTCAGAGAGAGAGAGCGAGAGAGAAATAGTGAATGGTTGCCTTCTGTATGTGCCTCAACTGGGGATTGAACCCAAAACTTTTGGTGTAGGGGATTAAGCTCCATCCACTGAGCAACCTGGCCAGGGCTGCTCCTTGGTTTTATTCTTCCTCTTTCTTCTATTTACCCAAAATTGAAAAAATATATACATTGATTTTGATCCCTAACCTTGACAATCTTGCCTCCTTAACAGAGCTGTGGGCTCCCTGAGGCCTGGGACTGTGTCCTGAACTTGGGAGCCAGATGGCCTGTGCAGGGACTAGAAATGTGTGTCAGCGAGGTTCTCAGTGGGGCTGTGTCCTTCGTGACCTGTGACTCTGTCACAGAGACCAGGGCACTGCCCTTCTTCCCTGGGCCCTCCTGGGCCACTTTCTTTGGCTGTGGCTCTGGCTGCTACTCCGCAGCTTTGGTAGCTGGTGGTTGCTTGTCTCCACCCCGGGAGAGGCTTGTCCTCAGCCCATACCATCTCCACAGCTGCTTGTTCCCACACACAGACCCTCTGTCAGTGGAAGAAGAGGTCCTGGACACCAACTAGCCAAGTCTAGAGTCCCTTTTCCCTGCATTTCTTTATTCCTCTGCTGGCAACAAGAGTTCTCATTGGCTGGCAAAACTAGAAAATATCTGAGCCTTAAGTTTCTGACTCAGCCAGCTGAAAAAAGTAACACAAAATAAAAATGGATTTGCTGAGCTCTACTCATAGGACATCATTGCAGATGAACTTACACCATTATCCACACTTTAAGGGGGAAATCTTGACTTTCTGTTACTAAGGATTGTGACCACAATGCTGAGGTGCATGAGGGTAGGGAGGGAGGATGTAAAGAAGTCTCCATGGAAGGGTTTAGTTGACACCTTAAGGTTAATTAGCTAAAGCCCAGGTTAGTTGCTTTGTGAACATTCTCAAATCCTTAAACAATGATGGGAAGCAAACAGGTGTTATTCTTTATGCCCATTTTACACAGGAGAAAACTGAGGCTTAGGAAAGGTTAAGTGAGTTATCCAAGCTAACATGCCTAGGAATTCAAACCTGGGGCGCCTCTGGTTGGTGCTCATGCTCTTAGCTCCTACAGTGTACCACCCCCAACAGGAAAAGCGGAGTGGTATCCTTTAGGAAGCTTTCAGGAACCAGGCACTGAAGGGAGGCAGTCCAACCTAGAATGACCTCTCAGGTTAATAAACCATCCCAAGCGGAATATGGTTTTTGCCTTTGTTTTAAATGTCTGGGTCCATGAGACAGGCCCTATAAAAGTGTACTATTGACTTCTGGACACCGTTACTAAAAGTTGCAGAGTTGACACGGTGAACAGCCATCTTAGCTCCTTGCTATGCAAAGTGGTCAGAGTCCACTGTGAGCCTGTTGAAAACACAGGCTCTCAGGACCCATCCAGACCTGCCCCATTGGAATCTCACTCTCACAGGGCCCTGGAGACAGTGACTGAGTGAAATGTGCTCCTGGTCTTGGCCTGCGGCTGTGTGGCTGAGGCTGTTGGGTTTTCTCAAGAGTAGAAAGCAGAGATAACTGCTAACAATTCAGTCCACCCTTTTTTCTATAGGACCATAACTTTTTTTATTTAAAAAATGTTTAACCACTCATGATGTAATTAATAACAATGATTAGCTCATAAGAACTAATTATTTAAAAACACTTTGGCTGAACAGTGAAGTTTATCTGAAACCAAATACTTGGTCACACTTCTAGTGCCTCGTCAATTGAACATTCCCTGTTTTCTGAGCCACTCCACAGGACGAGGTCCCTGAAAATAGCTCCACAGCAGCATTTAGCCACCTGTGCGCACTTATTAGAGAGAAGAGCAAAGCCAGCACCCCTTAGTAAGTACAGCTTCTTAGAGTCAAGAGCACTTTACTGATATTGCTATTATTTTTTTGTTTGGTACTTAAATATCTCTCTCTCTCTCTCTCTGTCTCTCTCTCTCTTTCTCTCTCTCTCTCTCTCTCTCTCTCTCTCTCTCTCTCTCTCTCTCTCTCTCTCGTATAGAAGAGAATTTCACATATGGTTGTGAGAATTTGTCAACAGGGACTGTATCTTAATCACTTTTCCACCTGTAGAGAGCCCAGTGCCGTATTATATATATAAGAGCTGCACAATAATTTCTTTTGAATGTGGAACAGCCTAGTAACTCCAAGCTCTTCCCAAGAATACTTCTTAAGGGAGCCTTTTGGTTTTTCTTTACGGCATTTAAAATAATAGTTCTATGGCATCATTTTAGACAGCTCTACAGGAGCAGTTTGCTTATAGAGGCCATGAAAATATCTGGTCAAAGTCTCCTGGTTTCCTTTCTGTTCTGTACTGTTTCACTATGTAGATTTCCAACTCAGCACTTTGATGTCAGAATCAGCGATGCTCTCATTCTGCTGATGGACAGCCCTGAGCTGAATGACGGAAGCAGTAGTGTGAGCTACCCACCTCAGTGGACTTCTGTTTTAGAAGCATCTGGGCCCTTTCCTAGGGGAAGAAGGACATGTATTGTGAGATTAGACAGATTCAAGTTTAAATTATCATCCTCTAATATATTGGTTTCATCTGATTCATTGAAAATTGATTAATTCAAAGTTGAGTCAAAATATGGTGTTGGGGGAGAGCACTACGAATACCCTGGGCCCCCAGAATGAAGAACAAGTGGGTCTGAGAGCAAATAAGTCTGAAATATCCTTGGAGACAAAAATGACAAAACTGAAATTGTCTTACTTCGGGCACATCAAGGCAGGTTTCTTTGGAAAAGACAATAATGCTGGAAAAATAGAAGACAGCAAGAAAAGGGGAAGACCAAATAGAAGATGGGTTGACTCCATAAAAAGAGCCACAGGCATCATTCTACAGGCGCTTAGCAGGGCTGTTGAGGACAGGACATTGAGTACATCCCTTATTCATAGGGTCACCAGGAGTTAGAGCCAACTCATTGGTATGTAACATACATAATTTATTGGCTTGTACTTTTGACTCAATCTCTTTGAATTTTTGTTTTCACATTTATAAAATGGGATAACAAGACCAAATGAGATAGGGGCAGGTAGGTGGTCTAGCAGACACAGTATACCTGGGGAGCTGCATCACAGGGGCTGCCAGCTGAAGCCAACAAAACATGATTTTTCCTACAGTGCAGAGACAGCATGAAAAGCAGATAGGCAGGGAAATCTTTTCCAAGGGAATGAAAGTGACTCTTCTTAGATGTGCCATTGATGATGCTTCCACACCCCCCATTCTCTAAGATAGGACAGCTTCTTATTCCAATGCCTTAGAGAGTTTGGAAAGGCCTTGGACAGATGGGCCATGCGATGTGACCTGACTTTCTGAGATGACTCCTGTTATAAGCTCCTTTGAATCAATAGTAAATAAAATAGCATTCTACAAGTTGTTCCCAGGACAAAATCAATTTTGAAGAATGAGTAGGTTTTACACCATTGATTTGTGCACTTTTGTCACTAAATTGTAGCCTAGAGAGGCTAAGGCACTTATCCAATACCAAAATAAGTGGTGGAACCAGGAATCAAACCCAGGACTGTCTGGCTCCAAAGATCATAAGCCTGGGCTGTACCGTTTTGTGTGGAAACGATGGAGTCAATGTCTGGGAGGCTGAATTCTCTTTTTGTTGCAGGAAGAAGTACAGAAGTGAGTGCACCTTTCTCAAAGAACCGGGAGGGAACACCGAGGCTCAGGCTCTGCATGACTAACCAGGTCAGAAGGCTCAGTTATATCCTCCACAGATGGGCTCCTCCAGCGAATCATTGAGTTCTTGCTCCCAGCCTGGGAGGGGTGCTGTGCCAGGTCACCAAGCAGGGATCCTCCTTAGCCATTCTCACAGGAGAGGAGACAAGATATAGGAAAGGGCCTTGAAGCCAATGGCAGCTTTGACACCTCCTTTACCCTCTGGGAAATGTTGGGGACAGAGAGAAAACCTCAGCCTTTTCATTTTCTTATTCACAAAGTTTGGCCGTGAGTGAGTGCTTAAAACTCTTAAAAGAGGAATTTGAAAAAGGTGCAGGGAGATTCTCCAGCATCTACCTCTGGTGCTGCTTACTAAGCCCATGGCAGAGAGACGCGCTGCTCAGAAACAGTCTGGCTCCTCAAACCCAATTGGAATTGGCTGTGGCTGGTGGACTGACAGGCAGGTCCCAGGAGGGAGGGCAGGCAGGTCCCAGGAGGGAGTGCAGGCAGGTCCCGGGCATCAGATCAGGAGCTGCAGGGCTCTCTCTGCCACTGCCATCTCTGGACACCCTTAGTCCACCGTAGCTTTCTTGGGGCCAGACTCCAGGGAAAGCGTAGATGGATGTCCTGGCTGTATTTTTCAGGTTCAAGAAAAGGGTGATATGTGAAAAGATTTATTGAGACAGGTGACATGCTCAGGCTAAGAAGGAATAGGACTGGAGCCATAGAACCCACACAGGGGCCGTTTTGGGCTGTTTGAGGCTCCCCGTGAAGACGCAGGCTACTGCAGAAGGAAGAACCATTTCTGTGGCTTACTCAGGGTAAAATCCCATAAAATGAACATGCCAAGCCCCAGAGAGAGTCGTGAGTTCCCCCACTGGCCTCGCTCAATGCCTCAAGTGGAGATGGGAGGAGTGTTCCTCCGGAGGTCATGGTAACAGCTCTGACTATATGTTCCAGCCACTGAAACTGAAGCAAAAGGAGCCACACAGGAAGAAAGGCCAAGAATACGAGGAGACCCTAGCTGGCTTGGCTCAGTGGATAGTGTTGGCCTGTGGACCGAAGGGTCCTGTGTTAGATTCCAATCAAGAGCACTTACCTCGGTTGCAGACTTCTCCCCAGCCGGGACTTGGTTGGGGTGCGTTTAAGAGGCAACCAATCAATGTGTTTTTCTCACATCAATATTTCTCTCTGTCTTTCCCTCTCTGTTCCACTCTCTAAAAATCAATAGAAAAATATCCAGGCCAGAATTCTCTGACAATAATAATGAACATGGAGGGAGGATATTGATTATTGGCCAGGACCCATGCTTTTTATGAATCTTAAAAAAAAAATGTATTTTTACTAATAAATAACCTATGCTGTTGGAAGGGATACCGAAGTTATGTTTTGTGTTTGTCCCTTAAGACAACCTGAAACATTAGGCATGTGCCCCTTCTAACTCTTGCTCTAACCCTCAGACTTTGTCAGTAGCACATGCTGGTCGGTGACAGCTTTATGCACAGCTCAGAGCCCTGGCCTAAGAACATCCCTGCCTTCCCGCGGAAGCACGGTGGTCTCCCCGGACAAGCCCTTTGCCACTCTGAACTCACTTTCCTCGCCTGTGGAATGCAGGTTGGTTGGATTGAACCATTAGTTCCCATCTCTGAGATGCAAACATTAGGATCTTCAGGGAATTAAAAAAATACTAAAGCTTTTTTCACACACCAATAACACATACATGGATGTATGTAAAAAATGGTGAAAATGAATGCCTGTACCAATGTGAACTTCTGGTTTTGATATTGTACTCTAGTTAGTCAAGAAGTCACCCTTGAGGGAAGCTGGGGGAAGGGCACATATGACTCTATATATTAATGTTGAAACTTCCTGTAATTTCACAAGAAAGAGTTAATAGACATTCTAATGTCCAATGCCCACTCCAGAGATTGTTATTCGTTGGTCTGGGGCTTGGACGCGTCAATGTTTTTAAAACTCTCCTTGGGTGATTGTCATGTGCAGCCAGGTTTGAGAACCAGTGAACTAGATGAACTCTAGGTCCCTTTCCAGCTCTAAAATATTATCAGTCAAATTAATCTCAATCCCTCTTGAAACTATTTAAATGTTCAACTTGTTGGGGGAATATGTTTTATAAGTTTATTACCCTCTGTTTAAAAACTTTATTTTACTTGTCCTAAAGTAACCCGAGCTCCGGCCTCTTTCATTTCCAAGCGTGTGATCCTCTAGCTAAACCTTGGAGCTGCTGCTTCTCAATCAATGTCCTTCTCCAGGAGTCTTATCTCCACGGTGGTCACCACCTACTGGCTGCAGACCACTTCCTGTTTGCCCTGGACCACTAACCCAGAAATAAATGCTACCAGCTCCACACAGGTCTTTCCACTGAGGATAGAATTAGGCAGGCCATGTGTCCTGTTAAAGTCTCTTCACTTTAGCCCTGCCATGTGTGGCTTATGTAAGTTGGAACATCATCCCATACACCAGGTTTTGGGTTTGATCCCTGATCAGGTGTACATGGGAGGTAACCAGCCAATGTTTCTCTCATACCAATGTTTCTCTCTCTGGCTCTCTCCCTCTCCCTTTCTTTCTCTCTAAAATCAATAAAAACATATCCTCAGTTGAGGATTAAAAAAAAAAAAAGTCCCTTCACTTTATTCTCTACTAGAGGCCCAGTGCACAAATTTGTGCACCAGTGGGGACCCTTGGACTGGCCTACGGGATTGGGCCAAAACTGGCTCTCTGACATCCCCAAAGGGGTCCTGGATTGTGAGAGGGTGCAGGCCAGGCCAAGAGACCCCACTGGTGCATGATCAGGGCCAGGAAGGGACATGGGAGCTTAGCCAGTGGGGAGAGGGAGAACAGGACCACGGGAGGGCTCCAGTTGGATTGGCCTGACCCCAGCAGCTTGCTGACCTACCAGTCAAAGTGTTGGCCCTCTGGTGGTCAGTGCACATCATAGCAACTGGTCAATCAGCTGACTGCCCCCTGGTGGTCAGTGTACATCATAGCAAGCGGTTGAGTGACCTTAGCATATCATTAACATATTACACTTTGATTGATTGAATGGGTGACCAGATGATTGGACACTTAGCATATTAGGTTTTTATTATATAGGACTAGAGGCCCGGTGCATGAAATTCGTGCACAGGGTGTGTGTGTGTCCCTCAGCCCAGCTTGTACCCTCTCAAATATGGGACCCCTCCAGGGATGTCCGACTGCCCGTTTAGGCCCGATCCTACGGGATCGGGCCTAAACGGGCAGTCGGACATCCCTCTCACAATCCAGGACTGCTGGCTCCCAACTGCTCGCCTGCCTGCCTTCCTGATTGCCCCTAACTGCTTCTGTCTGCCAGCCTGATCACCCCCTAACCACTCCCCTGCCAGCCTGATTGATGCCTAACTGCTCCCCTGCCAGCCTGTTTGTTCCTAATTACCCTCCCCTGCAGGCCCGGTCACCCACAACTTCCCTCCTCTGCCAGCCTGGTAACCCCTATTGCCCTCCCCTGCAGGTTTGATCGCCCCCAACTGCCCTCCCTTGCAGGCCTGGTCCCTCTCAACTGCCCTCCCCTGCTGGCCTGATTGCCCACAACTGCCCTTCCTTGCAGACCTGGTCCCTCCCAACTGCCCTCCCATGCTGGCCATCTTGTGGTAGCCATCTTGTGTCCACATGGGGGCAGTCATCTTTGACCACATGGGGGCAGCCATCTTGTGTGTTGGAGTAACAGTCAATTTGCATAGTACTCTTTTATTAGACAGGATAGAGGCCTAGTGCACGGGTGGGGGCCAGCTGGTTTGTCTTGAAGGGTGTCCTGGATCAGGATGGGGGTTCCCTTGGGGCGTGGGGCAGCCTGGGTGAGGGGCCTGTGGTGGTTTTCAGGTCAGCCACACCCCAGTGACCCAAGCAGAGCCCCTGGTATCTGGGATTTATTTATTTTCTATAATTGAAACTTTGTAGCCTTAAGCAGAGGCCAAGGCAGGCCAGGGCTGCAGAAACTTGGCTTCCTCCATTGCCAGGGAAACCCAAGCCTCCTGCTCTCTCTGTGGCCACAGCCATCTTGGTTGGGTTAATTTGCATACTTGCTCCTGATTGGCTGGTGGGCATGGCTTGTGGGTGTAGCGGAGGTATGGTCAATTTGCATATTACTCTTTTATTAGCTAGGCTACTTATACCCAAAGTTCTATGGGTAGCCAGACTTCCTGAGCAGTGGCAGTCAACCAACAGGAGTTACAATGTGAGAGGGGAGAAATTCAAACATAGTGATGAATGGGGCTGTGATCACAGTTAGAAAGAAAAGCACCCCCAAATTAAATCTCTCACAGAATCCCACTTAAGGATGTACCCTAATTCTTAGTCTAGATTCTCTGTCCCCTTAGGAGCCTTCCTTTCAGAGAATGCTTCCTTCTTTGCACAACCATGATTCTTACCTTACCACCCTTTAGGAAAAGTGTCACCTACCCCAAATTGGTCTTTCCCTCGGAATTCCCACTCCTCCCATCAAGGCAATTCTAGGACTTGATTAACAGCAGAGCTCTTCTCAAAATTTGGTGTATTCCACCAAGAATTGCACAATGAGGGGAGCAGGTCACTTTGCATTTTGGGCACTCCAGGTCCAATCCTGACAAGTTAAAAGGCAGATGTCTCCTTTTTCCTCCTGATTATCCAGGTGGCAAAGGATATCTCTCTCTCCTCTCTCTCTCTCTCTTATACACACACACACACACACACACATTTCCACATTTGCCAAAGACCAACCACCTGTTCTCTATCCATATTAAGGGAGAGAAACTGTTTTCTAAGTGGACACATTCCTGCCCTCAATGAGTTTGACACTTTATTATTATGCAGAGCTGTGTCCTCTCAGATTTGTCTATCCTCCAGTGCCTACCTTTGGCCCAGTGGCCTATCTATACTAACAATAGAGGAATATGCAAATTGGATGGGAACTCTGTCACATAACAACTAATCAGGACGGGGATGGCGCCACAGTGGAGAGCTCTCAGCACACCTGTGCTGGGGGTCTGAAGGGTGCAGAGAGGAACAGAGAGAGCAGATAGGCAGTTAGGGGGATCAGGCCAGGAGGAGAGAGCAGTTAGGCAGTTAGGGGGATAAGGCTGGCAGGGGAACAGTTAGGGGCATCAGACAGGCAGGCAGGTGAGCAGTTAGGAGCCAGTCATTCCAGATTGTGAGAGGTATCCTGGATTACAGAGGGTGCAGGCTGGGCTGAGGGACCCCCACCCTCATGCATGAATTTTGAGCACAGGGCCTCATCATTGGAGCATATGCAATGATGCCAATTACCCTGCCTGTGAAAGCACACAGCGAATGGCTCCACGCTGGCCACACTAAAATCTAGGCCCCAGTCAAACTCTGTTTCCTAGGCAGAACATCCTCATCCCTTTATCTATAAGAGGAAGGGAGGCAGTGTGAGGGTTAATTTACATTCCTGGGCTGTCCTGCCTGGGCATGTACTGGGGGCTAGGTAGGGTTTGAGGATTTAGAAATGACAGTATGGTGGCTTTTGGTTTTTGGCTTCCTCTCTCAAAAATGCTGGTGCCTTTCCCCACCCTCTTTCCCCAGGGCATTTTCCTGACCTCTCTCTTTCTCCTCAGCTCCAAGGGCCCTTCTTTTACCTCTAACTTGTTTACTGAGCCCATTTCTTCTATGGCTCACTTCTTTTACCTCTAAATAAACCTTTAGAAAGTCACTTCTGGTGACTTTCTAAATAAGCCTTCTCTTATAGTTTAAGTCTTGGTTCTAAATTCTTTCTTAGCCAGAACTCAAGCCCTGAGGTTGCTGAATCGAGGTCCAATCATGGGTGACAATCTGGTGCCATTTCACTGCTAACAGATCCAGGAACTTTTTACCTGCTGGGCATATTCCCAACATGGAAGTCATGGAACAGTTTGAGAAAGATAGTTACTAGAGCTGAGGAATACATTTTGTGTGTGTGTGTGTGAGTGTTTAGAAAGCAAATGAAGGATTTCTCTATTTTTAAGACCTTCATACTTTTGGAATCATAAATGAAATAAAAACTTATTCTGAGCACCTTCTATGCACAAGACATTGCTAACATGCTCTATTTTTATGTCACCCTTCTGTGATTCCTTGTGTATCACGACATATCCCTATTCAACCCAAACTGATATTAATCTTTCTTGTGTTGCCTACATATTTATTAACACATTTAGCTTTCTAGTAGAGGTCTTTAGAATTCAAGTCTTGTTTTCTCTGCACTATCCAACACTAAATCTTTCCTCAATTCCAATAATCATCAGGTCTTTGAATTGATATTTTATCAGGAACATTGAATCTCTCTCTCTCTCTCTCTTACACACACACACACACACATACACACAGAGGGAAATGATGGTAAGTCATGTTTATTTTAAGTTATATTATTCACATTTATAATTTCATTAGCTTTGATTCTAATTCTTTTTAGCCTTCATCTTTCTTGACTAAATATGATTTTTAAAAGTTTTTTTCAATCAAAGATAGCACCCCACCTCCACCTCTTCCTCACCCTCCCTCCTGCAGCTCCACCATTTCAGTTGTGCTTATCTATACCTTATTCCCTGTGTCTACCTGCAGGCTGAGGCCAGGTGCCAAGATGCCACTATTCTGGGCCATTGCCTAAAGTAATTGTTTCCAAATGTTTACTATCTTCGGCATTGTCCCATCTTATCTCTCTCAGGCTTCAAGGGTGGACCCCTAATTTAAATATCTTAAGTATTTGAAATTCACTACATACCCATCCTAACTGAAATTCTCTAAGTCTTAAATTTTAAAAATTACATCCCCTCACCTGAAACCAATACAGTTTTATGAACCAATGTCACCCAAATAAATTTAATACAAAGAAACAAAACAAATAAAAATTACATCCCCTTTTAAGCCTTTGATTGCATTTTGAAGGCACTTGATCAATCTTGCACATGGTAAACAGTATTTTGCTTTATCAATCTCTAGTGGCTCTGAATAATAAAATCATTTGAACTTCTATAATAATCTTATTAAACGCATCTGTGGTATGAGTAACTGGCTAGAGATATACATGTGATTTTTAAGTCAAAAGATCAAATTCCTTTAAGTATAATGAATGGAAACTTTACCGAGGCTATTGTAGCATCAGACAATCTGAATTGGAGAATTCTTAACCTGATTTATAGATTGTGTGACCTTTATCTCTCCAAACTTCAGTTTCATTATCAATAAAAATGAGGAGATAAAAAGTAGTATCTCTCTCCTTTGGTTGTTTGAGCATTAACTGAGATAAGGCCCACAGCACTGGCCCATAGAAAGAGCTTAGTCCATGTAACCTATTATTGTGTTGCTAGGTCCTACATGTAAACAATTCAGGCATTGAATATGTCAGTGTTTTTCAGGTGTAGACAGAGGACCATCTGTATCAGAATCAACATAGGTACATTTAAAAATGCAGATGCCTGGGCCCCACCACAGACTTACTAAATCATGCTTTCTCACTCTGAGGCACAGGCATCTGTATTGTATACAACTTCCCAGATATAGTTTGATGAGAGGCATTCTAGACTGTCCCAGGGCTGCAGGCAGATGTTTTGCCTGCCGCCTTCTGGGTCCCGAGGTGTTCTGTGTGCGCTGTGCTGATTAGGAGACTGGGTAGGCAGCGTCATACACTTGATCGTGTGCCAGGTGACCTGCTAGTCCAAATTTAAGAAAGATCTTAAAAATCAATTTAAGGTGGAGAGGTAATTAGTGTTGATTCACAATAGCTATATTAGTCTTTGTCTCACATTCCTTTGTGAACCTTTTCTCACATTGGATTTAGGCAAACAGTCAGAGACATGAAGAAAATAAAACAAGAAACAGGGAGGGAGAAATGCTCTGTTACAGCTGCAAGGTTAACTGACTCAGAAGGCAGAGGATACCATTGGGGAATCAAAAAGAAAATGATAGCCAAGAAAGGGATTTTTTTTGGTGCGAACCACTGCACATCTTTTGGTTCTCTGCTTTTTGTCCCTTGGGGCAGGATGCGGGTGTGTAAGGGGCTTGGTCTGTGTGAACAGATATTTGTTGACAACAGGCCAGTTTCAATTCAGTTTGAAGCTATTAAATATTTTTTTTGTTGGCATCTCAGAAAGGCAGTAATTGTTCTGTTTCCCTGGCACACTTACCCTGTGAGGCAGGTTGCAACGTGTGCCGTTTGCCCAAGCCTTAGTAGAGTCTCGAGGGAGAGGGCCATCAGAGTGTCATTTTGAAAGCATAACTGCCTCTAATAGAAAGAGGCCCACTGAGGTGGCCGTTGGTCAGCTCCTTCCCCTTAGTCCCCAAAGTGGAGGCCTCTGAAAGCTCTTGCACAAGGCATCTTTGGATCCTGTGGACAGGCCAGCCCTTCTGGGGAGCTTTGACTAGTTGTGATGGGGTGCACTCCTCTGTGTGAGGAAGTTGGGGTTTAATGGGGGATGATTCCACGGGTTCCTGAAGAGTCTTTCACAAATGGTGGAGCAAACTTTTCACCATCACCAGAGAGTGAGGAAGAGTGAGTAAGAAGCATGTGTTTTTCTGTTTGTTTTATTAATACTCACCTGAGGATATTTTTTCCATTGCTTTTCAGAGACAGTGGAAGGGAGAGAGGGAGGGCAAAAGAGAGAGTGAGAGAAACATTAATGTAAAAAAGACACATTGATCGGTTGCCTCCAGCATGCCACAACCAGGTATGTGCCCTTGACCAGGAATCGAACCGTTGATCCTTCAGAGCATGGGCTGACGCTCTAACCACTGAGGCACACTGTCCAGGGTGAGGCATGTCTTTAATGTCCTTCAGACCCAAGTGCTTATTGGCTGGGTGATCTTGAGCAGGTGACTTAACTCCTCTGAGCCTCATTTTGCTACCAATGTTGTGAAGATTAAATGAGATAATATGTGAGAAAACCCTTATGCAATTCTGGCCCACAAGAAGGGCTCAGGAAATGGCAGCTGTGGTCTGTGCCAGTGGTACCAGCATTGCTGTCACTGCTAAACCTGGGGACACGGAAAACGCTTCCCAGTCTTCAATGCAGGGAGGATTTAATCCAGTGCCAATAGGATTTAACAATGGGGTCTAGCATAGGCAGCTTAAGTAGCTCTCTTCACCTTGAAAGGCAGTTGGGCTTGTTCAAATAGATTATTCAGAGGAAGTGAATTCTGAAATTCACTTGTAAACAACATGGCCAATCCTACAAGCCAATCTGTAAAGATGAGTGATGCATATTTAAGGATCTGAAGCAGAAATTCAGAAATATAAGGAAAACGAATTCTAAACTTGGTGATTCATCAGCTGCAAGGCAACCCTCAGAAGAAAGAAGATCAAATATTTGTCCAGGCCCTACCTTGTTTGGCTCAGTGGATAGAGCGTCAGCCTGTGGACTAAAGGGTCCTGGGTTCGATTCCCATCAAGAGCACATGCCAGGGTTTCAGGCTTGATCCCCAGTAGGAGGAGAGCAGGAGGCAGCCGATCAATGTTCTCTCTCATCATTGATGTTTTCATCTCTCTCTCCCTCTCCCTTCCTCTCTGAAATCAATAAAAATATATTAAAAAAAAGAATCTATTAAAAAAATATTTTCCCAGAAAGTTTACAAAACAATACTTTGGTACTTTGGAAATAAAAAGAATTATCTTCAGGTTAACATTGCTATAGGGAAGATATGCTTTTTGGTCATCTTAATATTTCATTGCTTAGTGTTACATACAAAAAAGCGAATTATTCATAAATGTCTTTCTCTGATGTACATATGCTCTCAATTAAAGGGGAAGTGGATTTTCACTTTTCCACCATCACAGCTGTGTCTACTCCTTGTCCCCATGGGTGGAAACCAAGGCACCTCACCACATTAAAATCATTTTAAATTCACGAGTAAGTAAGATTAGACTACTGAAGAGTAATTAATGATTTCCAGAAGTGATATTATTCAAAACAATGGGAACTATTATTCAAATTTAAAAAAATAAGCCAACATTTAATAATACAAAATTATTTATTAGTAAAAAAAATTAGGATTTGTTCATTATACAGAAAAGTAAAACCATTAAATATTCCCTACAAAACTTTTCACTGGAAGCATACAGAGTAGGAGTGGTGCCATGACCGGGTCTGAGGACTTCATCTTAATGCCTAAGTCAGCGCTGGAAAATGCAAAATAGTGACCTGTAAATAGCATCCCATTGTGCACCTGTGATGTTTGTTAACAGGTTGCCTATTTCAAGTTCTCATTTGGCGTGGCAGAAAAACATACATATGCATGCCAGGTTCCAGGTTAATGAAGCTCTATGAGCTGTAGCAGATGTCACAGTTTGTTTCCTGCATGTAGAAATTACTGCCTGCTGCTGCTGAGGGATCCAGGGTCACACAGTCTGTGCCAGGACAGGAAAAGTACTCAGATGCTCTGATGGTGGCCAAGTGTTCAGCTTCGCAGGACACACAGTAGCAGCCTGAGGTCGAGGCTGGGAAGAAGCAGTCGTATTGGGCGTGGGAGGGCAAGTGAGGGTAGGAGTAATCTTCTGAGGGATAGCCACAGTTTCTGGTGTCCAGAGAAGGGGTAGAATTGTAATTCTCCGGTGTATATGAAGGTAGATGAGCCGGCGAGTAACCGAAGTCTAAGGAGCCAGAGAGAGTGGAGGAATCTGAAGGTGACCCTGGGGTCTGGGAAAATAAAAACCAAGGAACAAAGAGCTTGATAACTTAGACAGGATTAAAAGGACTGAAAAGAGTGGATTTAATAACTCAGAGTAAGAACATTAGGGGTAAAGAAACAAAACACCCAACCCAACCCAAGTCTGTAGAAGTAATTTTATTTGCTGATTACGTGATTTCATGACACCACATTCTATATTTACCTACTTCTTTCCCAACAATAAATTGCCTTGCTTCACTGGCTTCCTTTGTTGTAACCATACTTTAGAGGATGTTTTGTCCCTAAACCACATAATCCCATTGTGCTTCAAGTCACCTGCTCATCAAACCCTGCTGTGGGCCACAATCTAAGCTCTGGGCACAATGTAAGCTGCAGGTGGCACCTTGGATGGTTCTCCACACCCTTGGCTGTGAGCACACTCAGGTAGAACTGGGGCCTTCAATGATCCAGTGTCTGGGAGACTCCAAGACGAGAAACTGCTCTTATATTCACTAATGTTTTGTCCCTTGATGAGAAAGGTACTTTTCTCTTAAGCAGGTCTACAGTTGTTACTGAGAAAGCCTAAGTTGGAAGCTGGGCAGGAACTGGGTGACTGGGGGCCCTGTATGCATATTCTGTGGAGTTAATTTCCTATCCCCTTAAAATTTAGTCTGATACCTACACAGACATTTGAGAAACTGAAATAAAAAATGATTTACATCAAAACATGGAACTTTTTAAGGTTAAAAAAAATCTATGAGTATCTACGCAACAACTGGTATCCTACTAAAGTAAACCTTACTGCATTTTAAATAATCTATTTTTAAATGTTTGAGGTTCATCCAGAATGGACCATCCAAATTTTTCAAGTATGAGAGCTTCATTTTTCCTAACCATCTCAGACTCAAATGGTTCTTGTGCCAAAACCAGACCAAAAGAACCAGATAGTAGAGTCAATTCAATAACAAAATAAAACAAAATGCACTTATCAAAATGACAGTTTGGTACTGTGTAGATGTGGCCTTAATTCCATTTTCAAGAACCCTCAAATCCAAGGACCATTTTTTAAATCAATGATTTCCAATTAGGAGATGTCATAATTGTAGAGTTTAAAAACATTACATGTATATTGCCCCACAGTAGCTTGGGAAATGCATGGTTATTTCTACTTCCAATGAATTGTGAATGGTTCTTTGGTTGCTCCCTGGATGATTTCCTTGTTGACAGTGTTTGTATGCTTTCTCAGGAGACAATGCAAACATTCATACAAAGCATTATAACCATATAATAAGCAATAAACAGGTTTTGCTAAGAACTGAGCTAATTACCAGGCTCTGGTTGAAGCAGAAAGGGGCAGCCTGGAAGCTGTCCGGGAAATAGTGTGGAGTACTTTGCGTGGAATTGAGCAAGGGGTCCAGATGTGTCTCTGTCTGAAGGTAGGAATCCAAGATCTGGTCGAGGCAGCTTGGGTTTTCTTCACAAGAAACACAACTGGAAAATTCTCGTGGTTGAAAATAATTAGGTGTGGAAGAAATTGATTCAGGTTCAAAATACACTAGCAGAGAAAGGAAAAAAGATTTTTCTGTTTAAAGTTTGTAGTTATGCATTTGAATGAAGTTCTAGTCTACATTTTGAATATTTGCTATGCCTAGGGGAAAAGGGGGCTTATGAAGTTCCAGAAAGGTGAACAGTCAGGCAATTTGTTTTTTTTAGTTGCCTTAGCTAATTCACGTTTCATTGAAATGAATCTGGTTAATAATATGAACATTGGCTGTGAATGTGGCAAGGGCTAAAATAAAAGGATGGTGATCCAAACTGTGTCTAATTGCCACAGAGAATAATGGCTCACGCCTGCACTTTCTTGGACCATAAAAGCATCCACATTCAGCCTCTACCTGCAGTTCGAGCACATGTCTCTGAAACAGCCGGAATTGTTAGGAAAAATTCTGGTGTCATGGGAAATAATTCTCTTGATTTAGGGTTAATACATTCTTAAACTTTTCACACTTACTAAGCTACTTAAATTCTGAGGAGTGTTGTAAATACTAAGCAAGTTATAAAAACAGAAACCAGGAACATACAGGACAAATTAGTATTACTTGCTCTAAATTACACAAAGCAAAAATATTTTCTTAGTGTTAACATGATAATGGAATTAAAATAAGTTGTTAAATACCAAACAAGAATAATTCGGAAACCGTGACTCCTTTTCCATTTTAGGATTAATAGGCCCAATTTGTGGTTATTAATCTAAAAAAAAAAAAAAAAAACACTCAAAGAAGAGAGGTTTAGAGTGTGTCCATCAGAGGGATTCTTTGAAGTCTTAAGGTGCCTTTGAGGTTACGTGAAAGTGGCAAATTCAGTGGTGAGCTACCATAAGCAGGTTTCCTTGTATATGAACTCTTTAAACTCTTAGCCGTGGGGTGGCATAGGTAGGAGTGTTTATATAATAGAGTTATTCGTATTGGGTTGAGAAAACTTTCAGCTGTTTGAACTGCTTTCTGGGAAGACAGAAGGGGAGGGAAGCCCCTGTCGGCTATATTCTAGGATCTCAGAGTGTT
Organism: Corynorhinus townsendii; assembly: GCA_026230045.1. Taxonomy (NCBI): domain Eukaryota; kingdom Metazoa; phylum Chordata; class Mammalia; order Chiroptera; family Vespertilionidae; genus Corynorhinus; species Corynorhinus townsendii. The sequence continues at coordinate 69,922,609 of JAPDVU010000008.1, forward strand.
CTATAGTCCATCTAACGGCGCGAGACAAAAGACAATTTTCTAAAAACAATTCTGATCTTTTCGTCTAGTTTAGTTACTTGGAGATGGGGAACTGGAATGAATGAGAAGAACAAACTTAGGCTAGAGTAGGTAGGAAAGAAGAGACAGTTCAGAAAGAAGAAAACATTTGCACTTGTTTGCTTGTGGGGCTTCCATCTGGAGTCACTATACCTTTTTTACCTTCTGATTGGTTGGATTGCAATTAAATGGTGGTGCCTATCTTAACCCCTGAATCAAGCATTGAAAGACTTTCCAGATGCACTTTTGAAAGAGTGTTTGAGGGAATTGTAATGCTGCTGTACTGACCTGCGGAAGGTGGTGTGACTGGATCTGAAAGGTGGACACTGTTCCCTCCGGACAGCTGCCAAAGCAAGAATACAACCATAAAGCAAAGCGAAATGAGAAGTCTACATAGGGAAAGCTAAGACATTTTGATGTGAACTATGTGCATTCTGCTCTAAGGTAAGCTAGATTCTTTCTTCTAAAAAAATTAAAAGACAACCGATTATACATACATATATATATATATATATATATATATATATATATATATATATATTTATTTATTTTAGTTTTAATTTTTAGGTTTGCTTGGGGATTTTTTATAATATCAGATTTTCCCACTTAAAATGTAAAGGCTATTCATTTTGATCAAAATTTAATTTATATGATTTTGATATACAAGAAATGTAACAATTCAAGAAAACTCAGTAAAGAAACTTTCAATTAAACCATTCAATATGAAGTTAATTTAATCCCAACTTTTATGATTTAGTCAATCATTTCCTTCAAAATTTTCATATAATATCTGGCTCCTTACCCTTAGCGATTTGTTTTCCCCAAAGGACATAATTCCTAACTTTATTAATCCTGGATAGTTCAAAATATTCACATGATCTTACCAGCTATGAAATACTAAAAATTATATAAAAATATTTTTTCTTAAAGCTGTAGTCATTGAGTTGGAGCCTATCTATAGTCTAGTTAATGGTCAGGAAATATTTCAACTCTTTGCATGATTTTACTCATTTTTATAAAAGTTGCTTTTTTCACTATTATAAATACTTGAAGTTTATGAGATTGTTCCTTTTAATTATTGAAAGTAAAGCAGCCTGTATCTTCTAGTTGAATTGATAATTTCACTGATGAGTAATTTAGGATTTGTTATTATTATTTCTTTAGGTTTCAGGTGCTGGCTTTAACGTTTAAAGGACCAGCGTTGCTCTGTGATTCACCACACCTCTCTGTCGGGTTCCAGGGTGTGCTTACTCCCACACACAGAGCCACTGGGAGAGCACCGCCAGCCACGGCTGAAACAGGAGGTGGTGTTAATTTTGAAAGTGATCCATGCTGTAATGTCATGAACCAGGAAGCTGGAATCCTTCACCAGCTTTTCATGCAAATATTTGGCTGCAGCTTGAGCTAAAGGACTTGAAAGGAGTGGGTTTAAAAACTGCTTCATCGTAGGGCTCTCATTAACCCCATTCCTGCCCCAATGGTCTGTTTGTCTGCCTCCCCACCTTATCTCCCTCAGGTATGTTTACAATATCCTACTTGATATTATCTTTCTAGTCATGGGTTCACTTTCTACTTTGCTCCAAGAGTACAAAGAAAGGCACTCCTCTCTTAGATTTCAAACAGCGCAAAAATCCACAATCTACAATTTAAAAAACACATCAAGGCTGTTAAGAAATTAATGGTTAAAAAGGGTAAATTATATATTTTGATAAGTACTAGCTCAAGTTCCCCTTTCTCCTAAAGGTCAAAGAAGTGTGTGTGTGTGTGTGTGTGTGTGTGTGTGTGCACGCGTGTGCTCGCTGGGCTGTTTGCAAATTGATGTGGCCTGGCCGAAATAAGTTTTTTTAAAAGTCAAACTTACAAATATTGCATGCACACATTCTCCTGGCACTGTTTGATACTCTGATATTTATCTCAGTCTATAACTTCCATTCACACTTGCTTTCTTAAAATTTCAAATTGTGGATACTACTGATTCTATGACAATTTAAGATACATTTCTTCCTGCTTTGTATATTTTATAAAATTAACTCTCTCCTTGGCTTAAAGCTTCCTAAGAAGTATCCTTTAACCACTGAACAACCTGAAGATCATCTCTGTGGAGCCAGAAGTCTACACCAAGAAGCAGGCACACATTATCCCCTAATATCCGCCCCCCTTGCCTCCTGAGCATACCTTCACAGCTTTCCTGGAATCCCAGATCCTTCTGATGGCTCCCACGAAGGGACTGTAGGTCTGGCTCTCGTAATTAAATCATCTGTGTGGTGCTACTCCTGCCTATGAGGGCATGGGCGGATATACTATGCAAGCAACCTCTGCAAGGCACTAGTTTGGAAGTACTGCTTTATTATTTCTTGGAGGGGGGTGTGGGAGGGGGATTGAGAAAACCTTAGGTAACTCAAACATCTCCAGGGAACAGATCCTGGTTAGATACACAAGCGAAATGCTTAACCCTTGCTTTCCTTCCTGTAGCTAGCTAACAGGGGAACAGTGGCCAAATCAACCTGCAAGAGGCCAACAGCAATAAAATCACCTCACCTGGTGGGACTTTTCCAGGTGCAGCTGAAGCAGAATTCTACCATGTACCAAAGCCCCATAATGAAAGATTACATTTTGTTATGAACGTCTTGATGATTTTTTTTCTCTCCAGAAGCATTTCCCAGTTCCCTTGATGCTGGTTTTATTAATTTTATAATTATTTCTGAATTGAAGGGGTTGGTGGTTGAGGTTACCAGACTCTCCTGCTCAGCACAGCTGGATCTGCATAAAGATGAATTTAGGGAACTAATAGGTGTGAAGTGTTGTGTGTGTGTGTGTGTGTGTGTGTGTGTGTGTGTGTGTGTTTAAGAATAAGACCTTGGTTCTATTTTTAGCTCTGTCATCAGTGACTGCAAGACTTGAAACTTCAGCTGTAATAGAGGCATATAAATCCCTGATCTGCTTACCTCCCCTGGTTATTGTAAGAACTAAATGAAATGAGGGTGCAAACAACGCTTTAAAAGAACCACCGTAGAGCCCTCTACAAGCGGAAGGAGGCTTTATTGTGTTAGCTGAAATTCTGCATATGGAGGTACTAACTTCACTAGCAAATTTAAAATGTGTGCTCTACGTGCCATATCACAGCAAGCTCACACCTGAACCTCCAAACTCTGAGCGAAGGGTGTGGACCAACATTACTGGAAAGCTGGGTTTCAAGCCTTGGTTGTAATTTTACTGTAGTTGCTTTTCACAAATAATAATGAGAGCTAACATTAACTGAGGACTTATTACATGAAAAGCACTCCTCTAAGTGCTTTACATGCAATAACTCATTGAACCTCACAAAATTTTATTATCTCCAGTTTAAAGATGAGAAAACTGAGGCAAGAGAAGTGGAATAACCTGCTCAGAGGATACACACCAGAGGCGCTGAGATCTGAACCCAGTCCACTGGCTCTAGAATCTGTGCTCACCACCCCTACTTTATTTGCCTCTTCCCACAAAGGCCCATTTCATGAAGTTGTGCATGGCACACAGGTAGTACCAGGCACAACACCTGTTGTGGGGTAGATGCCAATAAGCTGGAGAGAGCAGCAATGCTGATCCTGGCAATATGGGTCCCAGCTGTCAGGTCCTACACACACATCTAAACCAACCCACAAGCAATTGTACAATCAAAGGCTCTCAGTGATGAATTTCCCTCTCTTGGAGGATAACCCGACCTCCTTTCTTTGATTTTGCCACTGCCCTGAGAGCTCCTGTCAGCACTATCTGCTTAGAATGTATATAAGTGGCAGGGGACTCTGACTGTCCAGATTAATCTCGTGATAATCTCGAACTGCATAAGGCTTCATTACGTCTTAAGGAGATGGTTCTACATTCCAAGCTGTCTCCTCGGAGGAGAGATAGCCCCTTCTGTTGGAAACTTTTAGTGACTGTTGATTTATAGATAAATGAGCTCAGAGGCTGGGTTCCAGAAGAATGAGGAGGAAGGGGGTCTGTTCCACAGAGATTCTTATCCTTGAAGGGCTTCCTACACTTTCTGGGAGAGATGTTCTTTGTGTATGGGAGGGCACATCCACTGTCTTCGTAACAGAGTAACAACCTACTTACCTGCTGGCTACTCCTCTCCCTACACAGGATCAGCAAGCCTTTCCTTCTCAATTAGGATCAGTGAGGGATGGGGTCCCCAAATCCTGAGCCCCAGGACATATCACAGCTGTTCTTTGTGGCTTCCTGTGGTGAACTAGGATGAAGCTGGGCACCAAAGTTATGAGACCAGCTGAGGAAGGCAGGTCTGGGGTGGTGCATGGGCTCTGGGGTGGCCTCTACACTTTCCCAGATGCAGGTTGAATGAGGTCTAACAAGAGTTGGGAGTAAATGAAGTGTTTATGCTTACGGTTCCCCCTGAGGCTGCCTGGTGAGCCCTTCTCTGCTGCAGCAGCTCCTTCACCGTGATCTTCACCCGGACACCTTGATACACCTTTGGTTTTTCTGGGGAAAGACAATCGAGTCAGTAGTCAAGTGTAAGGTTGGGTGTCAGGCTGGGGTCTGGAGGTCCTCTTTATAGACCATGGCATCTGAGGCCAGGTTTTTAGGTTTAGAGAACACAAAGAGAATGCTAAAAGACAAGTGGGAAAGAAACTCAAATTCTCAAACTTGAAAGGGTAAAGGAAGAGAGGCAGGAACATATGGAAATCTGTGCTGCCACCCACCTCAGATAGGGTCCTATCCCTAGACCAATAGCACACAGGATTTTCTGTTCAGGAATGTGGAGACCAGGCCTGCTGAGCTCACCTTCTTGGCTAAATTGGGGATACCTGGGCCCAGTCCGCTGGCCTGGGAGAGGGTATTATGGACCAGAAAGGGACCTGGCGCTGGTGCAGGGATGCTCTGTGACCTGTGGCGGCCGACCTAGCCCACCCCACCGTGATACTCCCACTGGTGTGCAATCTGAGTCCCTTCCTTCTCCACCAGGCCAAGTGTGGCTTCTGGGGAGGCTCTGACCTCTATGTGCCCTTGGTCTGGAAGCCAGGGGCCGGCTGTGAGGCTGGGCTAGCCTTGTCCTTGGGCCAGCGAGCGACCTGCCAGTCTGACCCCAGTAAAGGGCTCAGACCCTGGGAACTCCGTCTCTCCCTTCCACTGATCATTTTCTTATGCCTCCCCTCCCTCGCCCCCTTCCTCCACCTTTCCTGCTCTCCATCTTCTCCTCCTCCCTCCCCAAGTCCCGCTCCTGCGCTCCCCTTCCTCCCGGCTCTCCCCACCCCCTCCCTTTCTGGGTCAGGCATTTCTCCGCTGCGCGCGGAGGCTCCAAGTCGAGTCCGCGCAGCGCGAGTTCCGGGAAAGCGGTGCGGGGATCCCAAGGATCGCGCACTCATCTGGGAGGCCGCGCTCCGGAAGGGGCCGCCCTTGGGGCGGCGGGCCGGGCGGACAGCCCCGGGTGGCGGGGACAGCCGAGCGGGTCGGCGGGAGGGAGCCCAGCGCGCCGGGAGCGGGCAGCCGCGGCCCCCGCCCCGGCCCCGCCGAGCCGCAGTGAGTAGGTCGGGCCGGGCAGGCCGGGCAGGCCGGGCTGGGCGAACGTCCCCGATCCGGAGTAGCCGCAGGAGCCCGGCGCGACTCCGACTCTGACCTCCACTTTGGAGTGAGCGCCCGGCGTCGCCGGGGTGGGGCCGGGCCCCGCGCTTTCGGGCGGCCGCGCGGCCAACCTGGGCGCCTGGCGACAGTGCCAGGCCGCCAGCGCCTCGCCTGGTCATTGCGAAGACCGCAACTGGACAGCAGGGAGCCCCCGCAAGCCAGGTCCAGGGAGCTAGGGGTCTCCCCCGGAAGGAGGTTGCGCTATTTGTCGCCCAGACCCAGGGAATCCCGCGCCCCGCCCGCGGGGCGTGGGGGCCGCGTCCTCTCTGCGTCCAGTCTCTCCCGCGATTTCCTTGCCGGGTTTGCGGCTCCGCGGGCTACGGGCGCGGCTCGGGGTCGCACTGGGACCGCCGCAGTTCAGCTCTGTGAACCCCGCACGCCCTGCTCGCGTCCTGGGCTCACCGCGAGCCTCTAGCTCCCCCCGCCGCCGCTTTTGGGCGCGCAGAATCCGGGCCGCGAAGTCCCCGGGTCACAACTGTGGCAAAATGGAAGGGCGGGTCGGGGGCCGGGCTGGGGTACGCAGACGTCCGCAGTAGCTAACTGGGCATCTGGGCCTCTGCTCTGGGGAGCAGGCGCCGAGTGGGAGCGACCACAGTGTGGCCCGTGCCCTCTCCGGATCCCCAGCACACCCTTGTATGCTCTGACTTGTGCCTCTCTGTTCTGTGCAGGAAAAGCTGTGGAAATACACCCAGACCAAAATGCCCCTGGCCCGCGTGACCCTACCCCGGAGAAGCAGCTGAGTTACCCGACATGCTGGTCAGCAGGAGCTGGGTCTGTGGCTGGATGCAGCAGCTGCAGGGACTCAGCGCCTAGGAGGGCTCCTGTGCAAGGAGAGAAGCAGAGATGCAACATTTTTAAAGTTTCACAAAGCATCCAGCTGCATCCAGGTTCCTGGAGCAGAAGACAAACAGAATTAATGTTTTATACCTTCGGGTATAGGTTTGAGTTTTTTCCCCCTCATGCCAAGTATTTAAAACCTCTAGAAACCCATGATTTGACAATCAATGATTGCGCGGTACTTTCAATTTGAATATTCAAAGGCTTAACAAAATGGACTATCTTCTGCAGAAATCCTGCACACAGGCACCCCACAGAGAGTCCAGAGAAACAGGGAATGAGACCCCTTTGGGTCCTGACCCTTGCTTTTACTCTATTTTGAGCATTTTGCCCACCTTCTCCCAAACAGAGCAGGAGTGCTCAAAGATGCTCTGTATTTCTGCCTCAAAGGCAGCTCCAGGAGCCCTGGGTGATTTAGGCTGTCCTTCATGAGCACCTGAGCCAGGCTGGCCGGCCAGATGGATCCCCACATCCCAAATCTGTATTTTAAGGGGAAAATCTTACATTTCGGAGAGTGAACAGTAGGTGTGGCATAGCAAGGAGTCACTCTGGGCCCAGCTTGCAGGCCAGAGATCCAGCAGAGGCCTTAGGTCTGCACCTCATCTCCTTTTGACCCCACCTGGCCATGTGCAGGCTTCCCTGCCCTTTTGTCTGCTCTCTGTCTGGGCCCCAAACACTGGGGTTTCAGCCCAGAATGCCTGCCCATTAAGACCCTTTGCTCCCCCTAATGTGCTGGGCTGCCCATGGCCTGGCAGCCTGGAGATTTTCTGAGGCTGGTGGTTTCTTCAGGGTGAAGTTCCCTCTTCTCCCCCTTTTCCTCCCAGAGCATCCCTGCTGGTTTGCTGCAGGAGCTTGTGTTTAGGAATGAAAATACGCTTGGCTCCTGCTCATTTTAGCTGGAAGGACATGATGTACTCAAGCTTCACACTTTGGGGTGAGAGGTGGGAAGGAGGTGGTCCAGGCTCGAGCCCCTCACAAATGACTTCGGACTGTGTTGGGTCATCTTCTCCAAGCACTTCCGGTGCCTCTTCCATGTGACTTGGAAGCTTGAAGGCAGATGTGGTTCAGGGAGGGAGAGAGTGCCAGGCCCAGACCTCACCTAGCCTCTGAGGAGGGGAGGCACTGGAAGACAGAAGCAGGTGGGAGTCCCATGAGGCCAGGCCAGGCGAGGGGCCTGGGTCTCTGCTGTGTCCCCTGAGTTCTCTGAAATGCCAAAGTGGCATTGAGCCCCAGATGTGTCTATGCTGAGTGGAGCATGAGGCAATGGGGGACGGGGCGCTCTGATTGACAAGACACCAGAGTCTGTGATGGGCAGGCGTTGCTTGGCAGCTCAAACCTTGTCTCTGGGGAGGGGGTCAGGAGTGGGAACACCTGAGGTGGCACTGGGCACTGGAGGGCAGGGCAGCTGCCATCTGTAATAGCTCCTGCATTCTCTTTCTCCTCAGGCCCCTGCTGGGTCCCGAGTTTCCCTGCCGGAAGTCAAGCTGAAGACCAGACTCAGGAGCAGGGGAGAAGAGTTGAGAGCCCCAGTTCCTGTCTCCAGTCCTGCCCTGCCCTGCCCTGCCCTGCCCTGCTGGGCACTACTCCTTCTGCAGGAACTGCAAACAGCTGGGAATTAGGGACGGTCTTTTCCTCATAGCTTTTACATTATTTCTTTTTTCTTTTGTCATCTACCTTTTTGTTTCACACTTAATTTTTTTGGGTTGCTTGTAAAAATCTTCCTCTTTGTAGTTTGGCCTGTTTGTTTATTTTTCCCCCTGAATATCTTTTTGTCTTTCTTCCTGTGGCTGCTTTCCTCCATTTCTTGCCTGCATTGATTTTTTTTCCCTCCCTGCCTCCCTGTGTGTGTCTGTTTCCCCCTGTACTGAGGTGCTGTCTCACTTCTTTTTGTTTAGTTTATATACAATATATTTTTACTGATTTCAGAGAAAAAGGGAGAGGCGAGAGAGATAGAAACATCAATGATGAGAAAGAATCATTGATTAGCTTCCTCTTGCAGGCCTCCCACTGGGATGGAGCCCACAACCTGGGCATGTGCCCTGACCAGGAATCAAACTGTGACCTCTGGATTCATAAGTATGTGGAGATGGACAGGGTTGGCCGGAGGCCACAGGTTCCCTTGGCAACATCACTGAAGTTGATGCTGATATTGGCTGCCTTGCTGAGAAGGCAGGCAGCGCTGGGTGAGCGATGAGCTCCTTGGAAGTCACCGTGTCTGTAGGGACAGTGATGAACTCTGTCCTTTTGCCAGGAAGTTGCTGCCTGAGCTATGGCAGCGTTCTGGGGGCTTGAGTGTTAGCACCTGGTGCTGGGATGGAGGTCCCGTGCTGCTGCGGGCCAGCAACTTCAGACAATTGGGTTTCCTCAGGCCTGGGCACTATTTTGAGAAAGAAGTCCCCATTTTTTTTTAGCCCAGTATTAAAGGATTTTAGTTTCTGCTGTTTTTATAATTGCAGACCCCAACCCGCATATTCAACAGCCAAACACCAGGCTTGTTGGCATCAGGGAAAATCCTTTCTAGACATGTCCTGCGACTCTCTTCTCCACCTGTGTTGCCACAAAGCCAGGAGCCACCAGGTCTGCCGTGAGACTCCAGAGAGTTGGATGTTCCTCACAGGAGACTTTTTTAAAAAATTGTCATTTATTGAGTGTCAATTGGATGCCAGGCACTGTCTTGTATAGTCTCACCATCTCACAAATGAGGGAACAAGCACAGAGGGCCAAGCAACGTGCCCAAGGTTACTGAGCATAGACATGGCAGGATTGGGAATCAAACGGATGTGTCTGAGGCTGAAGCCCTTCCTCCCGATCTTTTATAGCACAGGCTGTCAAACCTTCAACGTCAGCCCACTAATTCGTAGGGACTAATGTTGGAAAGATACTGCCTATAGGACATGCCAACACACGTGTGTGTATGCATGTGGAAGTGTTGTGGTGTGCTGTGTGTTTCACTGTCAGGTGTGTGAGGAGACTAAGGCAGCGCAGCAGACTGACTAGAGCAGCAGTTGCCAACCTTTCGGACCTCACAGACCACCAGGGGTCCGTGGACCACCGGTTGGCGACCGCTGGACTAGAGAGTATTCTGTAAGCACAGGACACCAGAACCCTAAGAAGAGACTGGCCAGAAGGGAGGGTGAGCTATTAATTATGCTATTTACAGTTTGTGCTTCTCAGACTGGGAACTCTTCCCTCCCCCTGAGGCACTGTCACCTCTAGGGTGTCCTGATAATAATTTTAGGGTCTTAATACAAGGCTGAAAAATATTGTGGACTTCCAACAGGCTTTAACAGGTTCACTTGCTTAAACGTATAGCACAGGGTCCTGATGTTTAGATGTTGGAAGGGATCTTTTCGGTACGGAGGGACTAAGTCTTTTGCCAATGTCCCTGCTGGTGGTCATCCAGCCCCAGGCTCCCTCCATTGCTTCCTGGGCTGCTGGCCCCCCATAGACAAGTGGTGAGGAAATGGATGCTCGCTATTTGCCAGGCAACCTGTCCTACTATTAGATTGTTTTAAATATAAAGATCATTGATTGAGTCAACAGTCAATTAGGTATTAATTGAGCACCAACTATGTACCAGGCATGGTATCGGTACCAGGAATGCAAAGATAAGTAAATCCTGCTTTCTGTCATCAACTGCTCTATGAGTGAGTAACATGGGATAACTCTTCCCCACTTCCACACTCCTGCTTCTCTACCAGGGGTTGGTTTGGTCATTCATTGCTTCATTCATTCATTCATGCATTCAACAAGCATATACTGATTATCTGCTCTGACCAGGCCCAGTGCTAAACTTGAAGAAGTTATCATGCCCACTCCCCACCCAAGGCTTTTTTTTTTTTTTTTTTTTTGTGGCTCCCCATCTATAGTTTCTAGTTCTTCATATATAATTTCCAGATCTCTGGGTGACTCAGCTCAGAAACCCTTTCGCTTGTCATTGACCTTCTTAAAGTCACTCAGCATGCAGAATAATGGGAATAGAATACATTTCTCTTTAAAGTTTCAAATTAACTGAAATTTAGCAGTCTTTTGTATGCATTGTATTCCCCCCTCCCCCAAAAGGAGGAGATTGAACTTAGACATGAATATGAAAAGACTTTCAGTACAAGGAAAAGAGAGTTTATTCCCTCCAAATTTGACTGCAGCTCTAACCTCTATCAATGCAAAGTTCTTTTTTTTTTCATTTTGACTTTGGAACACTGTTACCAAACCTTGTGGGAAATATCAAGTTCCAAAAAGATGGAGGAAATAAGTAGTTACTGGGCCCAGAGTGAGTGTTTCGTCCATATGAAAATAACCAGGAAGACGATTAGATAGATGTTATTTAATGATTTGTGGTAAGTCCGTCTCTTCCCATAAAGCATATTCAAAGTTTTAATTTTTCGTTCAGAGGCTGCCATGGGCCATGAGCATGTAATAATTTATTATTTAAATAAGAAAAATGCCATCAGTCAATGCTTGAAAAGTTCACCTTTTACTTGAACATTTTTATTATGTAATGTATGTCATACAGAAACATATCTAAAGGTTACCATGATAAAAGCCTACCAAGGTTAAGAAATAACATAGTTGAGGGACCTTTTATTTATGACTAAATTAATTTATTAAGCATTAAACTTTTATATTATTCCATTCAAGATATCTGGCTTAGAGAGAAGATTAGTAGGGACATCTATCAATTTTCCTAATGCAAAAGAGCTAATTCTTAGGTATTATTTGTTTTGTCCACATTTTTTCCCTTTTGGAACTTATAAAAAATTTTTACAGTTCTCTCCTCTTGACTTGTAACCTATTGACAATGATATTGCGTATTGCAAACCCAGACATCTTATTATAGTTATGATTAGAGGACACTTCTATATCAAATATCAAAGATAGCATGGTATCATAATTTACAGATAATTATAGAAGATTTTCTTACTATTTAGTCTGATTTTGGAGTATTCAACTTCCTGATCTATTTTTCATATTTGTTTTAATCATAGAGTAGATAATACCAAACATTGAATAACTTTTATTTATAAGATTTCTTAACATTATAATACATGTAGATATAGAATGAATATATGAAAAGTTTTCTGTACTACTTCAAATCTTCAGTAATTTTTCTTTTTAGAGGCATTTAAATTTACTAAATTCATTATTTAAAATGTATTATTAAATCCAATATCCCTACTCTCAGCATTTGCAGAGAGTATTGCTATTGTGAAATGCTAAATGGTGAAGAGGAGTGGTCACCCACAGAATGAGGGGCTAGATAGTTATTCACCTTGGTAGTATGATTTTAGTCTAATGCAACAACGATTTTCTGAGCAGCTACACCATGCTGGCACTAAGCCAGGTGCTGAGAGCCATTCAGGAGTCTTCTCCTTGGCGAGTCTAGCGAGAGAATCACCCTTTAGCTGGAGTGGAAGATTTTGCATGTAAGCTCTCTAGATGCAACAGTTATTGAATATGGTGTATAAGAGGGACAGTGTTCTGTTGCTTTGAATAGAGAGCAGACTTGATACCAAACCCAATAATAGAACTTAAAGAAAGAATGTGGCGTGTGCTTGGTAGAATCACTAATGTAAAGTGACTTAAACCTAGGGCATCTATTGTTATTTCAATTATTTTTTAAATTTAAGGTTTATTAAAGCATAGTTGGCATACAATATTATATTAGTGTCAGGTGTACAACATAGTGATTCAACATTTATATACTTTATGATATGATCACTCCAATAAGTCTAGTAAACCACCTGTCACCGTGCAAAGTTATTACAATATTACTGATTATTTTTCCTAGGCTGTACATTTTACCCCTGTGGCTTATTTATTTTATAACTGGAAGTTTGTATCTCCTAGTCTCCTTTCCCTTTTTTCTTCCATTCTTCCTCACCCCACCCCCAAGCAACCATCAGTTTATTCCCTGTATCTATGAATATGTTTGTTTTATTTTAGTTCTTTAAGTATATAACTAATGTTTTACTTCTTATGAATGTATTATTTAGATTTACATATTGAATAGTTGGTCACAAAGCTACTAGTAATACTTTTATATGTCTTATGTATGTATGTAAGTAAATGCATCTTTTACTATTGAGATTAGTAACTCTTTTCTCTTTGTGGAATTTCTTATAGTGTACTTCTAGTACTTCAATACTAGAGTAGCATCATAGTGTGTTATTAAATGAGCTGTAGCAAGTCATAACGCTCATTTAGCATTTATTAAATAAATAAGGTAAAGATGTAGTTTTCTTCTCTCATTTTTAGGGTTTGTATAACATTATAAGAGTCACACAAATACATTCAACTACTACTCTGATTAATGTCTGTTTCCAGTGATTTATTTTGTCTGCATTGCAAATTTTGCAGAGGCACATTTTGCTTTCAACTTCTTTTATATCTTGTCATCTAGTAAGCTTTCTTTTTTTATTGTATTTTTATTTTATTTCATTTATTTCTTGGTTAATCCTCACCAGAGGATATTTTTCCATTGCTTTTCAGAGAGAGTGGAAGGGAGAGAGGGAGGGGAGTAAGAAGAGAGGGTGGAAGAGACAGAGTGAGAGTGAGAGCGAGAGTGAGAGAGAGAGAGACAGACAACAATGTGAGAAAGACACATCAACTGGTTGTCTCCCAAATGTGCCCTGACCAAGGGTGGAGAGTGAACCTTGCAACCCAGGTACATGCCCTTGGTTAGGAATCAAACCTGTGACCCTTCAGTGCATGGGCCAACACTCTAACCACTTAGCGTCACTGGCCACGGCTAGTAAGCTTTCTTAAGTGGCTTGAACTTGACATCACCATCTCTGCTTAATATTTTTATTATTATTATTAACTAGGGGCCCGGTGCACAACATTCGTGCACTGGGGGTGGGGGGGTCCCTCAGCCCAACCTGCCCCCTCTCACATACTGGGAGCCCTCAGGGAATGTCCTACTGACTAAGCTGCAGTCTGGCCTCCCTTTGTGGGAGGCAACCCGGCTGATCAGGGGAAGGCACCAGCCCCATCACCTTGCTGCTGCAGCCACTGCCAGTCACCGCAGCTCCAAGATGTTTTCATCAACACGGACTTCAGTCCCTTCACCATGAAAAAATGACAACCTTCTTTAGGCATTTTCAAGATGTGTCTTTCATAGGATATGACATTTCTTTCTTCTTCTTTTTTTTTTTATCATCACCTGAGGATATGTTTCCATTGACTTTTAGAGAATGTGGAAGAGAAAGGGAAAGACAGAGAGAAACATCAAAGTGAGAGGAACACTTTGATTGGTTGCCTCCTGCATGAGCCCTGACCTGGGCCCAGCCAGGGAGGATCCTGCAACCTAGGTACATGCCCTTGATCAGAATTGAACCCAGACCCTGCGGTCGGCAGGCCGAAGCATTATTCACTGAGTCAAACAGGCTAGGGCAGGATATGACATTTCTTAGCCCTCCAGCAGCGGACCTTCGTTTTTTTCTCCAGAAGTATGGTGGAGAAACACTAGATCACCCTTTTGGATTCTCATTACCCAAGTTACTAAGAATATTACCAGTGGCATACAGGAAGCTTAGCCAATGAGCAATCAGAAAAGGTGTTTGCTCTGTAGTTCACACCAATCGCAGGCTGGACCCCGCCCAGGCCTAAAGCCTCATGCAGGACTTACCTCAGAGTAACCTGGGTGCCAGGATGTTCCTGGGACCCAGGCGCTGGGTGCCTATGTAGGCAAATTAACTTCCATCTTTGTTGGGTTAATTTGCATACTCACTCTGATTGGCTATGGGCGTAGTGGAGGTATGGTCAATTTACATGTTTGTCTATTATTATGTAAGATTAGAGACACAATGCATGAAATTAATGCAAGATTAGGCCTTCCTTTGCCCGGCTGCCAGCACCAGCTTCCCTCTGGCACCCAGGACCCAGGCTTCCCTGGCAGATCCAGCTTCATCTGGAAGATTGTCTGGAAGGATGTTCAGAAGGACGTCTGGTCTAATTAGCATATTACACTTTTATTATTATAGATGACTTTAGAGAGACAGGAAGGGAGAGGGAGAGGGAGAGAGAAACATTGATGTCAGAGCTCAACATGGATCATGGATTGGCTGCCTCCTGCATGCCCCCTACCAGGGATTGTGCTCACAACCCGGGCATGTGCCCTGACTGGGAATCAAACCAGCAACCTTTCAGTGCAAGGGACAATGCCAACCAACTAAGCCACACTGGCCAGGGCATCACTGCTTAGTCTTAAAGGACCTGAAAGAGATGGTGTCTTGAGCCCGAATTCTCTAATTTTTTCTGGCTTCCCCAGGAAAGTTGTGAGTGAGAGCATAGCAGATTCAAGGAAGGAGAGTGAGGGAGAAGGTGCATTTTTTTCCTTCTTATGCTGGCATTGCTCATTATTATGAAAAGATGCAGCTAGTCTCTGGAATGAAGTAGGAAATGGAGAGTACTCAGATGGGAAATGGGATAGGGAAATACAATTAATTTCCCTGACATAATTTTATAGCTTGGTTTCACTTTTGAAGAAAGTGTTGTAAATCCCTAGAACAATGAAAGAACCAAATTGAAGTATATGTAATATAGAAACACACTGTAAAGCTAAATAGAATTCTTAAAAATCATTTACCATGTGGAATTATTGGAACCACTCCCTGTCACCATCCCCATTAGACTAGACCAGTGGTTGGCAAACTCATTAGTCAACAGAGCCAAATATCAACAGTACAACAATTGAAATTTCTTTTGAGAGCCAAATTTTTTAAACTTAAACTTCTTCTAATGACACTTCTTCAAAATAGACTTGCTCAGGCCGTGGTATTTTGTTGAAGAGCCACACTCAAGGGGCCAAAGAGCCTGTGGGCCTTGATTCATGCACTGCAAAGTCCAAACTGCATGTGGCTCGCGAGCCGCAGTTTGCCGACCACAGGACTAGACAACTGAAATGAATTCTAGATAGAGTATGGGCCTGTGTATGTTTTCTTCTCTATAAGTTAATTTTGTTAAATGCCATAAAAGGGCGTGACTGCTTTAAGAAGAATGTAGACATCACTGGTTCCTGAGCTGTATCTATCTGAGATCCAGCATGTACTCGGGTTGTGAAGAGATGAACGTGGTATGTGAGAAGATGGCAGTGAATTAAGGGAGGTGAGCATGCCTACCACTCGGCATTATACTCAAGCAAAAGCTAAAGTGTTGTGGGGTTATACTTACGATTTACGCAGCCATGATTGTGTGTGCCACTTGGTAAGAGATGGTAAACAGGTGACTGTAATTATTATACATTTTATACAACCAATCTAGAAAAATGACTTTGAGACCCTGATGAAGATCCCTAAGTCTATAGAGAGGGCTAGAGCTCTTCTTTCTGATGCAGAGGCCTGCTGTCCAGGTATGAGTGATGCTGGATGACAGATGGCTCTGCCTAGGATACTGTGAACCAGGACTCAGTGGACTTAAAGAGAAGCTCTCTCCCTCACAGTAAACGTTGCTCCCAATCCACTGAAGAGCAAATATGGAACAAAGTAAAGATCAGGGGTGAAAAAGAGGGCAGAAGTAGGACAGGGGACCAGGACAGTGCAGCCCAGCAGTTGAGGACCACAAGGCTCCCAGATCTCCTGTAGGGATGCTCTCCCAGGAGGGTGCTGAGGGGTGTGAGATAAAGAAAATCTCTCTATCCAAGCATTGAAGTGGGTGTTCTATACATTAGGAGAGTGTTTGCTTAACCAGAAAACACTCTGGAAGACCTGGAGAAGTAGGAAGATCAATTATTCACTTCTAAGTGTTAACTAATGTCTCCATTTGATTTTCTGGACTCCTACCTTGCTGAGGTAGAGCTTAGGGACACTGTCTCAGGGGTGTGATGGAGATTCTTTACGGGCTTTGGGCAACCAAGTGGAAAGTGAAAGCACTGGGCCCCCAGGAGATGGAGGGAATATGCATTGGGTCAGGAGGAAAATGTGTTAAATGAATAAAGGAAGGTGGTAAGAAGATAAGCGCGAGAGCATGTGTATAGCCTGTGGGCCTTGATTCATGCACTGCAAAGTCCAACTGTCTGCGAGGCATTTAGCTAGGCACTCTGCTTGGTGGAAATTACTTTGGGAACTTAATTGGCAAAGGAATTCACACCAATCAAACTTACATGAGACAGATGACTGCTTCAGATGTCAGTTTCTTCATTCATACGCAATAAGAGGTGTACAGTCCTGACCAATGAGCTCCCAACAAGGTCTTCCTTCACACGGGAGATGTGTGTAACGCTGACCCACACATGACAATGTCCCTCTTCCAAGTGCCTCTGCCTCTGGGTGTTCTGTGGTCTGCTGTCTCTTGCCCACCATGCAGTCCTGCTCTCTTGTTCTTATTGGATCACAGAATGCCCATTCTACTAACCCACTCTAAGAACTGTAGGTTTATTCCATCAGAGAGACAATATCTAGCTAAATTGTGGCAACCATTGATCAAAAATAAGTTTGGGCCTTTATTGTTTTTTGGAGTAACCTAATTTTTGGACATCCTGTATTTTAGGGAAAAGTCAAAACTATATATTTATGAAGCCATAGTCTCCTGACTCCTTTCTACTTTAATGACAATGAAGCGTTCTGGTGTGGTGTCAGTTTTGTCACTCGGCCTTTACAGGCCACAGACAGTAAGGAGAGTGCTTTAAAGTCACATGGCATAAAATGAAGTTTGTCTTATGTGCCCTAATCTACATTGTATCCTATGAATTCTCTTTACTAAAGAACACACATAGTTCATAACTAAGAAAAACTGAACAGGAGAATCAGTATGTTTTATGGATCCTCATAAACTTTTTAATGTAATTTAAGGGGAAATATCAGTGCCAAAAATGATACCTCAAAGATAACAGAAGAGTCAGAGTGCAATGGGTTACTAAAGTTCCTCAAAGACACCACTGGCAGGTTGTCTCATTAGAATGTGGTCCTTGGGCAATAGTACAAATGAATGCCATTGTCCATTAACGAAGGGGGAGCACAATGGCTTATTTGGAAAATCCAGTTCTGAGTGACTCCCACACCAAAGACAATCTGTGGGATACAGAACCCCAGTTAAAGAAAAGCAGAGATGTTCTGTGGTGCATCCCTCAGTAAGCTCGGCGGCACTCATATGACCCCCACACCATGCCCCCGTCTTCTTTGGTCCATGGAGAAGGGTCCTGAAGGGCAGAGGCATCTGACCCCTCATCTGGGGAGAGGGGCATTGCCTTGGGTGGTAGGTCGTTGGACACTGTGGTGAAGGGGGCAAAGGGATGTGGAGGTGGGGTGGGGTACCCTGGTGTGTGGTACAGATCCTCCAGTGCATGCAACGAATAAGACTGAGCCCCAGCCAGGGGAGGCCCCCAGCTTGGGCTCCGGTGCTGGGCAGTGCTCCCCGACTCCAGCTGGGAGAGGCAACTCATGTTGGGTGGCAGGGTCTGCAGGGTGTCGGTGGGCACAGAGTCGAGCTGACTGAGACCATCTGGCACTGTCTGCTCCCAGGAGTCTCTCTGAGGAGAATGGAAAGGTCACCAGGGTTAGTCATTACATGAGACTCTGATGTGGACAGACTTCCTCCCCAGCATGGGGTGCTGCTCAGAGAGGGCTTGGTGTCCCCCCTGTCCGAAGCCTCCTGACCCACAGCCTTTCCCTCTGGAATTGACACAGCAGTGAAGTTGTAGTTTCCCTGTATGTAGTAAGATTCCTTTCCCAGACCACATTAAATGAGTGAAATGTGAGAATAAGAAAACGAACATTTATACTGCAATTTGACATTTACAATGCACCATGTCTTGCATTCTTTTTGAGCCTCACAACAGTCAGGGTGCTAGAAAGCCCTTTCCACAGTGGGAAGTCGGGCAGCGGCTCCTGGAAGGAGTGGGCCTCTCGGCTACTAATGGGCGCTTGAGTGGGTCAGGAAGGCCACCTGCCTTGCAGAGCAAAGCGGTAGGAATTGCATTGGCTCAGGATGGAAAGATTGTGAGTCCAATCATCTTCCATCCTGACACTAAGTTCAATCTTTCCATCCTGACACTTACTAGGTTCCTGACTGAGCACTCACTTTGTTTATCTGTGAAATGAGGCTTTAACAACCATATCCTGGGATGTTGCAAGCAGTAAATGAACAAAGGCACAGAAAAGTTCCTGGCTGGAGTAGGTACTTAGTAATGTCCCCCCAGTCTTGATCTAAAATCCCATTTTTAGAGAGATTCATTCCTTTGAGGTTGAAGGCTTCACTGTTTTCTCTAAGGAGGGTGTTGGTGTTCAGATCTGCATGAACTCCCCTTTGGAAGGACTGAGAAAGAACAGGTTCTGGAGAGTGAAGTGTTGTGGGAGGGGTGGGTCTGGGGTGGGAAGCAAGGTGGGATGCAGGTGCCTGGTCTGAGGTGTAACTGCAGGGCTCTCCCCTTGCGCTGGGGGAATGCTGCCAAGCCAGCAGAGTATTAACAAAATGGATATAAAACCTATCTTGTTAGTCAGACCCGTTCAGGCCTCAGGTAGACATTCCTGCTGTCGTGGGTGGCGCGGATCTTTGAGGAAGGCCCCGCTGGAGCGTACCCTGGAGGCATCTGTCCTGGCATCTCTGGGGGCAGGTGCAGGGCAGCTTCAGGGGTCTCCAGGGCGACCATACCCGGCTTCAGTTCTGTTGCCAAGCGCTTGTGCTCGCCGGACCGCCCAACCCTGAACTCAGTCACCCCCTAAGTGAAATAGCTGCATACTCACCAGCACGAAGTGTGTGGGGTCACTGGGGAAGGGAGGTGGCAGGAGCGGTGGCAGGGGCGAGGCGCTGAACAGAGGGCCCGCGCTGGGGGTCAGGGCCTGCGGGCGGTGGTCCCCATAGGGCTCCGGGAAGTAGGAGTCTAGGAGGGCGGGGTGGCTCTGCCCGGCCGAGGATTCGCAGGGAAAGGGCCTGGCCACACTGGAGGTGCACACATCGTTTGCAAATTGCTTGGTGCTGTGGAAGTCCGAGTCAGACAGGAAAGATCTTCGGACGCCGTAGTACCCTGACATGACCGGTGAACCTGTTGCCAAATGAAAAAGAAAACAAGCACTCGTTTCCTCCTGGGAGAGTCAAGGCGTCTGTGGCACATGCGCCCGCGCATGCTCCCATCAAGGCCGCGTTTAGATACATGTCTCGAGCGCGTTAAGTATGGCCACATCACCGCTTTCATCTGGTCCAGCCCAAATAATGATACGTTTAAAGTTCTCTCTCCTTCGCGGATGAGTTCACTTTAGATGGTGCAATAGCTATTGAATGGTTCACTCACAGAGTGTACCTGTGTTGTGCACCTTATATGTGTCAGGCACTGAGCTAGGGAGGGGCTGGGCCTAAAGAGATGAGAATAAGTTGGCGTTGACATTTCATCGGATGAACCATCTTTCCCACAGCTTCTGAGCTCTGTCCTCACACACACGGGACCATCCACAAGAGCCTGCTTCTGGCATGTTATCTGAGATTCAGTGTCTCTGGATAAGGTGATACTCTGACCCCATCCCAATCCCCAGGCAAGTTGTATTCTTCCTCTAATCCTTTGTGTGTGTATTATTGATTATATATATATATATATATATATATATATATATATATATATAAAATTGGTTATATATATATAATTTATATGTATATAATTGATTTCAGAGAGGAAGGGAGAGAGAGAGAAAGATAGAAACATCAATGATGAGAGAAAATCACTGGTCGGCTGCCTCCTGCAGGCCTCCTACTAGGGATTGAGCCCGCAACCCGACTGGAATGGAACCTGGGACCCTTCAGTCTGAAGGCAGGCGCTCTGTCTCCTGAGCCAAACCAGCTAGGGCTACTGACTGACTTTTAACACCTTGTCTAGCACCCACCTGGCTTGCTTTGGAATGATATGGCTTCTGTGCAGTTAGGGGAAGTACCACAAAAATTTGTCAGGCTTAGGGAGACTCGTGTTATTTGCTGCCCTCTTGTGGTGGCCATAGTGGGGACACTGCACGCTTGGGAAGAGAATGCCTGGCAGTTTCTCTGGGGGAAAACAGGGGAAGAAGCTGACACTAAGAGTCATATGTAAGGTTAAGGCAAGTGCAATGGACCCAGAAGGGAAAAGAGGTGTTTGCTAAGGACTTTCTGACGCTGTGGCTCAGTCACAGCAGGAAAAATAATGACTGAGAAAATGTTCAGGGCATGGACTTGATCAGTAAAACTGTCCTGCTCATGGTGGGTGTGCTCCTATCAGCCAAGACCGACACCTGGAGGCCACAGAAGGGCTGAAGTGGGAGGAAGATGCAGATGCTTGACTTTCCTACCTCCCCCCAACCAGTGACCACTTCTGAGCTTTGCCCCTGCTCACCCTGCCACTCTTCTGTAGGGAGAGAAGTCAGACTGTCCTTTGTATGATGACTCAGTCAGACGTCACTCCACACACAGCACTTTGGCCTTGTCGCATGATGTGGCACTTCATGTTATGCTCACTACTCTCTCACCTGAGTTACAGCCTCTTTTGTACAAGTGCCCTGCGGGCAGAGCTTATGTTTATATACATTTTCTGTAAACACGTTATTTTATTATGGTGTTCAACAATTACATGTAAACTTACTCATTCATCCAGAAGCCCTTGTAGAAATGTATAGCACAATGCTGCTTACTCCATTTTTATCTTAAAATTTATAACCCCACACTTCTAATTTGCTCATGAATTTGAAAGCTACAGTTAGGGGTTTTATTATAAGCACATTTCCCTGGGTGGGGTGGGGGTGGGGGGAGAAACCTGGAACAAATGAAAATCAGAATCAATACCTAAGGTTCTGTTTCATACCACAAAGCTATATCCAAGGGAGTGGCTATGGCCGAGAACAGAATTAAGACTATGTACACAGGTCCCAGGGTCTTACGTTTATATTTCCAATCTTCAAATAAAAACAACCACAAAGAAAGACCCTCTGCTCTGTTAAGCATTTTTTTTTCTCCTTAAGAAGAGGAAGAATAATTTTAGGTGGTAAGAGAAGCTATATAAGTTTTCCTTATATAAAAAGGAGCAGAATTCAGTGACAATAAAATGTGAATGGGAAACACAATAGAGACATTCAGACATGTGAACCTTCTGCTTACTCCTTTCCCTATCCATCTCTGAAGGTTCCTAAAATTATTAACACTACGGCACTTCTGAGTTTGGGATCTGGAAACAATGTGTGTGTGCACATATGAGAGTGCCCACCACTGTCATCAGGAATGCCCCCTTTGGGTCTCCATAGGGGCATTTAATGAGACATACGTATTTAAATGAAGACAAGACACTTAACTCAGTGCCTGACATATAGCGAGAACTCGATATATGCTCGTTTCCCATCTGCCCATAGGTCTCTCTCCTTGTGTGCTAAAGCAGGTGCATAATCCACCAGATCATGGTGCCAGAATTTTAGACCTTTTAAAATTGTATCAAGAGCCTAAATGCTATTGCTTTTGCCCAATAAGCTTCTGCTAGGCAGGTGATCCAAAGGCTGCCTGAAAGACAGCATGAATTCTAAATTCAGGAATGACTGAATTAGCTCTCTCTTCACTGATTTTATATGTTAAAAACAACTATTTTAAGGAAGCAACATTTAAAATGTGCTGTTGGATAGTTATAAAGAACCAGGGCCCAGGTGTCCCATTGAAACTCAAAAGGGAGTGGATGAATTGCTTGTTGAGCTGAAGTACTCACCTGGCACCTGGACAAATGGAGTCGGAGAGGAACCGATGCTGCCCTGGAAGGCAAAGACAGCGAGTGTTTTCTTCTTTAGTAGCACGTTTGGATTTAAAGAAAAAAAGGTCAGGAATATATTTTACAAACCTTATTTTCTGATAGGAAGGAGCACTGTTTAGGGGGCTAGGTTGATGGGAGTCAACTGAGACTATGAATGTAAGCACTGGAGAACAAAGTTTTACAGGGGACAAAGAGAAACCAAAGTTTTAGACTCTAGTAATCATGCCAAAAAGCACTGACTAGATGAAATGGAATAATTTACCCTTTGCTTTTTACTGTTTGCATTAATATCCTTCATCAAATCTATATCAAGCATAGTATCTATCTATCTATCTATCTATCTATCTATCTATCTATCTATCTATCTATCTCTATCTACCTGCATGGCATATTGCTTCAACATTGAATTGCCACATTTTTACTATCTGCCCTCATGTAGAATCAAGTGCCACTGAGGGTGGGGACCCTGACTGTGACTTGTCTTCAGTGCCAGATCGGAGTATGGTTCATAGTCAACACAATAAAAATATGTAGCATAAATACACAGTCCTCTAAATCACAGGTAGTGAGCATGGGAGGTTGGGGGATATTGTCAGTTAAATTATATCCCCCAAAAGATATATTGAATAGATCCAGAGACAGAGAAACATCAAACAGACCATTAAACCTCAGAGGGAAGGCAAGGGAGGGTGGGGGTAAGAGGGAGAGATCAACCAAAGGACTTGTATGCATGTATATAAGCCTAACCAATGGACACAGACAACAAGGGGGTGAGGCCATGAGGGGGGGGGCGAAGGGGGGTAATGGGGGAATAATGACACATATGTAACACCGTAATCAATAAAGAAATAAAAAAATAAAAAAATTGATATATTGAAGTCCTAACACTCAGTACCTGTGAATGTGACCTGATTTGGAAATAGAAACTTTGAAGATGTAGTAGTTAAAGTAAGATGAAATCATGCTGCATTAGGGTGGGCCCTAAATCCAACATGACTGGTGTCCCTTTAAGAAGAGGAGAGAGACACAGGCACAGAGGGGAGAAGCCATCTGAAGATAGAGGCAGAGTGATACACTCTCAAGCTAAGGAACAGAAGGATTGCCAGCAACCACCAGAGCCAGGAAGAGGTAAGGAGGGAGGCTCCCCTAGCGCCTTCAGGGGAAGCGGGCCCTGCTGACACCTCCATTTTGGACTTCTAGTCTCCAGAACTGTGAGATAATAAATTTCAGTTGTTTTAAGCCACCACATTTGTGGCTTTGTTATTTGAGCCCTAGGAAACCAACACAAAGACTGATTGACGGTGAAATAGATGAGTTGCTACAGTGTGAGAAGTGGCATGGTCTGGGGGAGATGTGGGAGGAAGGCACTTGAGCTGGAATTAGGGATGGGGTGAGGAACACATCCTGGAGGAACTGGTGCTGAAGCTAACCTCTGAAGGGAAGTGTTTGCAGGTGTATAGAGTCTTAAAATATACAAATGCCAATCTGGCTTTAAGATGCTCAGGGACAAAGTTAAGTGGAAAATGTAGCTGTTTTAAAAGTTGTATCCTCAGTGTCCAGTTCTATGGATCTGAGCTCTTAGCCCTGACCCTCAGAGAGTCCTGTAGACTCTCAAGTGTGGAAGAGATTTTTATAGATAGCCTCATCCAACCACTCAGTGCTGAAATCCCCTCCTTGTTAACACTGCATGCAGTTAGCTTCTAGTGATAAAGAAATCTGCTGGGGGTGGGGGGCTGTGGGAGGGAGTGATTAATGGGGAACTTATATGTATATATGCATAACCCATGGACACAGACAATAAATAGTGTGGTGAAGGCCTGGGAGGAGTGGGTGTGGGGTGAGAGTGGGGGTTTAGGGGGGAGAGGGGTACATCCAGTTTGATGGATGTAAGTACCTATTGTCTCCTCAGCATCTGTCAGCCATTCTTTCACCAGCTGCCATGGCTCTGCCTCTAGCCTCTACAGAAAGCATGGATAAAGCTCAGTCCATGCTGCCATGGCCCTTCAGCTTTTGACTTCTCTGCTGTAAAAGCTTTCCCTCCACCACCAATCCTCAGAACCTTCTTACACCCCTTCTTCTTCTTCAGCCCAGGTTTAATTCTTACGGTGGAATTCCCAGCACCATATTCTCTCCAACCCAATTTTAATACCTGAGGACTCTACAAAGGTGTTACAATTTGAGTGTAGTTGATTTCATTTATTATAAGATGAAAAGAAGCCTCCTGTGTTCATTTTTCTGCATAATTTTGCCCCCTTCCTGATGTGGAAATTAAACTCTCTATCTCAATTCTTTATGGTTACCCATAAAATGTTACCTTGTATATTTATCAAAGACTACAAAGAATATCTTAAACATCTCACCGACAGACAAGATCCTTACAATATTAACTCTTACTACTGTTCTCTTACTTTATATATGTACATTTTATTTCATTTTAGCTAGTTTTTATTGTTTTGTTGTTTTTAAAAAATATATATTTATGTATTACAGAGAGGAAGGGAGAGGGAAGGAGAGAGAGAGAAGCATCAGTGATGAGAATCATTGATCAGCTGCCTCCTGCATGCCCCACACTGGGAATTGAGCCCCCAACCTGGGCATGTGCCCTGACTAAGAATGGGACCATGACCTCCCCCGGTTCATAGGTCAATGCTCGACCACTGAGCCACATCAGCTGGGCTTAGCTAGTTTGTTTGTTTTATTAAACTTATACAAATTAGGCATTGTAATTATTATCATTTTATCTGCTTGCTCTTCCAGACTTTTCCCCTAGATTCATTTTTCCTTCTTCTAAACTAAAACTTTAAAACATTCCTTTTGTGAAGGTGGCGTTGGTGATAAACTGTTTCAGTTTTATTTACCTGAAAATATTATTTCTTCAGCCCTTGTATTTGAAATGTAATATTGCTGTGTTCACAACTATAACTTTACAGTTATTCTTCTGCTGGCACATACCACTCCATGACTGGCTTCCATTATAGCTGTTGAGAAGTTTGTTACCAGCCTCACAGTTATTCTTTGTGACTATCTTTCATTTCTTTCTGAGTGATTTTTAATACACTCCTTTGTCTTTAAGGTTTTTCAAGTTCACCTCATTTTATCTAGAGGTAGATTTTTAAAAACTTGTCCTGCTTGGTATAGGATGTGCTTCATGTGTCTGAGGATTTATGTTTTTCATAAGTTCCGGAAAAGTTTCATCCATTCTCTCTTTAGATAGTGCCTTGTCTGTATTACCTTTATCCCCTCCTTCTGGGACCCTTGTTTAGATGAATGTTAAACCTTTTACTTTTATCCTCTGTATCCCTTAACCACTCCTTACTTTATATTCATGATTTTTTATTCTATATTTCGGTATAGATTAGTATAGCGCTCTTCAAATCTACATCCAGCTCACTTATTCTTTCTTCAACTGTAGTTAATTTTCTGTTTAACTCATATATTGAGTTTTAAAAATGTATTAATGATTATATTTTTTCATTTCTATAAATTCAATTTGAAATTATATGCTTGGTAATTTTTAAGTCTTTTGTTGACTGTTCATTATTTATTAAGTTATTATATACTTTGTATCTGGTGATTCTAATACCTGAAAGTTCTGGGAATTTAAATTTATTGTTTATGCTGACTCTTATTCTTAGTGGTATGTTTCCTTAAGCATATGGTGATCTTTGATTGAAACTCATATCTGGTTAATGTGAATCTGTGAAAATTCAGGGTCCTAAATTGAGGCTGCTTTCCTCCAAAAAGATTTATGTTTACATTTCTTGGGAGCCAGCTCTCTTCCAGGTTTCCCAAATTAACCCTGGAGTCCCAGGTTGAGCCCGTCAAACTTGGCAACAGCTCAAGGACCAGTCTGCACATGTAAAGCTATTTTGGACACCCATCCTCAGGGGAGCCTGTCTTTTGGTGTAATCATTTTCTTATTATTCCATCTTAATTTCTGCTCAAACCTTTCCCAAACCTCCTATGTCAACCCTACTCACCACTAGACCCAGCTTTGAAGATTTCCATTGCTTCCTGCAGGTCAATTGTGTTTCATGAAGGATCCACTTTTATGTGGGTGAGATCTCCCACCCCAGACCATCCATCTGCCTGACACAAAATGGAATCCCTAAACATTAAAACTAAATATTCCTGATTTTTACACAGCACAAAAGCTTTTATTTTTCTGTGACTTTCAACAGTTTTTATCACTTATAGTAATTTCATAAACATACTGTTAAATACATGGCCAAATGTATCATATGCATTATTTCATTTAGTTATCACAACAACCCCAGGGAGAATAACCCAAGCTCCCCTGCAGGTTGTGCTAGTGGTGGGTGGGATCAAATAAAAACCTTTGCCTTCTAAGCATTTTTAGCTCAAAAATAAAAATAGGAAAGCATCATAGTTAAAGATGTTTTTAAGTATAAAGGAGATTAGGGACATCTAAGAGAGATTAATTATATAATTATCTAAAAGCTCACCAAAAAGATCAAGTAGGATTTATACTTCCCTGTCTGGTATCTATCTATCAGTTAATCATCTCCTTAGTCTTCCAATGAATATTCTATTTTGGGAGGGTCATCTTTATGGAGGAATAATTTACATGTAGTAAAATTGACAAATTGTAAGTATACAATTTGATGAATGAGAAATTTAATAAACTCTTGTGACCCACCACCAAAATCATGACATAAAACATTTCCATAAGTTTATTTTATAGCTATAATTAGTGCTGCCCTCTCTATGGTGGCCTGGGAAATATTTAGAGGGATAAATATAAAACCAATGATAACGCGTCACTTCACTCCATCTCACAGGATATAGAAGAGTCCTGAAGGGCCTGCATGGGACTGGGAGGGATTTCACTGGATAGGTGTCAGAGATGGAACTTCCCCATTCCACCCCCAGATGTCAGAGGCTGAGCGAGAACAGCCGAAAACATGAGCCTTCAGCATGAGCACCAATTGTCATTGCTCATGTGAGCGGAGAACTCATGTTCCTTTCTTACGTGTTTAAGATATAACACTCATCATGTTGCCACTCACCATGTGAATCCTCTAGAAATAATATTAATATCGAAGAGCCCATAACTTTTGACCAAACGAGATGGTATATAATTTTTATTTTGCATATTGCAAACAACAGGATCTTGCAATGCCAAGTACTCAAATTTAGAGGTTTATATTTGAATGAAATTTGCCAGTGTGCAACTTCCTGTAGCTAACACAGCAGTCTCACAGCTGCCCCCAAAGCCCTCCCATGAAAATGAGTTAATTTGAACTAATAGGTCACCAAGGTAGTAAAGTGATAAGACTTTCCCTTGAGCACATTTATAGTCCATTTTTATGACCCTATAATATTTTTAGGTGCCAATCTAGATGAAGGAACACATTGAAAGGAAGAGATCTCTGACTAGCATAAGACATTTCACACTACCGTACAATGTATTTTTTAAATTCTAACTATAAAGTTTAGAAAGTATTTCTTTAAATTTGAAGATAGTGTACCCTAACTGGTTTGGCTCAGTGGATAGATTGTCAGCATGCGGACTGAAGGGTCCCAGGTTCGATTCTGGTCAAGGGCATGTACCTTGGTTGCGGGCACATCCCCAGTGGGGGGTGTGCAGGAGGCAGCTGATCGATGTTTCTCTCTCATTGAAACTCTCTATCCTTCTCCCTTCCTCTCTGTAAAAAATCAATAAAATATATTTAAAAAGAGATGGATTTAAATTTGAAGATAGTGCTATTAATATTGAAACAATAATAATCATAGCCACTTGTGAATAAATTCCTTTTCAAGGAATGTACAGTTCATATATTTAATTACTCATTGTCATTATATTGATGGTTGGGAGAGAGGTGGAACAGATGATGTTATACTGAACATTTTTAAATCTATATGTTACTATCTGAATTTAGATCTGCCATAGATCATGATTTTCCTCCTACTCTGAAATGAATGGAAAGTTACTGTAAGACAGTCAGCTTTTATATGGGTACCTGTGTTAGGTAGAAATACCTTCCTCCTCCAGAAGAAAATGGGCAGAGAGAATTAGATGCCTGAGCTATTGTGACAAATATGAAGTAGATCTTGGGTCATTCTGATTGGTGAGAAATCTTATACAGTGACTAAACTATACCAAGTCTGTTCTAATAAATCTTGCTGTTTTGCAAAGTTTGAAACAGGTTTTGATTTTTGGACCACTTATCTTGAGTTCTATGGTAATTTAATCATAAATTAGAAAAGTATTGCATAATTGTAGAAACTACAATTATAAGCACCTGTCATGTGTCCAGTGTTTTATATAATGTTATCTCATTCTAAGGTAGTCATTGTCTTCTCGGGTTTACAAAGAGGAAAGCACAGAGAAGTTAAGTAATTGTGTCTCAAATCATCCATCTAGTAAATTACAAAACTGGGATTTAAACCCAACTTCTCTGACTGCTCCCGCAATCTCTCAATGACACAACCATCAGGTTCTCTGAACTAGCCCTTCCATGAAACCACAGATGTTTACTGGGCACCTCTGAGGTACAAGGCACAGTGCTGAATGTGGCAGGTGCTAGGAAAAAAAATGCAACCAAACAGCTTAGATTAGGTTCCACTCAGGGACACAAGCCATTTGTGGTAGAATAAATGTGGCCACAATTTCTTTGCAGTTTCCTCCCATCATGAAGTGAAGTCTACCACCCTACCCCTTTGACTCTGGGTTGGTTTTGTGACTTGCTTTACTAATAGAATGTGACAGAGGTGACGTTGGATGAGATTGAGAATCTAGGCTTCGAGAGGATTTGCAGCTTTTATCTTTGCTCTTATTTATTTATTTATTTCTCACTTGAGGGTATTTTCCCATTGATTTTTAGAGAGAGTAGAAGGGAGGAAGGGATAAGAGAGAGAGAGACACACACACAAGGGGGAGAGAGAGAGAGAGAGAGAGAGAGAGAGAGAGAGAGAGAGAGAGAGAGAGAGAGAGAGAGAGAGAGATTAGAAAGACATACCGATTGGTTGCGTCCCGCATGCACCAAGGCTGGGGATTGAACCTGAAAACCAGGTATCCCAGGTATGTGCCCTTGACTGGGAATCGAACCTGGGACCCTTTGGTGCACTGGCTAATGTTTTAGGCACTAAGCCACACTGGCCCGGGCTACCTTTGCTTGCTTCAAATGCTGCCTTCCAACTTCCTCTTAAGAAAGTCACTTGAGCCTCCTGGATGTTGAGTAACAGCATGGAAGTGAATCCAGGCCCTCTTGCTGACAGCTAGCATATGCCAGACATGTGAAGGAGCTATGTTGGACTTTAGCTAAACACAGCTGCATGAGTGAGGCCTGGGGAAGCCGGCAGAGAAACTTCCAGCACACCCACAGAAATGTGAGAAACCAGAACAATTATTATCAATTACTAAGGTTCCAGTGGGTTCTCAGGTAACTGGTACAGACATACCCAGGAAATAGTAGATCATGGTTCAGGTGCATGGTCCATGTTCTACATACTGTAGAAGTCGAAAGGGGAGAAATCAACTCGCTGAGGATTTGGACACTGAAGGATGAGAGGATGGAGAAAGGAGAAAGGGATCCCAGCCACAAGGGATTTTGTGAACCAAGCGCACAGGTGGGAAAGCACACCCACCTCTTATTCTTGAAGAGATTATAAGCAAGTTGGCTTGTCAGGAGCAGAAGTCTCACTGAATTGATTAAATAAAAATGTATTGTGTGCCTACTACTTAACAGGATTGTGGTAATTTCCAGGAGTACAGAAAGGAGTAAGGTGTGGATGCTGTTCTTAGGGAGCATGTCATTTCATAAGGAACACAGTTACATAAGTTTATGTAAATAAAAATGATGGTTGAAAGGACTAGTATTTCATTCAATACTTCATGCTAGACTCTGAGTCAAACACTTTACATATATTAATGTGTGTTTCACCCTTTTTAGTAACAACTAACATTTGTGTGCTTTACATGCTTTGCACTACCCTAGATGATTTACATGCATTATCTCATCAAATCTGTACCATTAACCAGTGAAATAAATTGTTGTAAGTTATCATTTCTAGATTATATATTGGAAAACTAATAAATAGTACCAGTATCACGAACTTGTCCAAGGTCACAAAGCTAGTAAGTGACACAGGCTGGATTTCAATCTAGATTGATTATAACCGTGATTTAGTGTAGATAGGGGTGAGGGGTTGGGTGGAGGTAAGAATGAAGGGAGGAAGGGAAGGTGGGCTGCTGTCTTGAGGGAAGGTGACTGAACACATCATACTGTAGATGATATTTGAGTCCAGTTTTGAAGGATGAAAGGAAATGAATAAGCAGATAGAATAAGTGGTGTTACAGCTGGGGAGCAGAGTGATGCTCAAATGTGTGGACAGCAAGTCACAGATACAAATGTGTGCAGGGAGTGTGCAGACAGAAAAGCTGAGGAGAAGCTACAGTGGGGTGGAGGAGCTAGGCCAGAAAGAACCTTTGAACCATGCCAAGGAACTTGGTCTTTGTCTGGTAGCAGGCAATGTCCCTGACAAGTTTTCAACAGTGTGGACATGGTGACAGTGGCATTCTAAGTAATTTAATCTGGTGCTGAAAATGATAGGTCAGGGATGGTTTGGGGATGAGTTTTAAGTGATTTGCTTAAGGCTTTCAAATGTATAGAGGTAAAATGAAGACTAAAAGACATTTAAATTTTCTCTTGGGGAAAGGAATTTACTGTGAAAACATCGGTTTATGCCTTTTGTAATAGTGCATGTAAATATCTAACATTGATTTCAATCTTCATTAACTTGTTGGTGCAGCAACTTAATTTCTTTATAATATAACTAGAGGCCCGATGCACGAAATTTGTGCAAGAGTAGGCCTTCCTTCTCCCAGCTGCCAACACTGGCTTCCCTCTGGCACCTGGGACCTGGGCTTCCCTCGCAGCCCCAGCTTTGTCTGGAAGGTCATCCAGAAGGTTGTCCGGAAGGACATCCAGCCTAATTAACATATTACGCTTTTATTATTATAGATAACAACAAAATTCTGGAAAATTGTACATGAAACTCAGAGTGGTGAGCCCTGGAAAGTAGGAGGGAATGAATGGGGGCAGGAGGTTGGTAGACTTCTACTGTTTACTTATACTTTTTACTGTTTGAAATTTTACCATGCATCACTTTTGTAATTAAAACAACTAGCTAATAAAAGCTAAAGAAATATAATTTAGGTTTTATATCTTTATCATAAATCACAATTTCCTAATAAAATGATAATTCCAAATGTCTGAAATTTCTGGTACATGATCTATTTTATATCCTTTGGAAAGCTAATGCAGTTACAGAATTCCAACTCTCTGACAACTTCTTGAAATTTTGCTGTTAAAACTCCTGCTTGGCACAAAATTATGCCCAGACTGTCTCTGTGAGGAAGTGATTTCTGTTGCCTAAGTTACAAAAAGAAACACATTTTTTTTAAATTTTTTTATCCCTGGACCTTCATGTGCTTTTGGATGCTTTTTGCATTTCTGTAGCTAGGTTAGAAAAAGAATCACAGGGATGCTCGTTGGTAGGTGGTCCTGTACACTTTGGCCAGAACTGAATCTGCAGACTGCAGCCCCACCCACGGACTTGTCGTGGCTCTTGTGTTGCAAAACCTGGCTATTTTTGAGAGCTGTGCAAAAGAATTCACCACCAGGAAATATTTTGAATTTCATGACATTAAAAAAAATGACAGAACCAATAGAACAGCTGAAAAAATAAGTTGCTTGCAAAAGGTTCGCCTTTATTATTATTTTAAAAATTTTCTGCAATTGTGAAGGAGCAGGTGGTTGGGTACAGAACACAGAGAGCCCTGGAAATGTGGTTTAGTTTTCTAAATAGGGCAGGGTAGTGGGCTAATTAAAGTCAGACAATGGGCCACTCTGAAAGCCTTAGATAAAGCATTAATTCAAATGAATAGCGTAAATATAATGTGTACCTCTGCATTCAAACATTGGCCTTTTGAGTTTATAAGGCATTCCCTGCTCAGAAAATTTGTGTGTGTGTGTGTGTGTTGTTTTAGGTTCTTTCTAGGTTCATGAAAGGAGTAAGTTGGCAATGTTAACAAGCAATATGCAAAGCACTGTGCTATAGTAATGAGCAAAAAGTATACCAGGGTAAACATTGATTCCCTTTATCAATAGCCTTGCAAATGTTACAGATAAATGGATCCTTCCTTTGGCAATTCAGAAAAAAAAAAAAGCAGGAAGGGCAAATGAGATGGACTTATTAGCGAAAAAGCATCATTTCCCTAAAAGTTTTAGTAACTAAACACAAAGAGTGAAGGTACTGCTAAAATTAAGAAAAAGAAAAATCATATAAGAAAAATAATACCCAGCAAAGCAAGACATACTGGGCCATGTGATGACCATTTGCTGTACCCAGGTAAGCGTGAAAATCTCACCAAAACTAGAACACATTGTAGTATGGGTTCAATTTATGAGTCTTGAAGAGATGATAAATGGTTTTTATGTTAAATTTTAATAAATCAGAGAAAAGCATGAATATTTCTTGCGATAGCAATGGTATAGACATTTTTTGTACTCACATGTCCTCAGAGCTTGGGATGCCTGCTAATCAGAAATTGAATATAACATGTGTGTGCTCTGTTCTTAGCTTTGCTAGTATAGGAATTTATATTGCAATGGCTGTGATTTCTCTCTTGAATTTATGTATGGACAACTCCTTACATTTAAGGCATGGATAATCAGTTAGTTTATTTACATCAGTTTATTTACATTCTGCTTCTTTCAGCCTTTTTATTGTTGTTTAGCACCACCATTAGAATAGCACACTCTATACATTGCCCAAGTTTTAGTAGGGTTTGGAGGATAATCTTGATTAAAATTAAATTTTGATATTAGTATATATGTAGGCTTTCATATGTCTTTTGTATGGAATATAAAAAGTTGGCTTTGTACTTAAGAATGGAATCCATTGGTGGTCCCCATCTCCTCATCTTTTCTCATACTTTCATAAGAAGGGACTAGCATAAAGATATTACCTCCCCTTTCTTTCATGACTATTGCATTTATTAAGAATATGTATATGATTAGTTAGTGAAAAAAAACTATGAGAGAATGCTGAGTACCACAGAGGTTTGGAGAGCATCTAAGAGGTGGATCACCAGAGACAGCAGGTAAAAGCTATCAGCTCTATGCTTTATTTGGCTCAGGGATTTCTTCCAACCCTCAGAGGGAACAGATGTGCTTTCTGCCTTTGCAGTGGGAGAAGTGGCATTCTATACCCAGTCCCAGGAGTGAGCCATGGGATACCAGTCTCCCAGGTCAGCTTGAAAATATTCAGAAAAGAAATCTCCCCTCATTAAAAGGCATAGCAGAAAAGGTCAGTGCCAAATGGGTTGGGTGAGGTAGGCCCTGGAGAACTCTAGGAGGACAGCAAAGAGGCTTCTAGAAGGTTAGTGTGGTAGGTTTTCCTCTTTTACAGAGAAGGCCGGGTGCCATGGAGATCCCAAGAGATTAGGGGGTCCAGCAGTGGTGGGGAATGACAGAGAGGAACTATATTCTGAAAGCAGGTTCTGGATGACACTAGAGAATAGTTCTAGAAAGAACTATGAACTTACATGTAGATGTCTGAGTATCATAGGAAAGAAAGGCTTTGGCTCTGATTTGAGCTGGATGTGGCATCATCTGAGCAGCCTGCAGAATCACTACAGGACAGGCAGGGAGACAGACATGAGGTGGAGAGGGAGCCAGAGTCATGATTGCGGCCATCGGGTATGGAATGTGAAGACTCGGGTGAGCACTGAGCAGGGGAGCTAAGCAAAGTGGTTATTCCAAAGCCAGTCCTGCCTTGGGTCCAAATCTAAGCTTCACCGCTTTCTATGAGGTTTAGTTTCCACATCTGAAAACAGGAGTGTCGCCCTCTCAAGACTGTTGTGCTTCTTGTTGATAAATGAGAAGTATTTAGAACTGCATAAATGAAAATATTTGTAATGTCCCTATTAGGAACACAGCAGTAAATGATGGCTGTTATTATTGATGTTCTTTGTACCTCAGAGAGAATTGAAGTGATGGAAGGGGACCCAGGATTAATCTTTCTTAGAAGAATAAGAGAGTTCAGCTTAGCTTAGGAGATTAGGGGTAGAGGTGCCAGTGGATAGAATATGTTCTGAGGTCGGGAAAACTATAAAGTAAAGAGCTGTACCCAGTGGGGAGAAGGGGAAACACTGTAAGTACCAGTCCCACCCCATCTATACCACTCATAAGATTATATGATCTTTTGTCATTGAGGAAATGTAAATTCAAAAAAATAACATTATTTAAGTCAACAAATTGGTAGCAAATCCTGATCAAAATGTTAAGACTTTAATTTTCTTCTTCCTGCCATTTGAAGTTGGAGTTTCATGAAAACTCCATGATTTGGAAGTACAATACTTTGTTATCCAAGACTGGTTAAATCTTTAGATGTTGACAACTGCAGAATGAGAGTAGTTGGATTTATATTAATGAAATGCACCAAGTGGGAGCTTCGGTTCTAGCCATCTTGTCTTTCAGAATGGATGAGGGTGAAATTGCTGAGTCAGAATACAAAATAAAGTTGCTAACTGTGGCTTCTACTGTTTCATTCCTCACTGTGAATCGATTTTCCCAACCTAAAAAGTCATCCAATGGCCTTTCTAATGGCTTGACTTATTATATTATGTTAGAATCTATAGTAATGGAAACAGGAGTATCTAACTGCAAAGACTGCTATTCAGAGCTGGCCACAGTCTTGTGGGTATCTATCTATGTGCAGCAGACTTTCCCTGTGATATTATCAAGTGTTACCATGTTCCAGAGACTGTAAACACCATGAAAGTGGCCATTTATTTAGCACTACAACATGCCATGTACCAGCTGTACCAGAAGCTTTGTATACATGATCTAATTTCATTTTCATGGCAATTTTATGGTAGTATCACTATCCCCACTGACATGGGAGAAAACTGAGGCCCAGAGAAGTCAGACCACTTTCACACATTATTGGTACAATCAGATCCTCAGTCTGTCTCCTAAATACGAGCTCTTCACCATTCTATCACACTGTCATTCCTCTTGGCTGGAGACTACAAAAGGAACAAATATAAATAGAAAGACATTAGCCAGTTGGAGGGAGGGGTTTAAACCAACAGTCATAATGCAATGTAATAAGTATTTTAGTAGATAGATATGCTGGAGTCTCTGGGAGTAGAGGGAGAGTCTGGGAGACCTTAGCAGGCAAGACTAGCACTGAATTTGGAAGGGTCATATACCAGGTTAGGTCTCTCAACTTTCTCTTTCAGTTCATCCCGCAGACCAAATTGGTCCACCCACCTCATATCACAGGCACAGTGCCGCCTCTCCTTCTAGACCACGCTGTGTCTGTGTTCTGTTTGGACTTCATCCCACTCACCGCTCACTTGAGCTATCTTCTTCTTTCAAAGCCCAGGTCAAGGTTCATCTTCCTCTAAGAAGTCTTTTTCATGTATAATTTCTTTTCCCACAGCTGGACTGTACATTTCTTCAATCTTGTATAACTTTGAATTCTAATGTTCTTTGCAGTAATTAATAGCAAAAGTGTCGATTGAACACATACCATGTGCCAAGCCCCTAACAAAAATTAAATATAACTCTTATGATAACCTTGCAAGGCAGATATTGCCTTTCTTCAACAGCAAGATCAAGTCATTGCACAGTTGGCAAATGGCAGATCTGGGATTTGAATTCAGATCATCTGGATCCCGAGCCCAAACTCTTCCCCCAACTATGCTGTCTATGTCATAGATGGAGAACTTCAGGCACTCCGAGTGCTGTAGGGTCCCAGACAAACGAGTGCTCTCAAGCATCAGCTCAAAGATGCTTCAACTTGGCTATGAGCTAGTTCTCAGAGACTCAGACCTATTTAAAATCCTAAACAGTGAAATAGGAACATTTGAAACATAAATAACAATAATAAAGAAGATAAAGAAATGGGATGAACTCTTAAAAGTTTGAGTATTAAAATTGAATACTGTGCCCTAACTGGTTTGGCTCAGTGGATAGAGCATCAGCCTTCAGACTCAAGAGTCCCAGGTTTGATTCCGGTCAAGGGCATGTACCTTGGTTGCAGGCACATACCCAGTAGGGAGTGTGCAGGAGGCAGCTGATCGATGTTTCTCTCTGATCAATGTTTCTAACTCTCTATCCCTCTCCCTTACTCTCTGTAAAAAATCAATAAAATATATTTAAAAAATTGAATACTGAAATGGGAGAGATGCAACTGTCAACTTTTAGAGAGAAGCTCAGAGAGAAGAGAAAAGTTGCCTGAGACCATCATAGCCAGAGGAGTGGTTCAAACCGATTGAGGAAGGGGCAATTTCTCATGTCTTGGGTGCATTTTCCAAAGCTTTAGGGAAATCAAAGAAACTTTGGGATGCTGCAATATACAGTTCCCAACTGTGTATTTTTTTTATTTTTTTTACATTTCTCAAGAAGTCCAAATGCAAATCACAGATATGCACATCACAATGTTTACACTCGGTGGTGACTGAAGTGTGCCTGTGATTGGTGCCATAAAACAGCAGCTGAATATTAAATTAAACAAACTTCTATTAGCAGCCTGATAGAAAGACAGCCAGTTATTAGGCATGGAGCTAGGCAATGCACATCTGTTCCACAGTTAGAGTTTATCCACTTCTCAACAAGATCAAACACTTTCAATTGCTCTATGCCATAAATGCAGTATACGGCACTCATTTGCCGTCTGTTCCTCCAAATTTGCCCACCAATATGCATGATTGTCACCTTCTTTCTGTGTGTGTATTGATTTCCTTCCAAAAATAAGAAAGATTTTAATCAAAGTGCCCAGCCAAGAATATGGCCTGATCTTATATGTTATTGATGGGGAGATTTTAGCAGCTCATATAAATGTAAGGATTTGGGAAAATATAGAAAAAGGAAATAATTATTAGTAATTGTGATTTGGAAAGTAAACACTTAAGGCTGGTATAAAAGAATCATGTCAAGTGGAGATGGTTAAATTTTGGCCTGTAAATGTATAATATGCATAATTCAAGGTTGATAGAATATAAATATATTTTCCACTTAGGATATATCCCTTCAACATTTTCCTCAGTTCAGACCTTCCAAAACAAGTAGAAATCTTCACTTATTTTTCCTTATGTTTATGTAGAATATTAAGTTAAAATAACTTTCATAGCTATTTCCTTATTGTTCCTCACTATAACATTCTGATAAATGAGCAGCAAACGAGCTATTAGTGTGTCCATAAACAAACAAAATTAAATAAATAAAAATTGAGCATCAGCTCATGATTCTCAGGCTCGTTTATTTTTTGTTAATCCTCACCTGAGGATATTTTTTCCACTGATTTTTTTTTTTTTTACAGAGAGTGAAAGGGGGTGTGTGGGGGAGAGAGAGAAAGAGAGAAACATTAATGTGAGAGAGACACATAGATTGGTTGCATCTTGCATGTGCCCCAACTAGGTCCAGGGATTGATCCAGCAACCCAAGTATGTGGCCTCAATCAGGAATCGAACTCAAGACCTTCCAGTGCATGGGCCAATGCTTTAACCACTGAGCATGCTGCCTGGGCCCCAGGCACATTTTAATCTCTCCCAGCTGCATTGTATTTCCCCTTTCCATGACATAATTTTAATTCCAAACTGATTTCAGTTTTCTGCTCAGCAAGTTTAAAAAGTTTCACCTCATGCCAGCTGTTATATATCCAATGATTTTAAATGAGTTTTTTGATACTTTATGAAAAACTTGATTAGAAAGCTCAATAGCCTGGAAGTTGTTCACTGAATTTCAAACCAAAATGAAAAGTGGTGGTGATTAGGCTTAGTGCTTCTTTTTCTTGTTATTCCTTTTCCCCCTTTACTATAAGTAACTGAGAGTTCACCGAATTTTGTGACGTTATTAAAATCTCTCAATGATTAGCCTTTATGGATCTCAATGAAAATAGTTTTTAATTGAAAAAAAAATGCAATCTGAACCTACATCAAAATTCTAATATATATATATATATATATATATATATATATATATATATATATATATTTGGTACTAAATGTTGGTGAATGGCTCATATCTTAAATATTCTGGTAGAAGATTAGCAGTGTAGTAAGGAATAACAGAACAATTTGAGAGAGAAAGAGAAAAGCCATTATTTAAAAGCAGATATCCCCGGTAACAGTGTGAAACCACATGATTGTGGCTGCAGTGTACAGCAGTGGTTTTAAGTACAGTCTTTGGTAAAAGTGCGTGTTTTTTTTTGTTGGTTTTTTTTTTTGCTTTTTATGGGAGGGACTTTTCCCCCTTTGATTCCTCCAGCAAAGATGTAAAAAACGTTTCATGGTATCACAAACAGATGCTCTTAGGGAAATTGTGGTAAAGCCGGATCAACACAACCTGTGTAAACTTGTCAAAGTGTTGGCCTGAAGAGCAGAGCAGCAATTTGGACATTAAGTAGGAACTTCTAAAGGATACTTATCAGGGGACACAGTTCCATAATATATGTGTATTAGCTTCCTTGGGCTACTGGTAAAAAATTACCACAAACTGGGTGGTTTAAAAAGACTGAAATGTATTCTTTCACAGTTTTGGAGGACAGAAGTCCAAATGAAGCTGTCAGCAGCACTGTCCTCTATATAGGGCTCTAGGAGAGAATTGTCCAGATTTTGATGGCTGTCTGCATTCCTTGACTTGTGGCTGCATGACTCCAACCTCTGCCTTTGTCATCACATTCCCTTTGTCTCTTTTGTGTGTCTCCTCCTTCATGTGTGTGTCGCTCTCAAACTCATTCTTACAAGGATATACGTGATTGCGTTTAGGGCCCACCTGGTAATACAGGGTTTTACCTTTCAAGATCCTTAACTTAATTACTTATTTTGTCTCATAAGGCAACATTCACAGGTGACAGGGATATGACATGGGATATTTTGGGAACCATTTCTGGCCTAACACGATATATATGGTAGGAACGCCCATCTCCTTAATTTAGCCTTTGACTGGTTATAATCTATCTTGTCAGTAGCAAATTTTGAACATGTGTAAGGATGGTTTCCCTATCTGAAATGATTCAAGATATCTGACTCATTGTCACCTAGTGCATTGGTAAGAGAAATAGGAGGTAGTCTTAGTATTACCCATTCAATTAGAGACCCCAAATGCCTGCCAGTAATATGATTCTCCGTGATTCCTGCTCTTGAGTTTCATGTGCAACAGGGACATAAACAGGTCATCAAGAGTGGATTATTAGAAAAACCAAGATGGCAGCATAGGTAAACATCTAAACTGCTGCCTCGCACAACAATTTCAAAACTACAACTAACAGACAAAATGTCTGTTACCCAGAACTACAGGAAAGCTGGCTGAGTTGAAGTTCTACAACTAGAAGGAAAGAGAAAAGAACATTGAGATGTGCACAAGCGCTGAAAAGCTGAGGTACAGAGGCGTGTGAACTGGGCCGGCGGCGGGTGACTGGGAGCACTGGTTTTTTCAACCTGAAGGGAGACAAGCTCTCGATTACTTCAAACTCCAGTTTCTGGGGAGACGCTGGGGACCCAAACACCTACGGAGAGAAGCTGGACTGTCTGCCATCGGGTCGGAAAGTGAGGGTGACTTTCTTGCAGAGGTGCACCCAGCAATCATTGTTTACTGTGCTGGAGTGCGGGATGCGGGGAGTTGGAAATGCGGAAACAGAGATGCCCTAGCCTAGTGATTCCTGAGACTCCGCCCTGCACAATATACAAACCCACCCAAGCTCCACACAGCGGCTTTTGCATATAAATGGCCTGCGCTATCGCAGCTTAACCTAACAAACTGCAGCTCTGGTCAGACAGCTCCAAAACCTCCAAACCCCAAGCAAAGAGGAGAAAACAGTAGTTCTCACTGTAGCTCCTGCTGGGTGGCCTCAGATAGTAGTTGACCTGTACCCAATTGGAGATCCAGAAGCTAGTGTATATAGTGGTCAGTGTGAGACGACACCAGATTTCAACTCCTCACATCCATAAGTGACACATTCAAGAGGCAGACTCAGTGAGCACCAAAGCCCCACTGAAACCAGTCCTGCCCCATAAGCGTGTCTCCAGCACAGCAGTTCTTCCATTATAGACACAGAGGGTCCTCATAGCCAATTGGCCTGGAGGTCAATTCCTCCCAGTGACACCAACAACAATCAAGACTTAACTACAACAAAGCTGTACACACAGTCCACAAAGGGGTGCACCAAGAGTGTCCACCTCAGGTAACTGGGAGGCCGACCCACTGGCCCATATAGGACACCTAGCACACAAAGCCACCCTACCAACTCAGGGAAGCAGCAAAAATGCAGAGACAAAGAAACAGATCACAAATGAAAGAAATGGAGGAAAACAAATGACTGGAAATAGAGTTCAAAACCATGGTTATAAGGTTTTTCAAGAATTTCCTAGAAAAGGCCAAAAAATTTAATGAGACCCTCGAGGATATGAAAAAGGACCAACTAGAAATTAAGCATACACTGGCTGAAATAAAAAGTATTATACAGAGACCCAACAGCAGACTAGAGGAACATAAGAATCAAGTCAAAGATTTGAAATACATAGAAGCAAAAAACACTCAACCGGGAAAGCAAAAAGCAAAAAGAATCCAAAAAGTGTAAGAAGCCTTTGGGACAACTTCAAGTGTACCAACATCAGAATTATGGGGGTACCAGAAGAAGAGAGAGAGCAAGATACTGAAAACCTATTAGAAGAAATAATGACTGAAAACTTCCCCCACCTGGTGAAAGAAATAGACTTACAAGTCCAGGAAGCACACAAAACCCCAAACAAAAGGAAGCCAGAGAGGACCACACCAAGACACATCATAATTAAAATGCCAAGAGCAAAAGACAAAGAGAGAATATTAAAAGCAGGAAGAGAAAAACAGTTAATTACCTACAAGGGAGCACCCATATGATTGTCAGCTGATTTCTCAACAGAAACTATGCAAGCCAGACAGGAGTGGCAAGAAATATTCAAAGTGATGAATAGCATTAACCTACAACCAAGATTACTCTACTCAGCAAAGTTATCATTCAGAATTGAAGGTCAGATATAGAACTTCACAGATAAGAAAAAGCTAAAGGAGTTCATCACCACCAAACCAGTATTATATGAAATGCTGAAAGGTATTCTTTAAGAAGAGGAAGAAGAAAAAAGTAAAGATAAAAATTATGAACAACAAATACATATCTATCATCAAGTGAATCTAAAAATCAAGTGAATTAAAAATCTGAGGAACAGAATAAATTGGTGAATAATAGAATAATAGAATCAGGGGCATAGAATGGGAGTGGATTGATAATTCTCACGGGGAAAGGGCTGTGGG
This sequence comes from Corynorhinus townsendii, assembly GCA_026230045.1. Classification (NCBI taxonomy): domain Eukaryota; kingdom Metazoa; phylum Chordata; class Mammalia; order Chiroptera; family Vespertilionidae; genus Corynorhinus; species Corynorhinus townsendii. Next base: position 69,964,120 of record JAPDVU010000008.1, read on the forward strand.
GGGTGCAGAAAGAGACTGGACAAAAATAATACACCTATGGTTGAGGACAGTGGGGGTGAGGTAAGGGCAGAGGGTGTGGTGGGAACCGGGTGGAGGGGAGCTGTTGGGGGGGGGGGAGGAGAAACAATTGTAATAACCTGAACAATAAAGATTTATGAAATTAAAAAAAAAAGAGTGGATTATTAGTGAATACAATCTCCTCTTTGGGATATCTGCAGATGTTCTAGAATAGTGGTGGAGAAGATGAAAAATGAGCAGGTAGACAATGAAATCAATACATGAAGACACCTAAAGTTCAAATAACCACATTTCAAGTTTATATGCGTTTAACTACCCAAATTTGAAAGGCCATTGAAGTGAAGATAAGAATAAGATACTAGCATTGAGACATTGGGAATGTATATAAATGAGGTTAAGGCTGAGTTCATACAGGCCCACACTTATGCCTAAGAATAAGTGCATAGTCAGAGCTGGTTTGCACTTTTCTAGTCCTAGAAGTTTTTTTTACATAAATATATTTTCTTGAATTTTCATTACCTTTGTTTGCCTGCGCTATGACTTGAAAGTTTATGTCCTCCCGAAATTCATATGTTGAAATCCTAATGCCCAATAAGATGATATTATGAGGTGGGAGCCTTTGGGATGATTAGGTCATGAAGACAGAGCCCTCAGCAATGGGACTAGTGCCTTTATAAGAGACCCAAGAGCTCCCCAGACCCCATGTGAGAACACAGGGAGACGTCTACTCCCCAGAAGAGGGCCTTCACCAAAATGAGACCATGATCTTAGACTTCCAGCCTTCAAACTATGAGAAATGTTTGCTGTTTAAGCTAGCCCATTTGTGGTATCTTGTTATAGCAGCTGAAATGGACAAAGACAGCATGGGTCAGAGATTTTTCTATTCTCCACATTGATCTTTCTCTTAAAAGGAATATGGAACTGGAAGTCAGAAAACCTGCCACTTGCTAACTGTAGCATAAAAATAGTCAATTCCCTTCTCTTGTTCTCAACATTTTAATCTCGAAAATGGGAAACCATGTAAATCTCAATATCACAGAATTAATGTGTCTATCAAATGAGATAACACAAAAGGAAACGTACTTTAAAAAGTCCTTATGTAAACAGTGTTATATCACATGGCCATGCTGCCTGGTCTTTTGTCTTTAGCATTCAGTTCAGTGCTTGGTTATATTGTCTTGTATATTTTTAAGTGGATAAGTATTTTTATTTTCCACCAGGTTATTTGGTGTTTAATGGCACAGACATGTATTATGAATTTCTTATAGCCACTTTCACTATAACATTTTCAATGTCACTGGGCCAATAGCAGTAGTTCAACAAGTTCTTATCTGGGTAAAGATAAGAACTATGGCTGTGGTGTGTAAAGCTTCGATGCTTGCTCTTTGCTCCATGGTAAAGTTCTCAAGGTCTGATGTGTAAAGATGCACCCAAGGAACTTGTTAACAAAGACCATTCCTTGGCTCCAGCCAAATAACTCTATGTTAGTAGACATGGTAAAAGGACCAGGAATCTTCATTCTCATAAAATAATATAGTTTATTATTAATTATGTTTATATTGTTATAGCTTTTAAAAAGTAACATCAACAAATAAAGAAAACACTATTTGATAGTCACAGATATTGAACAAGAAGTCATGTTAGGTCATTTTAAAAAGAAAAATATATTACCATTTGGTCTTTTTATGTAACTCTGTTGGGTACAGGGCCTTATCATTTGTATATAGATACTAGAGGTCTAGTGCACAAAATTTGTGCACGGAGAGTGGGAGGGGTTCCTCAGCCAGGCCTGTACTCTCTCACAATCCAGGACTGCTGGCTCCTAATTGCTTGCCTGCCTGCCTGATCACCCCTAACTGCCTCTGCCTGCCTGCCTGATCACCCCTAACTGCCTCTGCCTCAGCCCCCATGGCTTCGTATGGAAGGTCTAATGATGTCTGGAAGGTTGTTCAGCTGTCCAGTCTAATTAGCATATTATGCTTTTATTATTATAGTTTGATGACAATGCCAAGGAGTGAGTTATCTCCTCACTCACACTGGGAAGATACAATATCTGCTCCTTGACTATGGTCTTATCTTCACTGTGATCTTTATCTTCCCAATGACAGTTTGCCTGTAACTTTTATCATGTTGCACAATTTTAGCTAGAGTTGTGGCCAAGCAATTTACAGTACATCCATAAAGCCGTGGTTCATTTAGAGTAGATGCTGAATTCTCTCTCTCCCTCCCTCCCTCTCTCTCTCTCTCTCTCTCTGTCTCTTTCTCTTCTAGAGTGGTATGGATAGTTTTAACACACGCCCCACACACCCCAGATGATTCTAAGCAGGCGCTATGAGAAACACGGCACTAGGAGCAGACAAGAAGCCAATTATTTCGATTTCTCTTTGTCAGCTAAGCTCCATTTGTTGAACTAGAAGAGAGGAGATGGTTTAAAAGAAAGGGAGGCAGAAAATGTGGATGGGAGGAAATAGAATCTGGGATTGCTCATTTAAGACATGTCCTAGAGATTTGATTTTGGAGCAGTGTTGGACATGGTGCTGACATTCAGAGCAGACACACTGGGAGACCAGTGCCCACTGTGTGCCAGCCTCTGGGTGAGGTGCTGTCCATGCTTGCTCAGTTATTCCTGGTCATCTGCTCTGTGTCCTGCACTCAGCAATCCCTGACAGATCTTGATATTTATGTTGTTGTATTTTACCTAATAGATAATGATTATATACTGTCTTGATAGCCAAATACTTTTCCATTCTTGAATCTTTTTTTTTTTTTTTGAGAATTAGTGCCACTACTTAAACATTTTAGGCACAGAGCATAGCTATTTATGGAGACACAGTTGGCAGATAAGGGTGTTAGACTTAAGATGTATCCTACTTGGATTTTTCTTTAAACTTTTTATTAAATGTATTGGGGTGACTTGGTTAATAAACTTATATAGGTTTCAAATGTACAATTCTATAATACATCATTTGCATATTATAGTGTGTGTTTACCATCCAACCTCAGAACTCCTTCAGTTAGCATCTGTTTGATCCCCTTTATCTTTTATTACCCCCTCACCCCTTCTCTCTGGTAACTACTGTACTGTTGTCTTTGTCTATGAGTTTTTGTCTGTTCGTTGACTTGTTGCTTTCCGTTTTATATCCCACAGATGAATGAAATCATATGGTTCTTGACTTTTTCTGTTTAACTTATTTCTATTAACCTGATATTCTCAAGGTGCATCTATGTTGTTGCAAACAGCAGTATTTCATCTTTGCTCATGGCTGAGTCCTACTAGGATTTTAAAATCTGACTTTGCATGTTACAGAGAGGATTCTTCTAAGTTGTCTCTATCAGGCTTAGAATAACATGTGATTATTTTCACCAACGGGGCCTTTGTTGATTCATGATGGGTTGGGCATGAAGTTGAAAAGGCAGAGCACAGTTTCTTCTCACTGCCACCAGCTGCAGTAGTCACCCAAACTGCACGCAGAGCTCTTGGAATAGCTTGGCAAATGTGCCAGTGTTAATAATAGTAATTACACTGTAAGTGCCAGTAGAAGGAAAGATTTTTAATGGAAAATATCAGACTCAAGAGGTGAGAGGTTGCTGCATAAATAAAGGAAGAGGGGAGATAACTAATCTTAATATAAGACTTACCTCCTCCCCCCCCAATCCTCCCGAAAAAGACTTCAGAATGTATGAGACTTACATTAAATCTTGAGTTACTTGTCTGCTTGGATCGTTTTTCTGCCAGCAGATCTTTGACTGTGTGCTTCACTCTCACGCCTTGATATACTCGTTTGCTGTAGTCTCCTGGGACTTAAGCAAATGGAATAGTAATAATCAAATGTGGGTGGAGTAATCAGGTTAACAACTAGAGGGATGTATTCAGAGCCGATGATTGTAATGCTGTTTTCTTGTTAGAATGATAGAGTTGAATTTTAAGTGGCTTCACAGAGGTCATCTAGTCCCATCTCCTGGCCCTGAATGGAAACCCAACCAAGCTCTGATTAATTGGAAGAAACACTATTCCAATTTCTACACAACAACTCTTCCAAGTGTCTTCGTATTTGTACTCTGGTTTGCCAAGATCTACTTAAGGAAGACTTAAAATTTAAGCTTTAATAGCAAGATCAAGGGTTAGATACAACTACATGGTACAAAGTTGGATTTGCATGATTCAGATTACAGCGGGAAAGTGTTCCTGCTGGCTCACATTCCTATCTCCTGTGGGTGAGCAGATCAATTGGACAGTTTCAGGAAGATTATGTTCTTTTTTTGTTGTTGTTAATCCTCACCCTAGGATATTATTCCCATTGATTTTTAGAGAGAGTGGAAGGGAAGGAGGAGAGAGAAAGCCACATTAACTGGTTGCCTCCTACACACACACTGATCAGAGACTGCAACCCAGGTATGTGTCCTTGACTGGGAATCAAAACAGTGATCATCTGATGAGCAGACCTATGCTCCAGCCACTGAGAAACACCAGGCTAGGGCAGGAAGATTATGTTTATTAAGGAGAAAGTCATTTGTTTCTGTTCATTGTACTAATTTATGTATTTTTTATTTTTGAAAATACAGTTATACACCATTAGGAGTTGCTGCTTTGAAACTAGTCCAAGGATCAGGGAAGTGTCATTCATTCATTTAAAACTATTTATTGAGCACTTACCACATCTACTTATCAACCAGATTATGGTGCTGGACAATGTACATGTATTATTTCATTTGACCCATTTTATAGATGAAGAAGCTGCGGTCTGGGACTAAGTGATTTGCCAAGGTCTCATAGCTACTAAGCAGCAGACTTAGTGGCTAGGATCCATACTGAGGTCAGATTGTAGCTCTCACAACCAGAAAACTTGCTATTTTACCCTAATGAAATGACAGAGAGATAGCAGGCTATAGAGGAAATATTCCCCCAAGGTTCTGAAATTGGGAACATTGCTTTTGGGGACAGTAAGTTCCTTGTCACTAAGGATGATCAAACAGAGACAGGAGAACCTTTTGCTTGGATGATCATAGAAGCATTTAAGCTCTTAATTGGTGGTTAACTAGAGGAATTATAAGACATTTTTAAACTCTGAAATTGTTGTTCTGTAGAAGGTTGGATGGTTTTGATTCATTGAGGTGTTGCTGGCTTATCAGCAATTTTAGCTGGCTTAGAGTTCAGCATCAGTGTATATGGCAGAACATAGTAATATATATATGTATTAGGTATATAACCAGAAATATTCTCCAATCTGGTTGAATTTGTAAATAATCTAGCATATATTTGACTGATAAGTAAAATCTCATTGCAAAGAAGATGAAAGGAAGGAAGGAGGACACCAAACCCAAACCAGGGGCAGAATGATGCATTGGTATAAAGGCTGCTGGCCTATGAGTCAGTGCTATACAATCACATACTAGTCACTGACTTGGGAAAATCACCATCTCTCGGCCTCATGAAGAAGAAATAATATATAGGTTCCAAGACAATGTATTGTTTAATACAAATAAAAGCACACACAATCTGGTCTCAGCAAAACAAAGTTATTTAAAAGGTCCCTTGGGTCTAATTTTGACAGGGGTTGGACTATATATCTTTTTAAAAAATTCTTTATTGTTGAAAGTATTACATGAGTCTCCTTTTCCCCCCATTGACCTCTCTCCCGCCACCCAGTCTCCCAAGCACAAGCCCTTACCTCCCCTACTGTCTGTGTCCATTGGTTATGCTCATATGCATGCATAAAAGTCCTTTGGTTGATCTCTTACCCTCTCACCCCCTGCCTTCCCTCATAGGTTGTACAGTCTGTTCGATGCTTCTATGTCTCTGATTCTATTTCTGTTCATCAATTTATGTTGTTCATTATATTCCACAAATGAATGAGATCATGTGATATTTATCTTTCTTTGATTGCCTTATTTCGCTTAGCATAATGCTCTCTAGTTCCATCCATGCTGTTGCAAATGAAGAAAATAAACAAATGGGACTACATCAAAATGAAAAGCTTCTGCACAACAAAAGAAACCATCAACAAAACAACAAGAAAGCCCACTGCATGGGAGAACATATTTGTCAATGTTATCTCCGATAATGGTTTAATCTCCAAAATTTATAGGGAACTCATACAACTCAACAAAAGGAAGATAAACAATCCAATCAAAATATGGGCAAAGGACCTAAATAGACACTTTTCGAAAGAGGACATACCGAAGGCCAAGAGACATATGAAAACCTGCTCAAAGTCACTAATCATCTGAGAGATGCAAATCAAAACAACAATGAGGTACCATCTCACACCTGCCAGAATGGCTCTCATCAACAAATCAACAAAGGACAAGTGCTGGTGAGGATGCGGAGAAAAAGGAACCCTCATGCACTGCTGGTGGGAATGCAGACTGGTGCAGCCATTGTGAACAGTATGTCATTTCCTCAAAAACTAAAAATGGAACTCCCATTTGACCCAGGGATTCCACTTCTAGGAATGTATTCCAGAAAATCAGAAGCACCAATAAGAAAGGATATATGCACCCCTATGTTCATAGCAGCACAATTTACAATAGCTAAGATTTGGAAACAGCCTAAGTGCCCATCAGCAGATGAGTGGATTAGAAAACTGTAGGTACATCTACACAATGGAATTCTATGCTGCTGTAAAAAGAAAGAATTCTTACCATTTGCAACAGCATGGATGAGACTATGTATCTTTTAATTAAAGAGGCTTAAAGTACGTCTTTCAAAACGGCCTCAAATTTAAAGCTTAATGACCTTACGATTTTTTTCCAAAGGAACCTAAGTGTTGTTCCTAGAATTATATATGATGACTTATCTTTTAGAAAAGCTTAAGGCTGTATTTACTCATCAATTATTTATTGAATATTTTCTGTGTCAGGTATTTCAGAACAGGGGATACAAAAGAACATGCTATCAAATGGGAGGAGAAAAATACTAAAAAAGTAATTACAATGCAAATATGCTAAGTACAACAAGAGAAATATGCCTAAGATATTCAGAAAAACACAGAATGTGTCACTTCCTTGTGAGTTTGGGAGGGTGTTAGGGAAGGCAAGGTGACACTTGAGCTGAGATAAGGGGTGTGTGGTGATGGCAAAATGGGCAAGAACATTCAGGCATAGAGACAGCTTGGGCAATGGCCGGGAGGCAAGAATACAGAGGTATGTGAGGGAGGATGTGGCAAGAAGTGAGCCTGGGGAACTAAAATGAGTAGGGCTCAGTCATGAAGTTTCTTGTATGTGAAGGAGTTTGGACTCCATTCTATTCGATACGGAGCCATTGCAGGCTTTTAATCATGGATGTATTGTGGTTAGATTTGCATTTTAGATGGACTTTTCTGTCAGCTGTGTGAAGAATGGACTGAAGAATCACAAAACCACAGGGAAATCAGGCAGGGGGTTCCTAGAATAATTAGGGCAAGAGGTAATGTGGTCTGAGCAGCGGTAGATAGGAGGGCAAGCAGCAGACAGATTTGGCAATGGTTTGTATGTGGGAGGGAAAGGAGGAAAGATCCAAGGGTGATTCTCAAGTTTCCATCATGGGGTTGGTCTAGGTACAGAAGGCCCAGAGCCATCATGATGTTGATGGTAATGAAACCAGGAAAGAAGATGAAATCTCTTGGGGGAGTGTTTAAAAGGTAGAGTCACATGATGGCACACATAGGAACAATATGTGTCTGGCATATGGGAATAAACAGGCCAGGCTGTTGCTGAGGGCTGAGAGAATCAATATCCTGGGAACTCCTGTAACACCGATTCCTAAAACACTTGACTAAATGGTTAAAGATGGAACTATCCTTTTCTTGGGGTTGTGCTACTGTCCAATGAACATGTAGTGCGGACAACACTGCTAATGCCTAAAATAAATAAACAAACAAACAAATAAATGCTTAAAGATGGTCCCGTGGAACATCCTCATTTGAAGGGTTATCAGAGGAGGAGAAAACCCAATGAAGAAGAAATGGTTGGAAAAGAACCAGGTCAAACCAGGGGAATAAAGTACCACATAATTTAGGGGAGGAGATTTTAAGAAAGAAGAAAAAGGTATGAGGTGCAGCAGAGTGATCCAGGAAGATAGAGACAGCAAAGCATCTTTGCAATGCAATGGTTGGTGTTAGACTTTTCCAATGGCAATTTTGGGAGAGTAGGGTAGCTAGAACTTTGTCCCATGATACCTCTAACCTCATCTCCTAATACTCTCCTCCTTACAGATAATAATGTCAAGGGAAGAGGTGGAGACAGGGAGGGAAATGACTTCTTGAAGTTTGAATGAGAAAGGGAAGCAAGAGATTGGATGATAACTGGAGAAAACTAAAGGGTCAAGGAGACATTTTTTTATGTTTTTAAATCCATTTATATACTTACTAGAGGCCCGATGCATGAAATTCGTGCAAGAGTAAGCCTTCCTTCCCCTGGCTGCCATTACCGGCTTCCCCCTGGCACCGAGGACCCGGGCTTCCCTCACAGCCTCCGCTTCTTCCGGAAGGTCATCCAGAAGGATGTCCAGTCTAATTAGCATATTATTATAGATGAGTGGCAGAGATTAGAGGATATTGAAGTAGGACAGAGGAAAGGACTAAAGATTTAGGAAAAGAGGGAGAAAATGATGGAAGAACATTTTGAAAAAGAAGCAAGAAATTGGGGTCAAGGGCACAAGTTGGTTCTCAACCTCTGAGACTGGAGTAAAGAAAGGGGGCGGGGTGGTATGCTCACTGACCAAGGCACCTCTACTCTAGTGCCCCTGGAAGCAGCCTGGTGTAGGAGAACAACTCAAGCACTAAATGTCACAAAAGGCAGGGGTCAAAGCCAGATAGACAAGCCTATGTGTGAATACACCCCAGTGATCCTCCAAGTGTGATCTCCGCACCAGCAGCAAGGGCATCAGCCAGAAGCTGGGACAGCCTGCAGGTTCTCAGGCTCTCCTCTAGATGAACCGAATCAGAAACTTTAGTGGTGGGGGCCCAGAAATCTATTTTTTAATGAGTCCTCCTGGTGATTCTGATGAGAACCACAGGCATACATAAGAGTAAGGACTTTGGATAAGGTTCCTGCTGAGGTGGGGGCCAACTCTAACAGAGGCATCCTGGCTAAGCATAAAGGGGAACACCTGACTGGTTGATGGCAGGTGTGAACTAAGGTCTGCGAGGAGGAGGTGGAAGCTGAAGAGGTCCAGGCTGGATCCTTTGTGTGTTTGCAGAGTCTTGGCTTCACTTTTTTTCTGAAGGCTTTTTAATTGCTGATTTCAATCTGAATGATCTACTTATGCTTTATGTGTATGCCAAAAAACCTAGGGGGATACACCTATTCTAAATAAGTTTAACAAATAACCACATAGCAATGAATAGTGGGATAAAGTTCATGGGATGGTAAACAACCAGATCAACACTTCTGAAGTTTTATCATAAAACAGTCTTACGTACCAGTTGGCACCAACTTGTTCTATGGGGCTATATGCCACAGGGGATGCAAAATAAGTTTAGAACATATAACAGATGTCCTCAAAGAGATCCTATTTTAGTGAGAGAAATAAGATATTCACACGTGAAAGGTAGGGGAAGAGTACACTCTGGATTGTTGATAAATGTTTTGTGGGAAGGGGTGGGACTTGGGTTGGATTTAGAAGGATGTGGATGGGATAGGAGGAGGAAGAAAGGTGTTTTAGACATCAGGAATGGCATAAGCAAAAGCAGAGGCAGTAAGGAGCAAGGCATGTGCAGAAAGGGTGAAGAACTAGTGTAATTGTGGTGGCTTAATAAAATAAAATACATAGGACAGGAACTTTGACAAGGATTAGAACTGTACATCTAAGAAACATCATTAAATGTATGGTAATGAAAGCTATGAAAACGAAGTTTTCCAAGGAAGACTTTGTAGCAACAGAGGAATAGAAATCTAAGCAATGAGTATGGGGAAAGGCTACAGTTCTGGTTCTCAGGGGAAGGCAGGGGGTAAAGGGGGGAGGATCAGAAACATAAGTAATGTACCATCAGGATAGCATCAGAGAAATGAAAGAAAGAGGGCCCATAGAGAAAGAGAAATAACTAGTAGGTGCTCAATAAAAAGTTGTGGAGTAAATAAAGTGCTTTAGAGAAGTTGAGGAAAATGAAGGCCCATTCAACCACAGGTTTGCAAAGGTGCAGAACTTTTTGAGGGCACAGGGGAGCAGTTTTGTAAGAGGTGGCAATGAAACCCTTTCTCTGGTTGTGAGAAAACAGTGGCAGTGGGGATAAATCATGTTCTGAAGCAGTGGTACAAAAAAGCAAATGCCAACATTTCCCACAGCACCTAAGGTGAATTAAAATAAAGTTTAACTAAGCAATGGAACCTAGTACAAATTATTTCAATTATCATCTGGAATAGTCTTCATGTTTTTGAGAATTCTCAAAAAGTGGCTTAACTACCCTGCCCGCCTTTGTTGGAGTGCAGTGATATTTAGAGTTTAAAAATGTTTCCAGTATTCCTACTCCCAAACATTATTTTCACTGTGTTTTGTGTCTATTTAAAGACCACACACCTGTATAAACCTGGAGACACTTGAGTTGTTATTCAAATACTCTAGGTAAAAGCTTGCATTCAGATCAGTTGTTGAGAAAACAAAGACAAGTTTCCGGAGAGAAAACAACACAAATTTATTAATAAGAATCTATTTGTTCTTTAGAATTTGGGAAAAAATTGTACTGTGGTATTGTGATATGTATATGCACCAAACTGTCTCAGTCATGCCCTCTCCTATTCCCAATTATTTTGCTGAATAATTTGGCCCATAGTAAATACAATGGTGCGGTTACCTTAATATTATTTTTGAAAATTAAAGTTTCTGCATCAAATAAAATTCATACATTTTGAAGTTTAATATTTTAAATGTATGTGATTCCCAAACCATTTTTTGTTATTAAATATTGAATACATTTATGGTATTTGAAGTACATCCTTATTTTTCTATTTTTTATGACATTCTCTGGAATACATTTTCTTGCTTTCAAAATTTTAGAGTCTCTAAGTAGGTGCTTGTTACATAGGAAGGGAATAAAGAGATAGTTCAAAACAGAAAAAGAATAAAACAAAAACTCATCTCATAACTTTAGAAAATAATAACTTATATTTTGAGTTACATCATTAGACAATGCCAGAATAAGATACTAGATGATCCTTGGCCAGGTAGGTCAGTTGCATGGAGTGTCACCCCATACACAGAAAAGGTGGTGGGCTTGATTTCTGGTCAGGGCATATACCAGGTTGGGGTGTATATGAGAGGCAACCAATTGATGTTTCTCTCTCACATCAATGTTTCTCTCTCTCTCCCTTTCTTTCTCTCTGAAATCAATAAAAATATCCTCAAGTGAGGATTTAAAAAAAAAGACAATAGATAAATTCTCCCTCATCATAGACTCTCAAGGTATGGAATATAGGCACTCTCTCACTCAAGACAGAGCAGAATAAAAATCCTACGTGATGAGTTACTGGTGAACAGTGCCCATGTTGGTTTTATTTCTCTGTCTGTCAGGAAAGTGCCAAGAATGAGGTCCGGACAGTCCAGTGGCAATGCAGTGTGTCAGTGTACCACCTGGCTCAGGAGCAGCCCTGGCACCGTGGGGCTCTCTCGGGCCACTAGCCCAGGTCTGCCTGCCTTGCTGAGGGGCAGATCCCTTCATGGGGAGGCAGATGCCACCCAGGAATAATAGTGCTAGCTCTGCCTTCAAAAGTCTCAGCGTCTGCGCTTCCATGTCTTATCTGGGAAATGGTATCATTTTAGTGTTATGATGGGGAGCCTCCAGGATGACACAAGGAAAGGCACATTCAGCAACTTCTCTAGAAATGTTCCAAATATTAATTATTGAGCAGAAAATAATATATACTGCTTTTGAAATAAAGACCAAAACTTTTTAAGAAGTGAAGCCAAATTAGTTAACCTGTTAGGATTTTGTCAGTTTGTCTAGCCCACGTAGCAGGCACCCATCACAGCCCCTCCCAATACCCCACCAGCCCCCCTCTGCACCTTTGGATCTAGAAACTTAGCAATTCTGCCAGTAACCAAGTCCATGCTGCAGGTTATAGGAGCTTGTGTGGCTCTGACTGTCTCCTTATCTTCTGAGATCAGACTTTGAAGAGCTGTGGTGCCTTAAAATAATATTAGTTTTTCTTCCAAGGTACTGCCCAAGGCATATTTGAAATAGTTCTTGTCATTATTGACATTTAAAATGCTCACTTTTTCATCTCAAATTTGGTTGGGTTTTCCTCTCTGCTGACACTAGCATTTGTGTCTTCAGAGTGAGCAAGCTGAGAAAGATCTGTATAAAGTTTGAATTCATGAAATAGCGGCTCAGGTTCTCCCTTACGTGTATGTGGGAAGACCTTCATCCTTAGCTTAAGAGCTCAAAGCAAGATGCATGAGTAAAAGATATTTCAAGTTCTGTACATATGTGGCTCTTTCTCCTGCACTTTCCTTATAGCAAAGGGCTTACTGGAAATTGTTACATTTAACATAAAATTTCACTAGACTGAAAAAGAATACTTTAATATCCAAGTCCTCATTTCATAAAAATAATGTTCAATAGAGTTGATCTTTCAGAAAAAGTGTCAACCTAAACTCTATGCAGCAAAAGGAAATCTAACAATTAAGAATTTATGTAACTAGAATTATGAAAATGTTACCAAGATTTCTAAATTGTTGGTGTCTGGTGTATGTTTTCATATTTGTATACGTTCTAGCCAGGGCTAAGGATACTTCTTCTGGTTCTTAGCTTCATTTATGACTTTATGATGACAAAAATAAACATACGGTTTATTAAAAGCTTTATAAAAAATGTAAACATCAATGCTGACTCACCACCTTCCATTCTTGATGGTTCTGGTGAATTTCCTTCTTGATGGGATGCAGGGTTTCTGGTGAGCAAGTGGTGTGCTCTCCTGGGGAAAGGTCCTGGCCTCCTACAAACTCAGCCTGATCCTGAAGGAAACGGCCTCTGTACACAGTAGTGATGCTTCTGAAGTAACTTGCTTGAGATTTTATTAAATGCAAATCCTTGGAGTCTGCTTCTCTACAATTTGCATCCCCACTGTAGATTACATATGAAGGTACTTTTTTCCTCCCTAAGAGGATTTTTATTCAGTAACAATGAGTTTCCATTAGGAGCACAGGCTTTTAAAAGTTTATTATGTAAACAAGGAATCCATTATTTGTCTATGAATAGCAGTGGCATTTCCTATCCCTTTAATTTAGTTAGGTTTTACAAAAATAAAATGTATGAAAAGCCCATATTTCCCTGCTCAAAATGTAGGTATTGTGCCTGTAATACTTAGATTATGGGTACATGATTTTTAAAAGCTAGGTATCTTTCAGATATAGGCAGAATCCTAAGAAAAGATTTTTGTTTGGGAATAAGAATAAAAATGAATGACACTTTAATATAATTGACTAGCCTTTTCATTATGTATAAACTATATAATACATATTTATATATTCCCTATAGCGGAGCCACCAGTGGAGCTGGTTAGAAATATCTGTGCCTAGCCTCTATCCCATTCTAATTCAGAATCTTTTGAAGGGAGGCCCAAGATCAGCTGTATTTTAAACCGCACTTCCTGATGTTTTAAAAGAGGGTATTTTTTGATAAAATTTATGAACAATAAAATGGCAATAAATACATACCTATCAACAATTGAATTTAAAAAACAAAATAAATGAACAAGCAGAACAGAAACAGACTCATGATTACAGAGAACATTTTGACAGGTGCCAGATGGGAGGAGGTTGAGGGATGGGTGAAAAAGGTGAAAAGATTAAGAAGTACAAACTGGTTGTCACAAAATAGACACAGCATAGGGAATACAGTCAATAATATTGTAATAACTATGTATAGTGTCAGATGGGTGCGATATTTTTTGGATTGATCACTTAGTAAGTTATGTAATGTTCAGTCGCTGGGGTGTACACCTGAAACTAATATAATAATGTATGTCAACTGTAATTGAAAAGTAAAAATGATTTGAAAATGGGGAAAAGGGGGTCTATATTGATGTACAGTCAGTGTTGTGAACTCCTCTATAGCAAAATGTAAAGAAATCACGTTTTCTGACATTTTTCTCATTCATCTTTATCCACAATTGCTGTTTAACCTAATTTTGGTTCTGTCTCCTGCTCCTAAACAGAGTGAGTTCCTGGACACCTTTCTAGTCTGTCTGGATTTGTATAACACTTGATATTTCAGGGCTTCAGATGGGTATCATCTCTTGGTCCTCCAATCTTGGCTCTGAATTTCATGGCCCAACCTCATTTCATACCATGAAATCTAGAGAACCTTGTTTCTCAAAGTGTGTTCCAGAGGTACCCAGAGGTCCCAGATACTGATTCAGGAGATCTTCGAAGTGCAAACTAATTTCATAACAAATTAATTTGCCTTTTACTCTTTCATACTCTCGGGAATGTACAGAGGAGGTCTCTAAAGGCTATCTGACTTGTGATGGACTAACAGATTGACTGGAGGAGCAGAAAAATCCAGCTGTTTCCCACAAAGCCAAACATTCGGGAAATTCACAAATTTGTAAAACAGTGCCAACCTTTTCAGTAACTTTCTCAGTTTGGAAAGCATTGTTATTTTTTATTATAAGATTATCTCTGTGGATATGTAATGGTGTGTTATTGTTATTTTAAATGACTAGTAAATATTTTAAAATTTCTTAGTTTTAATTTCTAATATAATAAGTACATTTTGATTAATTAATTACTTTAATTTATTCACACTTTAATAAGTAATATTAAAAGAAAGCTTTTTGGGGTCCTCAATCTTACCTAATAAAATAGAAACATGCAAATTAACCATCATTCTGCTACGCCCACAGCCAATCAGAGTGAGTATGTAAATTAACCCAACAAAGATGGAGGTTAATTTGCATATGCAGGCACAGAGCAGTGTGAAGCCTGGTATAAGGGGAAGGGGGGCGGCGGAGGGAGCTACTGGAGTGGTACTCCAGACAGAAGCGAGGACAGAAGCTCTGGGTGGCCCGGGAGTGGGGATGTGCCAGCTCCAGGGCAGCTGGGAGTGAAGCCAGGGGCCTATTCTTGCACAAATACTGTGCAACGGGCCTCTAGTAATTTATAAGAAAGTAAAGGGGTTCTGAGAGCAAAATGTTTGAGACCTGCTCATCTGCTCATTGGGAAAGACATCTGTAGTTTGGATGAGTTTCTGGGGTGCTCTAATGCAGGCGGATTTGAGAGCTTTGTGTAGGCACTTCTCTGACTGATAGAATACATCTCTTATAGTTGCTACATTTCTAAAGGAAATCCCTACCCTTCCCACCCATGTGATTCTTTTTTTAATTGAATTTATTGGGTGACATTGGTTAAGAAAATTACATGGGTTTCAGGTATACAATTCTGTAATACATCATCTATATATTGCATTTTGTGTTCACTACCCAAGTAAGTCTCCTTCCATCACCATTTGCTCCCCCTATACCCTCTACTCTCTTCCCTCATCCCCTTTTCCCTCTGGTAATCACCATACTGTTGTCTGTGTCTCTGTGTGCTGCTGTTTTTGCTTAATCCCTTCACCTTTTTTACACAGACTCCCTAACCCCTTCCTCTCTGATAGCTGTCAGTTTGTTCTCTGTATTTGTGAGTCTGTTTCTATTTTGTTTGCTAGTGTTTGTTCATTGGATTCCACATATAAGTGAAATATGGTATTTGTCTTTCTCTGACTGGCTTACTTCTCTTAGCACAATCATCTCCAGGTCCATCCATGCTGTCATAAAAGCTAAGATTTCCTTCTTTTTTAATATCTGAGTAATATTCCATTGTGTGAAGGTACCACAGCTTTTTTACCCACTCATCTACTAATGGGCACCTGGTCTGTTTCAAGACCTTGGCTATTACAAATAATGCTGCAATGAACAAAGCAGGTAGATGTTCTTTGGAATTAGTGGTTAGGGCTTCTTGTGACATATTCCCAGAAGTGGAATAACTGCCACCCATGTGATTATTAATCAATACTGAAGGTTGAGGGCCCCTGCTCTGACTCTACCTGATAACTCAGTGGTTTTCCAGATTCACTAGGAAGGCTGCCTTCTCCACGTAGTTTGCACCAGGATAGATTCAATGGACCATTTCATGGTGCTTCTTACTTGAAATGATGCTGATTTCATGCTGCTTTCCATTCTGGTCGGTAGTTTGCATATCCATCCACCATCCCCAACCAGGTAGTCTCTTTCTTCTTCTTTGTATTCCCACAGCACTTAACTGTGCTTATGGGGCTGTGCACATAGTGCATTCCCCGTGAGCGCCAGCCATGCTGAACCCTGCCATAGAACCCAGCAGAGATAATGGTCTCCAGGTATAAGCAGTACATAAAAGATAAAACAGAGCTGAGGACATTCCACCAGTTTTCCTTGTAAAGAAATGTTCTAAGTATAACTAACCCCTTTCTCTTTCCACAAACTGAACGCAACACTGAAGACTTTGTAACCATTGCCCTGTAGACCGTTCCTGCACCCCAAACTCAAAGACTAATGATTTCCTAGAGGAAGTTTGATGCAGAAATGCCTAGTACCCTGCAGAAGCATGGCAGATGTGAAATGTCATCAGAAGAGCTGCAATGCATGGAAGCTGAAAAATTGATTTGCAAAAGATCCGAGTGCTTGTGCTGAAAACACCCTCCAGGACACTTACTTCATTTGCATAATTCCAGAATTTTTTACATAGAATTAAACACATTTTTAAAAATCCCAGGAAAGGTTGTTTTCATATACCAAGGAAACAAGTTTTCTGCAGATTTGAGTGGCTGGTTGTTGCTGGAAGGATGTGGGTTGGCGGTGGGTGTTGTCGGTTTGGCTTCAGCAGCTGGTGGGTGCAGAAACAGGGCACATGTGCAGTCAGGCGGGCTGTTGGGTCTCCGCGGGTGTGGTGATGGCCTGAGCGGCATGTTGAGGGGAAAACAAGGCAGGTTTGGCTAGAGTAAACACAAACCCGCAGAGCACAGGCAGGATTAGTATTCCTCTCCTTCCCCTTGTATTCGGAACAGCCCTCAGATACTCCCAACCACAAAGTTTCTGTGTCAGCTTCCTCCTTCATTCCATGGCTGGGCACCTGCTGCGTGGGTTGGTAGCTCCTGATAGCTTGGCAGACATGGTGGAGGGGAGGGGAGGTTGTGGAGGGCAGTGTGAGGGACCCGGAGCAGGCACCTCTGTTTCGCCCACCCTGCCTTTGTACCAGGGCTTTCTGTCCTTGAGGCCTATCTATGAGGAAGAGCTGAAGGGAGCAATAAGCGGCTCAGTGGCTTGGGCGATGCCAGGCTCCATTTGCATAGTGCACAGGGGCTCAGGGACACCTTACTACAGGGAGGAGAGGAAGGGAGAGCATTATACTGGGAGGTAGGGGAGCAAAGTGCTAGTAGCACATGAGATGCCTCTTACATCAGAAAATAATGAAATTGTGACAAACTTAGAAATAGATATTTGGTTTCTGCTCTTGGTTCTTGACACAAAGCTCCTAAAACCCTTGTAATTTCCTAAGAGTTAGGAGTGCAAGGAGCATATTTTTCCCCCTTAATATTTGGTTTTTGATTCCAGCTACTTCCACAGAGCTCCTAAATCCCTTGAGATGACCTGGGTGATTGAGTGTCTTTGTTCTCATGAAGCAACACTTTGGCGGCTCCTGGGTAGCTTCAGGATGGGGGCTGGTCACCGGATTAGACACTTGGAACTTTTAGCCATGCCTCCCATCTTCCAGGAGGGGAGAGAGACTGGAGATTAAGTTAACAATTGATCATACCTAGAAGGTGAAGCCTCCAGAAAAGTCCTTAACCTATAGTCTCCAGAGAGCTTAAAGGTTGGTGAATACACAGAGATGCAGAGAGGACATGGCAGCTCTGTCTCCCCTGCCTTATGCATCTTGTCCATTTGGCTATTCCTGAATGGTACTCCTTATAATAAATCAGTTAACAGTAAGCAAACTCTTTTTTTCTGGGTTCTGTGAACAGTTCTAGCAAATTATTGAACCTAAGGAGGTTGTCATGGGAACTCCTGAATTATAGCTGAGTGGTCAGAGTACATGGGACACCCTGGGGCTTGTGATTGGTGTGTGAAGTGGGGAGGACGTCTTACGGGACTGAGCCCTTAATCTGTGGGGTCTGCACTAACTCTGGGTAGTTAGTGTCAGAATTGAGTTTAATTGCAGGAGACACCGTCAGGTTCTGCCAAGAGTTGGAGAATTGCTTGGTGTGAGAAAACCCACACATTCCGTGTCAGAAGTGTTGTGAGTAGAGAACTTTTTCACTTGTTTTCCTTTTAGGCATAGACAAGCATATGCCCAGGGGACCCAGTGGAATTCTCACATGCAGACAGAAGTTTCTGTCTTCCTACACTTGGAGAGGTGTGAAGATCGGTGTGGCTCAGGAACCTTTGAAGGAGTGGCACGTTTCTGGGTCTCTCCATCAGCTTCATAGTTCATTGTGGGGCGGGGAGAATCGGGGGGAGGTAATAGTCACCCTGATGAAGACTGAACAGGGAGGAGGGCCTTGACCACCAGAGTTTGCCATGTGAGGGTGAAGATGGCACAAGAACAGAGGCAGAGGCTGCCCTGAGGCACCATGAAGGGCAGGGAAGATGCCAGATGTGGCCACTTGAAACCAGCTGAATTGTCATCTGGAGGGGCCTGACTGTCATTGATAGTAGGGTGTCCTGGCCACTTATTATGATTCTTCCACATGTAGCCAGTCTCATGGCCACAAGCTTTCCCTTGAATCCCAAAATAGTTGTGCAAATACTCTGGCATTTTGACATGTGGACACTCAGGTGAAGAATCAAATGTTGATAATACAGAGTTTCCACTGGAAAGAACATTGGAGATTAGGCAGCCTATCTTCCTTAATTTGCATGGGAAAATCACTATTCCAGACCAAGATCCTAGATCACCACCCCTGGAAAAATGATTAAATGTACCACGACTTTTGTTTTTTTTTAGCTTAAAAAAAATCCTCACTCCAGGATATTTTTATTGATTTTAGAAAGAGAGGATGGGAGAGAGAGAGAAACATTGATCGGCCACCTCCCACATGCTCCCCATCCGGGACTGAACCCTGAACCCTTTGGTGTGTGGGATGATGCTGCAACCAACTGAGCCACCTGGCCAGGCTCCACCATGACATTTTGTTTGGTATCACAGGCACAATGGAGTTACAGATGAGAGGGGTCTGGAGGTCTGCCCCAGGAGGCTCCTTTGGCAGGGCATGCTGTGGGTAGGCTGACCCCTAGCCCTGGGAGAAGATGAGTGAGATGACCAAAGGAAGCCTTCAGGGATTTTACTTGATTTCTCACATCTTTCAGTGATACCCACTGCCCCCTCCAGGAAGCAAGGAGATTGCTCTTTGGGGCAGGGGAAGTAGATGGGTTTATTTGCTGAGCAGCAGTGCATAGACCCTGAAGAGGGTCTTGGACCCTGAATCTTGCACTTAAAGATACCAGTCAATTTCATGAGCCCATTCCCAGCATCCATTAGAGAAAGAATTTAAGGATCAGGGAAATCGCGGAGTGAGCGGGTATGGTGGTGCAGCTGGTGGATGCCCGTCCACTCCCACCTCTGACTCTCATGCCTTTTCTTTAGTGGAAGAGGCTCTGAGTCCCTTATCTATGGTTTGGGAAGGGGAAGAAGCACTGGTAGGAGGGATGAAATAAACCATCTTCCTAAGCAGAATCCTTGGTTAGCAAAATGCCAGGATTTGGGATCATAAGGTTCCCATATCTTTAGGCATCCTGAATGCGACCGTTGAAGGAGAGAGCTTGACGGTACACATCAGGAAGTAGACAGTAGGTTTTATCTGCCTAGGGGTTTCCTTCACCTTCATTGGGTATGAGAGGCAGGTAAGCCCACTCAGAGAGTCTTGCTTTCTGGCCAGAGCCGGGCCTGAAGCTGGCCGAAGCACACCTCAGGAGGACCTGAGGGGCCCTGCTACAGCGCCCTGACAAACACTTATGGTCAGGTACAGCCTGGTTTGCGATGATGAGGATGGTCTTTCCATTTATCTGGACAAAGTATTGTATCTTTCGACGTTACGGTGCCAAGGATTGCAAAACACACCATGATTTTGTGTGTCACGGAGAAAGAAAACAAAAGCTGCCATTTAAACTGTCAGTGACAACAGTCCCGGTATAAGAACTGGTCACAGAACCTCTCCTTGGTTTGACATTTCTGTCTTCCATTTTGAGGGATGTGATGATTTTTCCCTGTTCTTAGTCACATGGTTTGGCATGTAAATATAGTTATTAAAAATATGTTTTTGCAATGTATTCCCTCTCCCCCCCCGCCGAAATGTAACCCATCTCTGTGGACTTGAAGTATCTACTTAGTTAGTTTTTTTTTTTTTTATACAATTTAGGCTTTTTTTAATTTAAATTTTTTTATTGTTTTAAGTATTACAAATAGTAGTACATATGTCTCCCTTTTTCCCCCCATTGACCTCCCCCCGACCTCCCCTACCCCCCAGTACATGCCTTCACCTGCCCGCCCTCCCCACCCCCCAGTGTCTTGTATCCATTGGTTGTGCTTATATGCATGCGTACAAGTCCTTCCGTTGGTCTCTTACAGCCCCCCTTGTCCAACCTCCCCTGTCTTCTCAATGTAGTTTGACAGTTTGTTCAATGCTTCTTTGCCTCTGTATCTTTTTCCCACCATTTCTTTCCCTTAAAAAGTTTTGCCTTTGCAGACTAGAAATAAACATATAATAACAAAACAAAACAAAACAAAAAAATGTTTGAGTCCCAATTTCAATGTCCAACAGTTCTGAGTCCCCGTTTCAATGTCTAACAGTTCCTTATGTGTACATGTCAGCAATGATATCTGGATGATGGGCACATGGTGGCAATGCAGGTCTGACCCTCTCTGGTTTGGTCCTAGGTAACCTGCAGCGGTGCGCAGCTGCTGACTGCTCATGTGGCAAGGCGTTGTTAGTGTCTTCCATCTCTGGACTGTTTTTTCCTCTTGTCTTCGTGGTTGGAGCACACCTGTCAATTCCTCTCTATTGCAGGAATCCACCTGGTCTTGGGGTTGTTTTCTGAAAATATACAAATATATTCTCGACCACAAGTTAATAAAGGAATCTTTTCTATATAATTGATTTGGGATCCTTTTTATTTTTGCCCAAAGGATTTTCCTTTGTCTTATTTAGATACCATGTGTGTTTTTAATGGCCATCTTGCTGTTAGCATTACAAATGAAAATTAATTTGGTAAAGTAAAAATTTTCTAGATGTAATTTACTTATAGGATATTTTTCCTTACATGATATTGCCCTACTACCCCCCCCTTTTTTTTATTAATGGAGGCTTTTGTAAATTTTATAATGCAGTCTTGATAACTAAATTAAAAATTTTTTCCCCAAAAATATGACTGCTTTAGGTTCATTGCACGTTCAGGAATTTTACCATGAGATGAGCTACCAATAGAAATTTTAGTTATTACTTTAAGAACAGCTTTTTGTCCAGTACAATTAACTTTACTTGAATATTCACTTATTTCAATTAGCCTATTTAAATTAATCTGAAAACTTGATTACTATTTTACTGTCAAATTTAATACTCTATGGAGTTGGGGGCATTTCTCCATAAATGAAGATTTATTTTACTAATATCTATTTCATGTCCCACTGCTGTTTCTGTGCTTTTTGTGGACGTGACAGTGTGAACCTCAAGGCCATCACAATGTCCTCTATTTGAAGACACTTTGAATGACATTTAGATCCAATAAACGTGGTACCAACAAGGTGCCTGGCCGAGGTGTCCCCCTGCCCATGTCTAGGTGGGGCAGTCCCTGTTTACTCTGGTCATGGCATCCCATCTGGCTAGTGTCGCCTTTCACTCTCAAAAGAGTCTTGGTTTGGAGGATTAAATTCCGTGGTCACCTGACACTAACCTCAACTGAGGTGGCAGCATGAACAGCTATGACCAAGTTGCCTGTCAGGCAGTGACAACTAGCCATTACTCCTGCTTGGATGGCAGGGATCACTCCATCTCAGAGATGCTGAAACGTGAAAACATGGGTATCTCAGAACCCATGAAATAAGAAAGTACTCATAAGTTTTGTGTGTCTGAGTATTCATTTTTCCAAGCTGACAACCTTTTCCTCTAATAAGGAATACAAATTCATTCTCATTCAGTCTTCAAATGGATCCCTACTGTGTGTGAAGCAACTACAAGTCCATTCTCTTAGGAGGCTCGTGGCTTAGTGGGGAAGGTGGGAGTAAGTGAATGATGGGCATGTGTGGCTCAGCAGCAGCACCATTTTTTGAGAGCTGAACTGTGCGCATTCTGAGTTGTGTTGTTTTTCTCCTTTCACTTCAGACATTCAAACAGTTGTCAGATCTCTTCTGTGTTGTCTCCATTGTGGGCTTCCCTCTCAGCTCCTTTCTCTGACGTGTAACCTGGTTGCAGACAGTGTTGTCTCCTCCCAACTGAGCGGTGGTTTTCTTTTAGTTCCGTCATCTCCAACCTCCCCCTTTAGACTACCTCTCTCAACAAATTCAGAGCTCGGCCCATTCACTCTTCAACTTGAAACCCCAAAAGACCCCCCCCCCCCCACACACACACATACACACACCTGAAGGCTTGGTTCTTCATCCACCCTCTACAATGAGGCTCTGCCCTCTCCCCTGAGCCTTGTTCTGCTAATACACTATGTGCTTATGCTCACTGCTTCCTAGACTTTCTACATTTTATTGTTTCTAAGCTTTGGTTCATACTGTTTTCTCCACTGGTAACATTTTATCCTCTTCTTTATCTACTAAAATTTTATTTATCCTTCAAATTCCATCTCACATATAACTTCCTCTGTGAAGGCTCTGCTGTTGCCCTTGAATTGAAGGTGATGCCTCCCTTTTCTCACCCCGACAGACCTTCTGTTGTGCTTGTTTTTCTTCTCCGGACATACTTACTCATTTATTTGTTTGTCTTCCCATTAGATCAGGACTCCAAGGAGGCGGAGACTGTATCTCTCGTGAAATGTGACCCACATCTTTTAAATAGTAAGTGCTTAAATATCTACTGAACACAGGAGAGTTCTCTAAAACACGGTAAGGAGATAAAATAAATGAGACCTTGAATGACTCCGCCCAGCAAACAGCTGGTAACTTTTCTGAACTGTAACATGAGCAAGAAGGAAACTTTATTTTTAAGCCACTGTAATTCAAGGTCTCTTTTTTACAGCAGGTTAGCTTTTCAAACAAACACCATGGGGAAAACACATAAGTAGGGGGTGCCATTCACAACTACAGAGGAAGGCTCATTCATTTACTGACCTCAGGGATTCTAATCAGCTTTGTATGACAAGTAGATGAAGATCTAGGAGTGACCCCTCCCCCCTCAATGGTGCTGGGAGCCAGCCCCTCAGTGACCTTTGCAGGAAGGAGAGACAGTGGTATGGCAGCTGTGGCAGGGACCTGACATGCAGTGCAGAGGCCCCTGACGTGATGACCCTGACCAGTGAGGCTATCTGACCACTGGGAGACTAAGCGCTGTGCTCAGCTTAGAACAATAGGTGAAGAAGCTGCACTTCACCAAGGACATAACCAACCTTGAAAAGGGTTGAGCCAGAATAGATGAGATGAGAGAACAGAGCCAGGGGAGACTGGAGCTTTAGGGACCTGAGCCTGGATACTAATTACAAAGGTGAAGGAGTGGACTGAAATCCAGTCCAGATGGATCTGCGTACAAGAATTCTTGAGGCTAAAATAGGAGAAATGTTGGCCTTGGCTGTGTAGCTCAGTTGGTTAGAGCATTGTCCGGATATTCCAAGGTTCCGGGTTAGATCCCCAGAGGGCACATAAGAGGAATAACAAATAAGTGGCACAAGCCCTAACCGGTTTGGCTCAGTGGATAGAGCGCCGGCCTGCAGACTGGAAGATCGGTCAAGGTCATGTACCATGGTTGCGGGCACATCCCCAGTAACAGGTATGCAGGAGGCAGCTGATGAATGTTTCTCTCTCATCGATGATTCTAACTCTCTATCCCTCTCCCTTCCACTCTGTAAAATCAATAAAATATATATTTTTAAAAACACAAATAAGTGGAACAAAAAAAATTGATGTTTCTCTCAAATCAATACATAAAACAATAAAATAAAATAGGAGAAACACCATTCTTTGCCTTGGTTTGAATGCTCTGTTTCGCAGGAGCGGGAGTGCTTGTAGAGTGGATGTAATAAAGCCAAAGGACAGAAAGGCACATCTGGAGGCTCATTCTTAGAAAAACCCCCGTGCCTTTAGGGTCCAGGGTCTATCACTACATCTGGCTGCTTCCCAAACCTACCTTTGCTATTTACACCTCTCCTGTCTGATCCCTTCAATGCCTGGCATTTCTCCACCTCCCTAGATTTCCAGAGGTGAGGTGAGGGAGCCCAGGCAGCTGCCCAGTTTCCTGGGGCTGGGTCCTACCACAAACCCTCTCACCAGCCACCCTGACTTGACTTGACCAGTTTACAGCCTCAGGTGCACCAGAACCAGAGCACAGAACATTGTTCAGAATTCCAGAAGCTGGACTTACATCCCATGCCTTCAAGTTGCACCTCCTAGCTGTCCCCATTCTCATGACTCTCCACTGTCACATGCCTCATCTAGGTCAGAGTTCTGTTAAGGGACTTGACCTGACCTGCCCATCCCTCCTCCATAGAATCGTGTCACACTTCAGTCTCAGGTCAGCTGCCTTGCTCTTGATCAGATCCCCTCCGACCTCCCTTAACATGTGCCAAATATGGGACAGGGATAACCATCACTGATAACTCCTGAAGTCACACAGGAGGAGGGGCAGGCCCCAAACAGTGCATGCTCTGGCCCTCCCTTTGGTGACTCTGAGCTTTTTGTATAAGCTCCTCAGAAACTGATCTATGAGAAGGAAAACCTTCTCTTTCCTATTTTCTCTTTGTTTTTTCGAATCCCTCATTATCACTAATAACTCCTTTGAGTTATCCCAGATGTGGAGTAAGGTGCACAGATAACTAGCATGGCTTCAGTTTAGGAAACGATTTAGGAGACACAATTTGGAGAATAAGTGACTGGGGTCTGGAGTGGAGGTCTCTCCTGGATTCTATCTCTTGCTTTGTTCCTGATACATTGGGTAAACCCTTGAACAAGCCTCCATAAATAAAGACGTATTTTCATGGGTCTCTAGAGGCTCCAGGGAGATAGAGAAAGGCTTGGAGTGTGGGTAACCTTAGTTTTCTGTTTTCTCTTCCTGCCTTGGATAGATAAATCTGTTTCCCTCCCTGCCTCTGATTTCTCCCTCCCTGCCTCTGATTTCTCCCTCCCTGGGCGTCCTTTGGGAGTATTTTCAGTTTAAGCCACTAGGTGGCGCCTAAAGCCTATCAGTAGTTTACCAAACAGCTCCATCTGACAGCTGGATTAAAAGCAAGGATTTTGGGGGGAACTGGAGGGATATGGAAGGATTGGACTCTTCCTGAAAATCCTGGTAGTCAATCAGTTCTTTCCATGGTTGCCTGCGAAGAAGGAAGTCATTTCTCTAACTTCCCTGCCTATTCCTCTGCCTCTTCCCTCTGCCCTTTGCTGCTAATTGGAGGAGGTTACCCACATTCCAAGCCTTTCTCAATTTCCCTGGAGCCTCTAGCCACACATTCATTGGGGAATCCTTGGGTGGAAACTCCACTCTCCTTCATGTGAGGCAGCAAAGCCAAGTGATTACGTGCACAGGCTCTGGATCTATTGGTTTGAACCTGGCTCCACTTTAAAAATGATGCAAACTTAGACAAGACACAGACTCAGTTTCCTCATCTATAAAATGGGGATAACCAAAGAGACCTGCTTTGGGATTGTTACACTGTGGTAGCATAGCTATTATCTATTAGGCCTGTTCAGGTTAGATACTAGATCAAGCCAAGAAAATTTTAGTCCTTGGTAGGATCAATCTGCCATCTCACTGGCCCTGGTGAAAAAACATCAGTTTACGTCTTTTCCACTCATTTCTCTTGGTATGCCTCCTGCTCCCAAGGAGGGCTCTACCTCTGACCACAAAGCTGGGGGAAGACTGTTGGCCTGCTCTTCTGATCCTGAACTTCTCCTAGTTGGACACAGAGCCTCCAGACCATACACCAGTGTTTCAGCTCAAGCTGGCTGCCTCTCTTTGTTCCTGCCGGACCCCCCCGCCCCCGCCCCCACCCCGTTCCCTTCCCCCATCAGCCTGCTATGGGCATTTCCTCCCTTTGTACCTATCATCTTTGGAGCATTTTTTTTTCTTTCCATGTCTGGGGACTTTGCTAGATATAGCACTTTTGAAATAGGTTTGATTTAAAAGATTTAATCAGTGGCTCTTATGGCCAGACACTGCGGTAGCATGTTTTGTATCTGTTGGGTATTGTTACTCTAGTGCGTGCCTTCAGTTCCAGCAGCTTGGGTAGGAACCAACTCTCTCCTCATAGACAGAAGGGACTGTGAAGGTACCAACTCACTGAGTAACTATGGGGGTGCAGAACTGTGAAGAGTCCCCTGGGTACACTAGTCCTCAGTTCTCTGTGTGAAGTTGTAAAATGAAATTCACATCTACTCAGGGGTTTATCCGAAAACCACAGAGGGAATAACCTCGACTCTGTTACCCACAACTCTCTTTACTGCTTAGTTTTCTCTCCGTTGTCTGTGTTTTATGTACTTCAGTGTTGTCCTCCAGTCAGTAGCTTTTGGACTGACTTTGGGGGTTAAGTGGGGACTTGAGAATGAGGGGAAATAAATGGAATCCTCTGGGCTCCTGTGTCAGGAGGCACCCGAGGGTCCTGCAGCCTCGCGGATCTGTTCCCTCCCCATTAGGAAAGCAGCTGCTGATTTCCTCGGCTGGAGAATGGTCCTCCCTTCCTGACTGGCTCAGGAGAGAGATGTGGTTTTTGGATGGAAGAGGATTTCTGTGCCTACACAAAAAGACATGCAGTCTCACTCATCCGTGACAGACAGAGCTGTGCTTTGGATTCTGTGGTGAAAATACTGTCTCTCTTGTTTTATATCTTAAAGCGTGTGCACTTTCTGTTGACACCTGCTAAAGGATGTTGAGTGATCTCAAAACGGGCTCAAAGGGCCCACGGCTGAAAGAACAGCCAAGAATGACCTGTCCTTGTGTCAAGAGCCACCGATTCGTGGGGGGCCCTGGAAGTCACCTCCTTCAGGTACTTGCCACTGCCCCCCGCCCTCCAAGTGTACACAGAAAAACTACTACAGAGGGAGTGAAGGAGGTGTTGGGGGGAAACCCCTGGGTGTGCAGTATTTGTGTTGAGAAGTGATTTCTTCTCCATCCCCTGGGAGAGGAGTGAGTTATATGTGGTCCCTTCCTCATCCCAAAGCCAAGGTGGGGAAGGCTTCAAGAAAATGATCTGTAGAAACGGGAAGTGAGGAGATGGGAACCTCGGTCTCTAACTGGATGACTTGCTGATCTGTCCTTTGCAGATTTCATTTGATCCCATCTGAACAGGGAAAGGAGGGCTGGGAGATGGTGGGACGGAGAGAGAGATGGTCCTGGTGAGGATATATGTGTCTCCTCTAGGCCCAGAGAACACAGTGGGATATAGCTGGGTTTGTATCACTTAAAAGAACTTTCTGTGGTCCTAACCAGTTTGGCTCAGTGGATAGAGTGTTGGCCTGAAGACTAAAAGGTCCCAGGTTTGATTCCAGCCAAGGGCATGTACTTTGGTTGTGGGCACATCCCCAGTAGGAGGTGTGCAGGAGGCAGCTGATCGATGTTTCTCTCTGATCGATGTTTCTAACTCTCTATCCCTCTCCCTTCCTCTCTGTAAAAAAAATCAATAAAATATATTTTTTAAAAAAGAGCTTTCTGTGGAGAAGAGGGTATCTGGGAATGAGTGGCCATGGTGCTGCACGTGGTCCTCTGAAAGTGGAAGTTGTGGGGGAGGGGTGGCAGAGGTAGAACCAGAGCTACATCTCTGGAGTCAAGGAGTGTGCTGGGCAGAGGCCCAGTAACCCCAACAAGAGCTCACTGAGGGCAGGTATCTGAACACCAATCACATGGGGATGTCTATAGCTAGTTAGTGTTACCCCGAGAAGTGAGCAGCCAATGGGAGAGGAACCACAAGGGGCAGTTAAATAGCAGACACCTCTGTCTGCCTCTTCTTGCCAACATACTAGAGAGACTGGGCCTTGAAGGGAAGAAAGGGAAGGCAGCTCAGAGCTTCCTGTGGCGCCTTCTTCTCTCAACTCCAAAGCAGTGCTAATGGGAGGAGAGAATGTGCTATGTAAATGGAGTTTCAATTGCACTGAGTTTTAATATTAGAAAATAACAGAGAAGTTTTGAATCTACCTAGGATGACACTAAGGAATACAAAGGGCAGATTGGATTGAGCTTGGTTGACGGTAGTAATTAGAGAAAAATAAAACTATATCATGTTCATATACTACTGAGACAAAAAAATATACTCATTATAAGCCTTTTAAAAATAATTTGTCCCAAAAGGGACACAGACCTCTCTAAAAGAAATGTTTATAGTATAAATTGGATATACCTTTATTACTGGGAAATTATGAAAGTTTCTGGTATAAAACACGAATTTTTCCCAAAAGCAATATTTTAATCAAAAGCAGTTTATAAAAAGCCACTTGGCATTAGGTCTTAATAGGTTTCTATGCAGTATGAGGTGAGAGTAGGGGACTAAGATTGGCCTAACTTCCCTTGCTAGCCTTCTTTTTTTTTTTTTTAATTTTATTTTATTTTTATTGTTTTAAGTATTACAAATAGTAGTACATATGTCTCCTTTTTTGTTTCCCCCTTTGATCTCCTCCGGACCTCCCCTACCCCCCAGGACATGCCTTCACCTGCCCACCCTCCCCCCCCCACCCCAGTTTCTTATATCCATTGGTTGTGCTTATATGCATGCGTACCAGTCCTTCAGTTGGTCTCTTACAGCCCTCCTCGCCCAACCACCCCTGTCTTCCCAATGTAGTTTGACAGTCTGTTCAATGCTTCTTTGCCTCTGTATCTTTTTCCTACCATTTCTTTCCTTTAAAAAGTTTTGCCTTTGCAGACTGGAAATAAACATATAATAACAAAACAAGACAAAACAAAAAAATGTTTGAGTCCCAATTTCAATGTCCAACAGTTTCTTATGTGTACATGTCAGCAGTGATATCTGGATGGTGGGCACATGGTGGCAATGCAGGTCCGACCCTCTCTGGTTTGGTCCTAGGCAACCTGCAGCAGTGCACAGCTGCTGACTGCTCCCATGGCAAGGCGTTGTCAGCGTCTTCCATCTCTGGACTGTTTTTTCCTCTTGTCTTCGTGGTTGGAGCACTCCTGTCAATTCCTCTCTGTTGCAGGAATCCATCTGGTCTTGGGGTTGTTTTCTGAAAATATACAAATATATTCTCGACCACAAGTTAATAAAGGAATCTTTTCTATATAATTGATTTGGGATCCTTTTTATTTTTGTTCAAACGATTTTCCTTTGTCTTATTTAGACACCATGTGTGTTTTTAATGGCCGTCTTGCTGTTAGCATTGCAAATGAACCTTAATTTGGTAAAGTAAAAATTTTCTAGATGTAATTTACTTATAGGATATTTTTCCTTACATGATATTGCCCTACTATCCCCCCCCCTTTTTTTTTTAATGGAGGTTTTTGTAAATTTTATAATGCAGTCTTGATAACTTTAAATTAAAAAAAATTTTTTTTTTCCCCCACACATATGACTGCTTTAGGTTCATTGCATACTCAGGAATTTTACCATGAGATGAACTACCAATAGAAATTTTAGTTATTACTTTAAGAATAGCTTTTTGTCCAGTACTTGAATATTCACTTATTTCAATTAGCCTATTTAAATTAATCTGAAAACTCGATTACTATTTTACTGTCAAATTTAATACTCTACCAACAATCTTAGTTTACCCTGTAAATATTAGTGGGAAGGATTATTTGCATTCTTGAGTGGGCCCTGAGCATTCCAAATGCTCAGCTGAATTTAGATATAGGGCAACTGCTGTCGGCCAAGTCTCTTGTCTGTTACCTGGGTCCCGATCTGAGCTGGGCCAAGTCTCTGTCTGTCACCTGTATCTCGATGTGAGCTGGGCCGGGTCTCTTTCTGTTGCCTGGGTCCCGATCTGAGCTGGGTGTGGGAAGCGCAAAGCAGCCATAGGGGCAGAAGACCTCCTTTAGAAGGGGGTGAGGGTTCAAGCCCCTGCAATGTTGGGGGGGTGAGGGTCTGTGCCCCACTTCTGTTGCCCCCCCAAGTTCTCTCCTGATGGCCGCTCTGCGACTGTGCCTGTCTTAGGTTGTTCCTTCCTTGAGGAATCTTACCCGTCTCTGGCTAACCAGCCATCCTCCGGGGCCAAGCAGGGTGCTGTGAGGTTCAGTTCTGTCTCCTTGGTAGCCTATGACCCCGTGGCCTCCACACCCAGCACCTGCCTTGGGAACCCCTGGCCTGCTGGCAGGGTCCTGGTGCTGATCACATATCTCGGGGAACTCGGGTTTCTTCTCCAGTGAGAGCCCAGCTCACACAATTGGATGTGAGACAGATCCCTGGTACCAGCCCCCACGAGGCTTTAAGCTCAGCATGAACAGAAAGCTCAGGTAACAGCTGAGGGCAATTGGATTGTGAGAAGAGGGTCCCTCTTGGCACAAAGGGCAAGAGAGGCCAATATAGGATGCTCAAGTGCCTTCCCAGTGCCTTAATTCCTTCTGCAAGTGATTAAATCCTTTCATGTCCCTTTTTTTAAATTGCTGCCCACCATTCAAAGAATTAGTTTGTAAGTTTGTTTGGGATAATTGTAAAGTATGCTGTTGTAAAATATATAAGATTATAATGAGATTGTAGAATAATATCATGTAAGGATATTCTTTGCCCTAGGCCCTGGCAATTCCATTTCAAACTGGTTGTCAATTTCTTTTTGTAGCTTTATATAAACTTTGTCAGGGAGGCAAAAACACAAATTACTTACTTTAGTTCAAGCGGCCAAATATATTGACTTTCAATTACAATCCTTATGACTTTTGAAGGAAACTTCTCTTTGTTTCCTTCCAAAATAATTTTCAGTCTACAGAGAGTTTCATTTAAAAATTTTTGTCACATGAAACAATTTCTCTTAATGCCCCACCCCCTTGTTGTCTGTGTCCATTGATTAGGTTCATATGCATGCATACAAGTCCCTTGGTTGATCTCCCCACCTTACCCCCACCCTCCCCTACCTTACCTGAGATATGATCTTCTGATTGACGTTTCTCAGCCTCTGGATCTGTTCTTGTTCATCAGTCTATGTTGTTCATTATATTCCACAAATGAGCGAGATCATGTGATATTTATCTTTCTCTGCCTGGCTTATTTCACTCAACATAATATTCTCCATCTCCATCCATATTGTTGCAAATGGTAGGAACTCCTTCTTTTTTTACCGCAGCGTAGTATTCCATTGTATAGATATACCACAGTTTTTTAATCCATTCATCTGCTGATGGGCATTTAGGTTGTTTCCAAATCTTGGCTATGGTGAATTGTGCTGCTATGAACATAGGGGTGCATATTTCCTTTCTGATGCCTGTTTCTAGATTCTTGGGATATATTCCTAGAAGTGGGATCACTGGGTCAAATGGGAGTTCCATTTTTATTTTTTTGAGGAAACTCCATACTGTTCTCCACAGTGGCTGCACCAGTCTGCATTCCCACCAGCAGTGCAAAAGAGTTCCTTTTTCTCCGCATCCTCGCCAACACTTGTTGTTTGTTGATTTGTTGATAAAAGCCATTCTGACAGGTGTGAGATGGTACCTCATTGTTGTTTTGATTTGCATCTCTCTGATGATTAGTGACTGTGAGCAGGTTTTCATATGTCTCTTGGCCTGCCTTCTGTCTTCTTTCGAAAAGTGTCTACTTAGATCAGTTGCCCATTTTTTGATTGGGTTGTTTATCTTCTTTTTGTTAAGTTGTATGAGTTCTCTGTATATGTTGGAGATTAAACCCTTATCATTGATATCATTGGCAAATATGTTCTCCCATGCAGTGGGCTTTCTTGTTGTTTTATTGATGGTTTTCTTTGCTGTGCAAAAGCTTTTTATTTTGATGTAGTCCCATTTGTTTATTTTCTCTTTAGCTTCCATTGCCCTAGGAGTAGTATCAGTGAAGAAGTTCTTTCGGCATATGTCCGAGATTTTGCTGCCTGTGGATTCCTCTAGTATTTTCATGGATTCCTGTCTTATGTTTAAGTCCTTTATCCATTTTGAATTTATTTTTGTGTATGGTGTAAGTTGGTGATCTAGCTTCATTCTTTTGCATGTATCTGTCCAATTTTCCCAACACCATTTGTTGAAGAGACTGTCTTGACTCCATTGAATGTTCATGCCTCCTTTGTCAAATATTAATTGAGCATATTGATTTGGGTCAATTTCTGGGTTCTCTATTCTATTCCATTGATCTATATGTCTGTTCTTGTGCCAGTACCAGGCTGTTTTGAGAACAGTAGCTTTGTAATACAACTTGATATCTGGTATTGAGATCCCACCTACTTTGTTCTTCTTTCTCAGGATTGCTGTAGCTATTCGGGTTCTTTTTTTATTCCAGATAAATTTTTGGAAATTTCGTTCTAGGTCTGTGAAATATGTTGTTGGTATTTTAATGGGAAGTGCATTGAATTTATAGATTGCTTTGGGTAGTATGGACATTTTGATGATGTTGATTCTACCAATCCATGAACATGGTATGTTCTTCCATCTGTTTATGTCTTCCTCTATCTCTTTTTTCAGTGTCGTGTAGTTTTCTACGTATAGGTCTTTTACCTCTTTAGTTAAGTTTATTCCTAAGTATCTTAATTTTTTTGGTGCGATGGTAAATGGGATTGTTTTTTTAGTCTCTCTTTCTGTAAGTTCATTATTGGTGTATAGAAATGCCATAGATTTCTTGGCATTAATTTTGTATCCTGCTACATTACCAAATTCAGTTATTAAGTCTAATAATTTTTTTATGGAGTCTTTAGGGTTTTTTATGTACAGTATCATGTCATCTGCGAATAAGGACAGTTTTACTTCTTCTTTTCCAATTTGAATGCCTTTTATTTCTTCTTCTTGTCTGATCGCAATGGCTAGTACTTCCAGCACTATATTAAACATGAGTGGTGAGAGTGGGCATCCCTGTCTTGTTCCTGTTCTTAGGGGAAATGGTTTTAGTTTTTGCCCATTGAGTATGATGTTGGCTGTGGGTTTGTTGTATATGGCTTTTATTATGTTCAGGTATGATCCTTCTATTCCCACCTTGCTGAGAGTTTTTATCAAGAAAGGGTGTTGGATTTTATCAAATGCTTTTTCTGCATCAATTGATATGACTATGTGATTTTTATCTCTCAATTTGTTTATGTGATGTATCACGTTTATTGATTTGCGAATATTGTACCATCCTTGCATCCCTGGGATAAATCCTACTTGGTCATGGTGTATAATCTTTCTGATGTACTGCTGGATTCTATTTGCTAGAATTTTGTTGAGGATTTTGGCATCTATGTTCATGAGGGATATTGGCCTGTAATTCTCTTTCATTGTGTTGTCTTTGTCTGGTTTTGGTATTAGGGTGATGCTGGCCTCATAGAAGGAGTTTGGAAGTGTTCCTTCTTCTTGAATTTTCTGGAATAGTCTGAGGAGGATAGGTTTTAGTTCTTCCTTGAATGTTTGGTAAAACTCCCCTGTGAAGCCATCAGGCCCTGGGCTTTTGTTTGCTGGAAGCTTTTTGATGACTGCTTCAATTTCTTCCATAGTTATCAGCCTATTGAGATTCTTAGAATCTTCCTGTGTGAGTTTTGGAAGGTTGTATTTTTCTAGGAATGTGTCCATTTCCTCCAGATTGTGTAGTTTGTTAGAATAGAGTTGTTCATAGTATTTTTTAACAATCCTTTGTATTTCTGTGGGGTCTGTTGTTATTTCACCTCTTTCATTTCTGATTTTGTTTATTTGGGTCCTCTCTCTTTGCTTCTTGGTGAGCCTGGCTAGAGGTTCATCAATCTTGTTTATCCTTTCAAAGAACCAGCTCTTGGTTTTGTTGATCCTGTGTATTGTTTTTTTGGTCTCTATGTCATTCATTTCTGCTCTGATCTTTATTATGTCCTTCCTTCTGCTCACTGTGGGCTTTTCTTGTTGCTCTCTTTCTAATTCTTTGAGTTGTTGAGTTAGAAGATTTATTACCATTTTTTCTTGTTTTTTGAGGTAGGCCTGTAGAGCTATAAACTTCCCTCTCAAGACTGCTTTCATTGTGTCCCATAGCATTTGCATTGTTGTGTTTTTATTGTCATTATTCTCCAGGATGTTTTTAATTTCTTCTTTGATCTCGTTGATCACCCAATCATTGTTTAATAGCATGCTATTCAGTTTCCACGTGTTTGAATTTTTTGGAATGTTTTTATTATAGTTTATTTCTAATATTATGCCATTGTGGTCTGAGAAAATGCTTGATATGATTTCAATCTTTTTGAATTTAGGGAGGCTTTGTTTGTGACCCAATATGTGGTCTATTTTTGTAAATGTCCCATGAGCACTTGAGAAGAACGTATATTCCGAGGCTTTGGGGTGAAATGCTCTGAAGATGTCAATTAGGTCCATCTGATCTAGTGTGTCATTTAGAATTGCTATTTCTTTGCTGATTTTTTGTCTGGAGGATTTATCCAGTGATGTCAGTGGTGTATTAAAGTCTCCTACTATGATTGTATTGTTGTCGATCTCTCCCTTGATCTCTTCCAGGAGTTTTTTTATGTATTTGGGTGCTCCTGCGTTGGGTGCATATATGTTTACCAGAGTTATATCTTCTTGTTGAATTGCTCCCTTTAGTATTATGTAGTGGCCTTCCTTATCTCTTGTTATGGCCTTTACTTTGAGGTCTATTTTATCAGATATAAGTATTGCTACCCCAGCTTTTTTCTCATTTCCATTTGCCTGAAAAATATTTTTCCATCCCTTCACTCTCAGTCTGTGTGAATCCTTTGCTCTGAGGTGAGTCTCTTGTAGACAGCAAATATATGGGTCATGTTTTCTTATCCATTCAGCTACCCTATGTCTTTTGATTGGTGCATTTAATCCATTTACGTTTAATGTTATTATTGACAAGTACATGTTTGTTGTCATATTTTCCCCCTTAGTGTTTGTGTTTCTTTTTGCCTTTCTCTTTCTTCTTTTTACAGCAGTCCCTTCAGCATTTCTTGCATTGCTGGCTTGGTAGTGATAAACTCTCTTAGCCCTTTTTTGTCTGTGAAGCTCCTGATTCCCCCTTCAATTTTGAATGATAACCTTGCTGGGTATAGTATTCTTGGATTCAGACCCTTGCTTTGCATCACTTTGAATATTTCATTCCATTCCCTTCTGGCCTGGTGTGTTTCTGTTGAGAAATCAGTTGATATTCTAATAGGAGATCCCTTGTAGGTAACTTTCTGTCTCTCTCTGGCAGCCTTTAAGATTCTTACTTTGTCATTGGTATTCGCCAATTTAATTATGATGTGTCTTGGTGTTGGTCTTTTGGGGTTCAACTTGTTTGGGACTCTATGTACTTCTTGGACTTGCATAGTTTTTTTCTTGCCAATATCAGGGAAGTTCTCTGTCATTATTTCTTCAAACAGGTTTTCTATCCCTTGCTTCTCTTCCTCACCTTCTGGTATCCCTATTATTCTAATATTGTTTCGTTTTGTGTTGTCCCAAAGCTCCCTTAGGCTCTCCTCTTGCTTTTTAAGTCTTCTTTCCATTTGCTGCTGTGTTTGTGTGTGTTTTCCTACCTTGTCTTCCAATTCACTGATGCGGTCCTCAGCCTCTTCTAGTCTACTGTTTAAGCCTTCCAATGTGTTCTTTATTGCAGCTATGTCGTTCTTCATCTCCTCTTGGTTTCTTTTCACGTTGGTGACATTTTCATTCAGTTCCTTGTAGTTCTCATTGAGTTGTGTGTATTTGTCATTGAGTTGTGTGTATTTGTCATCCATCCGTTTAAACATCCTTAGAACCATTACTCTGAATTCTCTCTCTGTTAAGCTGCTAGCCTCAATTTCATTTAACTCCCTTTCTGGTGATTCCTCTTTTTCTTTCCTTTGGGTATTGCTTTTTTGTCTCCCCATGTTTTCCTGAAATGTTTTAATTGTAGATCCAATTGCTTTGCTACCCAGGTTCTTTTGGTGATGGTGCTACTGGTGAAATCTTTCTGTTCTCCTGGGCTTGGTTATCTAGTGTAATTGAGGTGCTTAGCTTCTAAAGATTTCTCTTTAGAGTAGATCCTATGGCCTCAGGGAGTATTCAGATTCCTTGGTGTTAATCAGGGTGGAATCTGGGTGTGGCTATATTGGTTGCCTGGAGACTGGGGGGAGGGGCTATCTCTCAGGAGAAAATGGATTCTGTGGGCTTAGATATGACTCAGCACCAGACTTGCCACCACCTCTCCTGGACCGTCTGTTGCCCACTCTGCCCAGGTTCCACAACTCTACCCCTTCTCCCGCACTTCTGTCACAGGTAAGCGCCTGTCTCCAAAAGGTCCCACGAACTAGGTTCAGTGGGGAAAAGCGCAGGCCCCAGCGTGAGGAAGGACCGCGTCTCTGCCAGTTCCTCTCTTGCCGGCACTCCGCGGTCCGGCAGCTCTTAAAGGCTGCCTTTGAGCTCAGATCCCAAATCCAGACTCTATGGTCTAAAATCCTTCAGACCTTGCCTGTCCTCAGGGACGCGGCTTGGCACTGTGTAGTTTCTCCCTGACCTTCTGGGCACAGAGGTCCGGGAGATTCTACTGCCTAGATCTTTGATTTTACCTTTATCCGGGGGATCCCTGCTCTTCCCAGCTGCAAACTGTCTCACCAGCTGTGCCTCCTTCGCCAATTCGGGCTGGATTCCGCTCGTCTCAGCTGCCTCCTCTATTTGCTCCAGGAGAAGGCTCAGGACACGTCCTTCTATTCCGCCGCCATTTTGTCTCTAACCGCTAGCCTTCTTAAAGTAGACTCAAAGTCCACCAAGGATTCTAAAACTCATGTTAATTAAAATTTTCTCAGAGCAGGCTTCATGTCAGAACATCTGTGGAGCTATTCTAGGGGCCACATCTGTCCTGACTGATTGAGTTCCAATACTCAGCCTCTAGGAGCCCTGATTCATTCTCTTATGACCAAAAGGGAAATGCACCTCCCTGGTGTGAGTCCCCATTTTGGCCTGGACACCAGGCATGGCTTCTCTCAGCCTATAGTTACTTTCCTTGCCATCACTTGTGACCTTAACTCTGCCTAACATTCCCTTCTCATTACCCCTGACTGTGACCTCAATTTAGCCTAACTGAGTAAATGCTCTTGTTGGGCCATGACCCTTGCTCTGCCTATTAAGCTCTGTTGCCTAACATGGTAAAACATTTTCAGATTGTGTCCCTTTTTGTTTCAACCCATTTTGTTTTAAAAGAATACCACATGGGAGGGGAATAAGGACAACCGTTTTTGCAAAGAAGAAAGGGTATGGTTGGAAGGCATTTGTGGCAGGGCTATATGTCATAGTATAAAATCTCTGTGTTTTCTGACATATGTTCAGTATATGTTTCCTCTCCACTCTCTCACTGGAGCCCTAGGGGCTGTTTTCTCCCCCAGACCACACAGAAGCAGAAGCAAAGATTTAAAGAAGTTCCTGACTGATCCAGAAGAGAAGATTCTGATGCAAGCTTATCCTTAGCTGGAGTTTTCCATCCCTGAAAGTGAGGTAAGCCTGGATGCAGGGGAAAGGAAGAGGAAATGGAGGGACAAAGCTGGCTGGGGTGTTTGAAGTGGGGAAGAAGCCAAACTTGGTGAGGATAAGGGATGGAGCCAGTGGTTGGTCCCAGGACCCACCAACTCATCTACCGCTGTGCATAGCCTGTGACCTCATAGTCCTGGATCCCTGCAGGCCCCTGGACAGAAGGAGGAGGGTTTGAAACATCTTACATGAGGAAGGAGTTACAAAAGGAAAAATTCATCCCTAGCCAAGGATAAACTATTCAGAACCAGTGTGATTTCCCTTTGACCCAAGGAAACCTTAGGCATACTCCCACTGTTGCACACTTCAATATGAACTGAGCTGGTTTGGGAGCTTGTCAGTAAAAAAGCGTTTCACCTGCATTTTAAGTTCTGTGTCTGCTAATTCTAGAAGGGGTAAACTTCCAATTGAAAGTGCAGTTCATTTTACAGATTCAAATAAATCATCAGGTACAAAACAACATTTTACCTACACACTGTATTTTGATAGTGACTTAGATGTTCATTTTTCTCTGGATGCAACACAGGTCATTCCATTGATTTTTGGGGTTGACTGTCTAATCTGAATCTTTTTTTAGCTGATGATGGTTGTGCTAACCAAATCTAGCTTTGCAACTGGCCAACCAGTGATTTAACTGGAAACACAGCTGTCCAAGTTCTGGCTCCAAATGATGTGTTTTGACCTCAGATTCATGCTTGATTACTTTTATAGAATTAAGTATACACAGATAAATCATCAGCAAGCTACCAGTGTTTATTGAGTCAGTCTTGGAATAGAAATTATGTTTGTGTGTGTGTGTGTGTGTTACAAAAGAGTAGAAGATATGATTACAGTACTTGAGGAACTTATCATCTAATTAGAGAAATAACATAAAGTTAGTAGGTTTATATTTAGAATTGTTTCTTATGGCTAGATATTTCTTAGTCTCTGAATAAGTATTTATATACATTTGAAGTAAGACATTAAAATTGAAGTCTCAAGTGAGGCATTAAGATGCAAAGATGCTGTTTACCAAAATGAGATAAGAGAGGATTACTCAGCTACACTGCCAGGGCCCTCCAGAGTGCTTCAGTGTACCTTGCTGGCAAACTTACCGCCAGTGCTCCTGTGAGCCGCCACCTGGAGAAAGCGCCTACCCACCACAGACACAGCAGCGAAAGTTGAGTCTGCCCACCCTACAACTACAGAACTCTTGGAAACACAGTTACCCCTTTCCAAAGTGTAGCCCCTTGAGCCACATCACCCTGACAGACGGTTCCTTGGTGCCACTGTGAGGCCCCACTGGGCACACGTGATTTAAATTAAGGGTGCAAGTCAGCAAAAATTGGGACACTCCCCTCCATAGCAGCTGACTTCTAGGCACTTCAGTTGTGCCTCTCAAGCTTGCAGGCCTACATCAAGAGAACCCAAATAGCTCAAGTAGGGAGCTACACTAGATAACCAAGCCCAGGAGAACAGAAAGATTTCACCAGTAGCACCATCACCAAAAGAACCTGCGTAGCAAAGCAATTGGATCTACAATTAAAACATTTCAGGAAAACATGGGGAGACAAAAAAGCAATACCCAAAGGAAAGAAAAAGAGGAATCACCAGAAAGGGAGTTAAATGAAATTGAGGCTAGCAGCTTAACAGAGAGAGAATTCAGAGTAATGATTATAAGGATGTTTAAATGGGTGGATGACAAATACACACAACTCAATGACAAATACACACAACTCAATGAGAACTATAAGGAGCTGAATGAAAATGTCACCAACATGAGGAAAAACCAAGAGGAGATGAAGAACAACATAGCTGCAATAAAGAACACATTGGAAGGCTTAAACAGTGGACTAGAAGAGGCTGAGGACCGCATCAGCGAATTAGAAGACAAGATAGGAAAACACACACAAACACAGCAGCAAATGGAAAGAAGACTTAAAAAGCAAGAGGAGAGCCTAAGGGAGCTTTGGGACAACATAAAACGAAACAGTATTAGAATAATAGGGATACCAGAAGGAGAGGAAGAGAAGCAAGGGATAGAAAACCTGTTTGAAGAAATAATGACAGAAAACTTCCCTGATATTGGCAAGAAAAAAACTATGCAAGTCCAAGAAGTACACAGAGTCGCAAACAAGTTAAACCCCAAAAGACCGACACCAAGACACATCATAATTAAATTGGTGAATACCAATGACAAAGTAAGAATCTTAAAGGCTGCCAGAGAGAGACAGAAAATTACCTACAAGGGATCTCCTATTAGAATATCAACTGATTTCTCAACAGAAACACACCAGGCCCGAAGGGAATGGAATGAAATATACAAAGTGATGCAAAGCAAGGGACTGAATCCAAGAATACTATAACCAGCAAGGTTATCATTCAAAATTGAAGGTGGAATCAGGAGCTTCACAGACAAAAAAGGGCTAAGAGAGTTTATCACTACCAAGCCAGCAATGCAAGAAATGCTGAAGGGACTGCTGTAAAAAGAAGAAAGAGAAAGGCAAAAAGAAACACAAACACTAAGGGGAAACATATGACAACAAACATGTACTTGTCAATAATAACATTAAACGTAAATGGATTAAATGCACCAATCAAAAGACATAGGGTAGCTGAACGGATAAAAAAACATGACTCATATATTTGCTGCCTACAAGAGACCCACCTGAGAGCAAAGGATACACACAGACTGAGAGTGAAGGGATGGAAAAATATTTTTCAGGCAAATGGAAATGAGAAAAAAGCTGGGGTAGCAATACTTATATCTGATAAAATAGACCTCAAAGTAAAGGCCATAACAAGAGATAAGGAAGGCCACTACATAATACTAAAGGGAGCAATTCAACAAGAAGATATAACTCTGGTAAACATATATGCACCCAACACAGGAGCACCGAAATACATAAAAAAAACTCCTGGAAGATATCAAGGGAGAGATCGACAACAATACAATCATAGTAGGAGACTTTAATACACCACTGACATTACTGGATAATATATCCTCTAGACAAAAAATCAGCAAAGAAATAGCAATTCTAAATGATGCACTAGATCAGATGGACCTAATTGACATCTTCAGAGCATTTCACCCCAAAGCCTCAGAATATACGTTCTTCTCAAGTGTCCATGGGACATTTACAAAAATAGACCACATATTGGGTCACAAACAAAGCCTCCCTAAATTCAAAAAGATTGAAATCATATCAAGCATTTTCTCAGACCACAATGGCATAATATTAGAAATAAACTATAATAAAAACATTCCAAAAAATTCAAACACGTGGTAACTGAATAGCATGCTATTAAACAATGATTGGGTGATCAACGAGATCAAAGAAGAAATTAAAAACATCCTGGAGAATAATGACAATAAAAACACAACAATGCGAATGCTATGGGACACAATGAAAGCAGTCCTGAGAGGGAAGTTTATAGCTCTACAGGCCTACCTCAAAAACAAGAAAAAATGGCAATAAATCTTCTAACTCAACAACTCAAAGGATTAGAAAGAGAGAAACAAGAAAAGCCTGCAGTGAGCAGAAGGAAGGACATAATAAAGATCAGAGCAGAAATGAATGACATAGAGACCAAAAAAACAATACACAGGATCAACAAAACCAAGAGCTGGTTCTTTGAAAGGATAAACAAGATTGATAAACCTCTAGCCAGGCTCACCAAGAAGCAAAGAGAGGGGACCCAAATAAACAAAATCAGAAATGAAAGAGGTGAAATAACAACAGACCCCACAGAAATACAAAGGATTGTTAAAAAATACTATGAACAACTCTATTCTAACAAACTATACAATCTGGAGGAAATGGACACTTTCCTAGAAAAATATAACCTTCCAAAACTCACTCAGGAAGATTCTAAAAATCTCAATAGGCTGATAACTATGAAAGAAATTGAAGCAGTCATCAAAAAGCTTCCAGCAAACAAAAGCCCAGGGCCTGATGGCTTCACAGGGGAGTTTTACCAAACATTCAAGGAAGAACTAAAACCTATCCTCCTCAGACTATTCCAGAAAATTCAAGAAGTAGGAACACTTCCAAGCTCCTTCTATGAGGCCAGCATCACCCTAATACCAAAACCAGATAAAGACAACACAATGAAAGAGAATTACAGGCCTCATGAACATAGATGCCAAAATCCTCAACAAAATTCTAGCAAATAGAATCCAGCAGTACATCAGAAAGATTATACACCATGACCAAGTAGGATTTATCCCAGGGATGCAAGGATGGTACAATATTCGCAAATCAATAAACGTGATACATCACATAAACAAATTGAGAGATGAAAATCACATAGTCATATCAATTGATGCAGAAAAAGCATTTGATAAAATCCAACACCCTTTCTTGATGAAAACTCTCAGCAAGGTGGGAATAGAAGGATCATATCTGAACATAATAAAAGCCATATACGACAAACCCACAGCCAACATCATACTCAATGGGCAAAAACTAAAACCATTTCCCCTAAGAACAGGAACAAGACAGGGATGCCCACTCTCACCACTCATGTTTAATATAGTGCTGGAAGTACTAGCCATTGCGATTAGACAAGAAGAAGAAATAAAAGGCATCCAAATTGGAAAAGAAGAAGTAAAACTGTCCTTATTCGCAGATGGTATGATACTTTACATGGAAAACCCTAAAGACTCCATAAAAAATTATTAGACTTAATAACTGAATTCGGTAATGTAGCAGGATACAAAATTAATGCCAAGAAATCTATGGCATTTCTATATACCAATAATGAACTTACAGAAAGAGAGACTAAGAAAACAATCCCATTTGCCATTGCACCAAAAAAAAATTAAGATACCTAGGAATAAACTTAACTAAAGAGGTAAAAGACCTATATGTAGAAAACTACACAACACTGAAAAAAGAGATAGAGGAAGACATAAACAGATGGAAGAACATACCATGTTCATGGATTGGTAGAATCAACATCATCAAAATGTCCATACTACCCAAAGCAATCTATAAATTCAATGCACTTCCCATTAAAATACCAACAACATATTTCACAGACCTAGAACGAAATTTCCAAAAATTTATCTGGAATAAAAAAAGAACCCGAATAGCTACAGCAATCCTGAGAAAGAAGAACAAAGTAGGTGGGATCTCAATACCAGATATCAAGCTGTATTACAAAGCCACTGTTCTCAAAACAGCCTGGTACTGGCACAAGAACAGACATATAGATCAACGGAATAGAATAGAGAACCCAGAAATTGACCCAAATCAATATGCTCAATTAATATTTGACAAAGGAGGCACGAACATTCAAAGGAGTCAAGACAGTCTCTTCAACAAATGGTGTTGGGAAAATTGGACAGATACATGCAAAAAAATGAAGCTAGATCACCAACTTACACCATACACAAAAATAAACTCAAAATGGATAAAGGACTTAAACATAAGATGGGAAACAATGAAAATACTAGAGGAATCCACAGGCAGCAAAATCTCGGACATATGCCGAAAGAACTTCTTCACTGATACTACTCCTAGGGCAATGGAAGCTAAAGAGAAAATAAACAAATGGGACTACATCAAAATAACAAGCTTTTGCACAGCAAAGAAAACCATCAATAAAACAACAAGAAAGCCCACTGCATGGGAGAACATATTTGCCAATGATATCAATGATTAGGGTTTAATCTCCAACATATACAGAGAACTCATACAACTTAACAAAAAGAAGATAAACAACCCAATCAAAAAATGGGCAACTGATCTAAATAGACACTTTTTGAAAGAAGACAGAAGGCAGGCCAAGAGACATATGAAAACCTGCTCACAGTCACTAATCATTAGTGAGATGCAAATCAAAACAACAATGAAGTACCATCTCACACCTGTCAGAATGGCTTTTATCAACAAATCAACAAA
This sequence comes from Corynorhinus townsendii, assembly GCA_026230045.1. Lineage (NCBI taxonomy): Eukaryota > Metazoa > Chordata > Mammalia > Chiroptera > Vespertilionidae > Corynorhinus > Corynorhinus townsendii. The sequence goes on from JAPDVU010000008.1 coordinate 70,007,681, forward strand.
CAACAAGTGTTGGAGAGGATGAGGAGAAAAAGGAACTCTTTTGCACTGCTGGTGGGAATGCAGACTGGTGCAGCCACTGTGGAGAACAGTATGGAGCTTCCTCAAAAAACTAAAAATGGAACTCCCATTTGACCCAGTGATCCCACTTCTAGGAATATATCCCAAGAATCTAGAAACACGCATAAGAAAGGAAATATGCACCCCTATGTTCATAGCAGCACAGTTCACCATAGCCAAGATTTGGAAACAACCTAAATGCCCTTCAGCAGATGAATGGATTAAAAACTGTGGTATATCTATACAATGGAATACTACACTACAGTAAAAAAGAAGGAGTTCCTACCATTTGCAACAATATGGATGGAGATGGAGAATATTATGTTGAGTGAAATAAGCCAGGCAGAGAAAGATAAATATCACATGATCTCGCTCATTTGTGGAATATAATGAATGGCATAGACTGATGAACAAGAACAGATCCAGCGGCTGAGAAACTGCGATCAGAACATCATACCTCAGGTAAGGTAGGGGAGGGTGGGGGAAAGGTGGAGAGATCAACCAAGGGACTTGTATGCAAGCATATGAACCTAATCAATGGACACAGACAACAAGGGGGCGGGGCATAAGTGGAGAGTGGGGGGTTATGGAGAAATAAGGACACATATGTAAAAAATATAAATTAAAAAAATTAATTAAAAAATTATAAAATAAAAATAAAATACTAAATCTAATCAATACTAGTGGTCACCATAGCCTTAAGAGAAATTGTTTCATGTGACAAAAATTTTTAAATGAAATTCTCTGTAGACTGAAAATTACTTTGGAAGGAAACAAAGAGAAGTTTCCTTCAAAAGTCATAAGGATTGTAATTGAAAGTCAATATATTTGGCCTCTTGAACTAAAGTAAGTAATTTGTGTTTTTGCCTCCCTGACAAAGTTTATATAAAGCTACAAAAAGAAATTGACAGCCAGTTTGAAATGGAATTGCCAGGGCCTAGGGTAAAGAATATCCTTACATGATATTATTCTACAATCTCATTATAATTTTAGATATTTTACAACAGCATATTTTACAATTAACCCAAACAAACTTACAAACTAATTCTTTGAATGGTTGGCAGCAATTAAAAAAAAATAAAAGGACATGAAAGGATTTAATCCCTTGCAGAAGGAATTAAGGCACTGGGAAGGCACTTGAACATTCTATATTGGCCCCTCTTGCCTTTTGTGCCAAGAGGGACCCTCTTCTCACAATCCAATTGCCCTCAGCTGTTACCTGAGCTTTCTGTTCATGCTGAGCTTGAAGCCTCCTGGTGGCTGGTACCATGGATCTGTCTCATACCCAATTGTGTGAGCTGGGCCCTCACTGGAGAAGAACCCCGAGTTTCCCCGAGATATGTGATCAGCACCGGGACCCTGCCAGCAGGCCAGGGGTTCCCAAGGCAGGTGCTGGGTGTGGAGGCCACGGGGGCATAGGCTACCAAGGAGACAGAACTGAACCTCACACCACCCTGCTTGGCCCTGGAGGATGGCTGGTTAGCCAGAGACGGGTAAGATTCCTCAAGGAAGGAACAACCTAAGACAGGCACAGTCGCAGAGGGGCCATCAGGAGAGAACTTGGGGGGGGGGGCCAACAGAAGTGGGGCACAGACTCTCACCCCCCCAACATTGCAGGGGCTTGAACCCTCGCCCCTTCTGAAGGAGGTCTCCTGCCCCCATGGCTGCTTCATGCTTCCCACACCCAGCTCAGATCGGGACCCAGGCAACAGAAAGAGACTTGTCCCAGCTCACAATGAGATACAGGTGACAGACAGAGACTTGGCCCAGCTCAGCTCGGGACACAGGTAACAGACAAGAGACTTGGCGGACAGCATCTGCCCTATATCTAAATTCAGTCTAGCATCTGGAATGCTCAGGGCCCACTCAAGAAAGCAAATAATCCTTCCCACTAATATTTACAGGGTAAACTAAGATAGTTGGTAGAGTTAAATTTGACAGTAAAATAGTAATCAAGTTTTCAGATTAATTTAAATAGGCTAAGTGAAATAAGTGAATATTGAAGTAAAGTTAATTGTACTGGACAAAAAGCTGTTCTTAAAGTAATAACTAAAATTTCTATTGGTAGTTCATCTCATGGTAATATTCCTGAATATGCAATGAACCTAAAGCAGTCATATGTGTGGGCAAAAAAAAAAATAAATTAAATTTAAAGTTATCAAGACTGCATTATAAAATGTACAAAAACCTCCATTAATAAAAAGAAAAAGTGGGGGGATATTAGGGCAATATCATGTAAGGAAAAATATCCTATAAGTAAATTACATCTAGAAAATTTTTACTTTACCAAATTAATTTTCATTTGTAATGCTAACAGCAAGATGGCCATTAAAAACACACATGGTGTCTAAATAAGACAAAGGAAAATCGTTTGGGCAAAAATAAAAAGGATCCCAAAGCAATTATATAGAAAAGATTCCTTTATTAACTTGTGGTCGAGAATATATTTGTATATTTTCAGAAAACAACCCCAAGACCAGGTGGATTCCTGCAACAGAGAGGAATTGACAGGTGTGCTCCAACCAGGAAGACAAGAGGAAAAAACAGTCCAGAGATGGCAGACGCTGACAACGCCTTGCCACAGGAGCAGTCAGCAGCTGTGCATCGCTGCAGTTTACCTAGGACCAAACCAGAGAAGGTCGGACCTGCATTGCCACCATGTGCCCACCATCCAGATATCATTGCTGACATGTACACGTAAGGAACTGTTAGACATTGAAACGGGGACTCAGAACTGTTGGACATTGAAATTGGGACTCAAACATTTTTTTGTTTTGTTTTGTTATTATATGTTTATTTCCAGTCTGCAAAGGCAAAACTTTTTAAAGGAAAGAAATGGTGGGAAAAAGATACAGAGGCAAAGAAACATTGAACAGACTGTCAAACTACAGTGGGAATACAGGGGAGGTTGGGCGAGGGCGGCTGTAAGAGACCAACCGAAGGACTTGTATGCATGCATATAAGCACAACCAATGGATACAAGACACTGGGGCTGGGGGGAGGGCGGGCAGGTGAAGGCATGTACTGGGGGGGAGGGGAGGTCGGTGGGAGGTCAATGGGGGAAAAAAAAGGAGACATGTAATACTATTTGTAATACTTGAAACAATAAAAAAAACACTGTAAAAAATGAGATAAGAGAAAAAAATGACATTGAAATCATACAGTATGTATAGTCTTTTCAGATTGGCTTCTTTCACTTAGCAATATTCATTTAAGATTCACCCATGTCTTTTTATGTCTTGATAGCTCAATTCTTTTGATCATTGAATAATATTCTATTGTATTGATGTTCCCAAGGTTGTTTATCCATTCACATCTTAAAAAAGGCTATCCTTTTTCCATTGAATTGCTTCTATTTTTCTGGGCTCTCTATTCTGTTATGATGGTTGAAATTCTCACTAAGATCCTTGAAAGTCTCACTAAGTCCCTTAAAGCTCTCATTAAGTCCCTTGAAGCTCTTATTCATATCCTTGAGCAACATTATAACCACTGTTTTGAACTCTGTATCTTCTATTTTCTTTCTTCCATTTCTTTCATTTATGACATGTTTCTTTATCTCCACATTTTGGCTGCTTCTCTGTGTTTGTTTCTATGTATTAGGTAGAACTGCTATGTCTCCTGGAATTGGTAGAGTGATCTTGTGTAGTTAGTGACTGGTAGGGCTCAGTGACTCAATCTCCCCAGTCACCTGAGTTGGGCACTCTAGGTGCACCCCTGTGTGGGCTGTGTGCATAGTCTTGTTGTAGTTGAGCTTTGATTGCTGTTGGAATCACTGGGAGGAATTGGCCTCCAGGCCAATTGGCTGTGAGGAATAGCTGCAACTATAGTGGAAGGTCTGCTGTGCAAGAGACAACCCTATGGAGCAGGACTTGCTTCAGTGGGGCTTTGCTGCTCACTGAGTCTGCCCCTTGAGTATGTTACTTTTGGATGTGTAGAGTTGTAATCTGGGATGGTCTGAAGCTGTCCACTGGGTGTACTGGTTCTGGGGCCTCCCAGGAGATGCAAAGTCAGCCATTGCTTGGGCCATATTGCAGGAGCTACAGAGAGATCTGCAGATGGCTGCTACTTGGGCTTGGAAGTTCCCAGGCAAGGCCCAGCTGTGAAACAAGGTAGGCTGATGCTAGTGCTGGGTTTTGGGCCTTTTATTGATAAGTTTTGGCTATGCTGACACAGCTGTTGTTTGTTTGAGAGATTTTAGTAAAGTCTAAAGCCTGAGCTGGGACAGGCCTTTAATGTGGGAAATCTACTACAAACAGCTTGAATGGGGCTGCAAATGGATAGGGCAGAGTCTCAGGGAATCATCAGGGCTGAATGGACAGGGTAAGCCAGGCTGATGGAGACTCATATATGTTTGCCAGTCTGTTCTTCATTGGGGAGGCCTCAGCACAGGAACAATGACCCCTGGGAACATCCTGGTCTGGGGGAAAGCCAACCCCAAGTTCTTGCACTAATGCCAGACAATCCAGTTCCTCCCTGTTTGTCCCTGGTTTCTTTGAAGTTGTTGCCTCAGTGCTGGAGCCCAGAGGAATGGAGTCCAAGTAAGTTCATGACCAGCCCTTTAAGAGGGACACCTGGGTCTCCAGCAGTCTCTGAGTCCCTCAGCCCCAATCCCTGCTGATTTTTACAGCCTGTAGTTATGGGGACTTCTCTTCCCAGCTCTGTAACCCTGGGCCTTGTGTGGGGCTGGGACTCCTTGTTCCTCAAGAGGGGTTTCTGCAGCCAAGATATCCCTCCTGATTTGAAAAAATGGTCCACATGGGTGTCAGACCATCCCATTCTGTGCCTCAGCCCCTTCTACCAGTATCAATGTGCTTTCTAATTTACTTCTCTAGTTGTAGGACTTCCATTAAGCCAGCTTTCAGGAGGTTCTGAGTGATGGTTGTTCTGTATTTTAGTTGTAATTTTGATGTGGTTGTGGGAGGTGGCGAGTACAGTGGTTCACCTGCACCCCCATCTTGGTTCCTTGGTTTTGCTAGGAAACGATATTTTTAAAGTGAAAGTAACTAGTTAGCTTAGACCACGGGTAGGTTAACTTCTTAAAATAATATTTTAGGCTTTCTGGCCATTCAATTTGCCATGGTAGCTTGAGAGCAATAATAGATTATATGTAAACTGATGAGCTGAGTTCTAATAAAATGTTATTTATAAAAACCGCCAGCATTTGGCCTGCAGGCTGCAGTTTGTTGACTGCTTTTCTTTATTTGAATGTAAGTGAAATTAATTAAATGCTAGTAGGCAAATTATAAAATCTAGCATGGAGTAGTAATGACTATGGATGCTTTTGTTATTTGTTTGTCAGGAGTCCTTTAAGAAAACTTTCCAAAGCCTGGGGCAGTGAACACACTATACAGTGTACAGATGATGTGTTGTGGAATGGTGCACTTGAACCCTGTATACTTTTTTTAACAAGTCACCTCCATAAATTAAATAAAAATGAAAAAATATATAAAAAAGAGAAAATATAACTTCCTAAGAAGTTATCATTGAGATAACTTCCTAATGAAAATTTTATCAGAAATTTTTAAAGAAAAAGAAAAAACTAATACCAAATGCCACCCTGCTGTCCAGAGGAGGAATCAAAAAAAAGGGCAAATGAGCAACTGAATCAATTCACCGCTGACTGGCACAGTGGCTCCATGCTTAGCAAAGGCTCACCATCTCAGAGGGAACCACTTATCTGGGGCAAGAAATAGACACAAATACAGAACTCTGGAAAAGTGGTATGTGTTCCCAGGCTCACACACTTCCTTCCCAGGAAAGACTCTAGCCTGTCTGTAACAATATAATTATTCTTACTTTAATGAATTACCTAATTTCCTAGAAGGATCATGATCAGCAAGTTGGTAAGGAGGGATAAGAAATGCTGCTGGAGGCTGACAACCCGCCAGTAAAGGAGGACATGGGCTTAAAGCAGACATGACGGTTAAAGCCCTCAGCCTTGTAGTCATTTGCTGCTGGGATAAACAGTCCTTATGTGCAGGGAACCGCTATTGATTTTGGTGAAGATGATTAAGCAACATGGACCAGATCCATCAGAAGCATGGTGGAAATAAAGGGGGATTGGCTTATGTGTGCTTATGAATAGATGGTGCTCAAGTTCAGTGAAATTGACTGAGGTAGTGGCTTAAATGGATATGAAAATAAGTAATTTTTCTTGAGAAACAGTCACAAATTGTTTAGTAGCCCAAAGTATATAGAAAACTACTGCTGCTATATATATTTCCAGAAGACAAGGAACAAGGGTCCTTTGAAATTATAAGACAAAACAAGATCAGGAGCCTAATTGACCCCAGGTCAATATGGAAACCTTAATCATAGTCTGTCTAGTGTGGTAAGAAAGGGGAGAAAAGCATCCAAATGTGTAATAGCTTTCCAAAAATGATTCCAATCCAACTGGTTAAAATTGTTAATAAAAAAATTCTTGGCACATAAAGGTGTAAAATTATTTGAAACACTTTGTTTCACAATGATGTTGAATAAATAAAGCATTACTTTCCTTAAGTAAGACCAGGTGTAGAAACAAATTACTTTTTTGTTTTGGAACATTTTGGAGATTTGTACTTGCATAAAATTGTTTTCATGTAGTACAAAGTGAAGTGTGGACTTGACTAATATTTGGTAATAATGACCAATTTTAAATTCCCAAGAATAATTTATTCTGTGTATGAATTACTTTCATGCAAATTTTAAGTTTAGATTTCTAATACTGATACAATTAACTGAATAACTGCCAAACAGCTTTCTTTTTATCCTATGTAAACATTTATAATGCAAGGAGATTATTGTAAATTTTTAAGTTACCTTAGGTTTCTCACCTTGTTGCCAAAAATTGTGTAAACATATTTTTTCTGTTTTAAAAAATTTACGTGTTGCTCAGGTTTAGCTGTTTTGCCTTGTTTTATGTTTCTCTCTCCCTTTTAATGTAATAAATAAAAGATAATAGATACAGATGAAGACCAATTTGTACCCATCCCCACCCCCTACCCTCTTTCTTACCTCATAAATAAGATTTATCCAAATTCGTGTTTTTCTTTTTTTGTAGATACATTTTAATTGTTATATACCATTTTAGTGTATTAATAAGCCATATTTTAGTTCATTCTCCAATTATTTGTTGATTTGGGTTGTTATACTGGCATAAACAATAATGAAACCAACTTTGCAATATTTGTTTCTGTGTACACGTATATAGAAGTAGTATTTTTGGGCATCTTTGTCTCCAACCTAGCGGTGTGTGTGTGTGTGTGTGGGTGTGTGTGTTAGTGTGCATGCGCAAAATTGCTCTTTCCTGTGGCTGAACCAACAGACAATCCCATCAGTGTGTGAGGATTCTCATGTATTCACATCTTTAAAAAAGTCAACATTAGGCTTAGAATTTTAAAAAATTTTGCTAACCTAATAGTATTGAAAATTATGTGTTCTGTGTTAATTTGCATTTGGTGATTGCTATTTACATTGAACATCTTCCCATATATTTTTGCTTCCTTCATATATTTGTTAAAGATCATCTTATCTAATAAAGAGGGAATATGCAAATTTACCATCACTCCATCACAAAGATGGCTGCACCCAGAGCTGAGGCCAAGTTCCCATAAGGAGCCTTAACAAGCAATCAGTAGGGACCTGAGGCTACACCCTCCTCCACCCCCTGGGGCTTGACAGGGGACCTCAAGGTGCACTTCCCATCCTGGTGCTGGGCTAGGGGACCTCAGGCTACTCCCCCGGCCCCAGCACCAGGCCAGGGGACCTCAGGCTACCCCCTCCCCCCCACCTGGCAGGGCTTGATGGGAACCTCAGGCTGCGCCCCCCACCCCAGCACTGGGCCAGGGAACCTGAGGCTGCACCCCCCTGCCTGGCTGGGCTTGACAGGGAACCTCAGGCCATGCCCCCCACCCAGCGGGGCTTGACGGAGGACCTCAAGGTGTGTTTCCTGTCCTGGTGCTGGGCTAGGGGACCTCAGGCTACTCCCCTGGCCCCAGCACCAGGCCGGGGGACCTCAGGCCACACCCCCCCCCACCTGGCAGGGCTTGACGGGAACCTCAGGCCACGCTCCCCACCCCAGCACTGGGCCAGGGGACCTGAGGCTGCACCCCCCTGCCTGGCTGGACTTGACAGGGAACCTCTGTGCCCCCCGCCCAGTGGGCCTTGACAGGGGACCTGAGGCTGCGCTCCTCTCCTGGTGCTGGGCCAGGGGATTTGAGGCTGTGCCTTCCCCCCCGCCCCACACAGACCTGGTGGGGCTTGATGGGAAACCTCAGGCCATGCTCCCCACCCAGCAGGGCTTGACAGAAGATCTCAGGCTGTGTCCCCCACCTGGCAAGGCTTGATGGAGGACCTCAAGGCACATCCCCTGCCTTGGTCTGGGGGAACCTCAGGCCATGCCCCCTGTCCTGGTGCTGGGCCAGGGGACCTGAGGCTATGCCCCCTGCCTGGCAGGGCTTGACAAGGGTGGGACTGGCTGGGTCTGGATCAATCCCAATGTGGGGGAGCGGCCGGGTCTGGGTCTTACGCGATTTTGAGGCACTGTGGGAGAGCGAGGACTTGACTCTGGGTCCTGTGGTGAGCCCCAGACTCTGACAGGAGGAAGGTTTTCATATATATTTTACTAATTTTCTTTCAACTCTGACACTTCTATTATAGAGAGAGGGCAAATAGCAATATTAAATTATTTCCTCTAATTAATCCCCTTTTAATGTGCATGAATTTCATGCACTGGGCCACTAGTATGATATATTAGAGAATGATAATGTGTTGGGTGCCAAAGTTTTCCATAGCTAGGAGTCAAATTTCTCAAAAAATGAGGGAGGTGATTACCAATTGAGGAGATATCAACTGTGAGGAGAAGGAGAGGATGTTAAGAATTCTCAGAATCACCCTAGCCTATTTGGTTCTGTGGATAGAGCGCTGGCCTGCAGACTAAAGGCTCCCAGGTTCAATTTCAGTCAAGGGCACATGGCCGGATTGTGGGCTTTACCCCCAGTAGGGGGCGTGCAGGTGGCAGCTGATCATCATTGATGTCTCTATCTCTCTCTCCCTCTCCCTTCCTCTCTGAAATCAATTTGAAAAAGAAAAATAGAATTCTCAGGATCAAGAACATGTGAACAACAGTTTGGAAGTGGCACTGGGACCCAGAAGACCCCTACCAGAAGAATGCCAAACAGCTTCCAGGGGGCTAAGAGGACAGAAAGCTAGATAATTTTCTCAGGAGAGGCAGATTTTAATTTGAGGCATGAGAAGCAGTAGAAGATACAGGGGAGTTTGCTGAATATAGATTGGGAGGTCTAAGGACCTTGCTGAAGGATTTAGGCATTGAGGGAGGAGTATGGAGATGAGAGTTTGGGTACAGTAGATGTGAGGCAGCCAGATTGGCCCTGAGATTCGTTCAGAGGAGTTCAGAACCCTGTGGGCTCGATGGCCTGACAGCTTCAGGGAGAGAGACTGGGCTAGTTGTTCTTACTCATTTGTTTGTCCCAAGAACCTAATGTGGTGCCTTCGCCTGAGTTAATAGTTTCCTAGGCTTCCTGTCCTTTAAGAGGCCCAGCTATATGCAACAAGAGCCTAGAATTTGAAGTTGATCATTTCTACTTCCAGGAAAATAATTCAAAAATTATAAATAAAATTCACCAAGGAGCTACTCTAAAAAGTATTTTTAAAATATTTGTTTTAACTATATAAATATGATATTTTTTGGTTTAGTCGTTATCAATAACTTCCCAGGGAAATATTTTTATTATTTAAGCTGGAATTATATTCTATGCAAACATCAATTTTGAGTGAGTTGTGGGTTGTTTGACTTTATCTTCTACATAAAGTAGTGTGTTTAAGCACATTTATGTATGGTTAAATAACTTTTGTTATTAGAAGTGTTTTTGATGCTTATAAAATCAAATTTTATACATTTTACTAAAACTTGGTGCTAGTGAAAAAAATTAATTTTCTTCTGTTGTGTTGCATCCAATTTATAACAGGAAAGCAACTGCAGCATGGAAAAATACCAAAATCATAAGTAAGTTAGTCAATATACTACTTATAATTTATTGGAAATTAGTGAAAACTTTTAAATTTACCAAGTGTCGATGATGAGTTTAGAAAAAGGAATTAAGACTGGAACCTACTTGGTCCAGTGCCTCACGTCCCATCAGCTGATGGGAAGGCATATCCTGCTCCTAGATTTTGCCTGTCACCATGTGATATCTGGTCTTGAGTCTCTGCTGCCTTTGCTCAGATTAAAATGACACATTTTGTATAACTGCATCTGTTTAAATACTTACATGTGTGTTTAAATATTTACTTGACTATTCTAAATTTTGGTTTAATAAAAAATCTATTTTAAGGAATTAGAGAACCATCACAGTAAGACTTACTCCAGTTTAACTTTAATTCTGCCCTTTCATTTCCCTATATTTACACTCTGCAACTTGTTTTTCAGTTCACAACATTTCAAAGAAATGGAATTTTCTGTTGAAGTAAGCATGCATCTAGCTCACACCTTAGGTCAAGTCAGGGAGTCATTCCTGAAGGCCTGGCTAGTAACCCAGAGACAAGGTAGTATGCGTCTAAAAGACTCCAACTTGCTAACATTCATTCATGCTCAGAGGTTCAGTATGGTAGGAGTATATAGCATGGGGGAGTTTTGGAAGATGAAACTAGAAAGATATTTTGGGGACTATATTAATTATTTATTGGTGTGTAAAAATTATCTCAAAACCCAGTAGTTTAAAAACAAGAACTTCACAGTTTCTGGAGTCAAGAATCGGGGAGCAGCTTAGCTTTGTGGTTCTGGCTCAGGGCCTCTCCTGAGGGTGCATGAAGGTGTCAGCTTGGGCTGTGGTTACCGAAGGTGTGAATGGGACCAGGGGATCTACTCCTCAGGTGGCTCATGCCCATGCCGGGCAGATAGTGCTGGTTTTGGCAGACTTCCATTTTTCATGTCAGAGACCATTCTAGGGGCTGTTTCAATGTCTTCATGGCACATCATCTGGTTTCCCCAGAGCAAGTGCTCTCTGTGACCTTGCCTTTGAAGTCACGCATCATCATTTCTACAATATCTGAATGGTTACACAGGTCAGTCATAGTCAGTACAGGAGGGGACTGCACAAGGGCATAATGCAGAAGGCAAGTATCATGGGGGTTATCTTCCAGAAGGCCAGGCTGTGGGATGCCTTGTATGTATAGCTCAGGGGTTGGATTTTAAAAAATAATCGTGAGACATTTAGCAGAGCTTGCTATTTTAAATAACATTTATATGAAATTAATATATGCATACTGTAGAAAACTTGGAAAGTATACAGAAGTACAAAGAAAAAATACTTATCTTACCACTGTTAACATTTTTGTTTATTTCTTTCCTGTTTTCTCCTGTTTATAAGGCTTTTGTACTCTTTTCCCCACTTTTTATTATAATTTAAGAAGCTTTTCATATAATTAAAAAGTCAACAGTACTTTAAAACACAAAGGTTAAGGAAGTTAATCTGAGGTCTTGAGAAACTTGGGCAGAGACCAATAAGGAGTCTATGAGATAGTGACAAAGCACAAAAAGACTTGGGGGACATTTCTGAGCTGATATCTACAAAATTAGACAACCAATTAGATGTTTGGCACATGGAAGGGGCCAACACTAAAATTAAGGTCAACACTAAAATTTTTGGAGTATCACGTGGGGTGGTTAAGGGTCTGTGTTTGGAATATATTGATGGATGTGCCTGTTGGACACTCTGCAAGTGTCCAATAGTTAGAGAAAAAGTAAGTAGAGAGAAAGAAACTGAAGACACAGAAAAAAGAGATATGTGATAAAGCATGGCATTAGAGGGGGCATGAGGGGCAGAGATCTAGACACATGGTAAAGGCCTGTCCTTGGAGAGGATAAGGTTCTAGCATTATTAAGTATTCAGCATTCAATAGGCACTGAGTATATGTTATCTCATTTAATTCTTACAACATAGTGGGAAGATATTATTGGCCGCTTGTAATTGGTGTGGAGGTTAGGCTCATATGATTAAATGATTTTTAATTCTAATAGATTTAGGATGAAAATCTAGCTCTTGGAGAGTGTAATAGTCTGACTTTATATTTGATGTTTGACTGCTGGGAGTTTTTAAGCCCTACTATTCCCCACCCACCCTCTGATCTCACCTGGGCAAATGGATAAGAACATCTGGGTGCTCCCTTCTCAGTACTGCTGGGATGTCCAAACCACAAAAGCCCAACCCCAGTCACAATAACAGCTAAGCCAGTCCCCTCTCCCTCCTCTCTCAAGCCATTTTTGGACTTTCTTGAAAGTTTGCCCTAGTCTGCCCAGAAAGTTCCATTATGTGAGAAATAAGCCTTATCATATTATGTTGGCGTATATGTGGCCACATCAGTCTGGACATTTGAACCAATGTTGGGTAAGACAATCCACCCTCCTCTATGGTAACCATAACAATTGGTACTACATTGTCTAGAAGACGACCATCACCACCAGCGGGTCTTTCTTCTCTTCCTACTGCAGAGAGGTCTAATGTTTCTTTCCCTGAGATGGAAGTTGAGGAAGGAAGTTTGGACACATTAATACACAAATTCAAGGAGGTAGTGAAGAAGCAGACAAGGTTATTGGAAAGAAAGAGGAGAATGGTGATTTGGTGGCCTTTAACAAGGTGGTGAAGCTTGTACATTTATTGTGGTGTGAGTGGAAGCATAAATAATTGACTCAGAAGAAATTGCAGCTAGATAATCTGCATATAGCTGACTAGTCATATACACCATGAAATCCATCAAGGGGATCAAAGATTCCAAGAGACCTTGTGACTGAGAGGACTCGAGGGAGCACAGGTAGAAGATGATGGGGAAAAATAGGTTATTATAATTAAAGATGATTGGAGAAAATAGCCTATTATAATTACAGTTAAAGTCTGTTTTGTAGATTGACCAGCCATCTCCAGGTATGGCCATGGGAGCAGCTGGCTGAAGTGAAGAGGATGAGAAAGTCATTGGAATGCAAGCGCACAGAACCCCAGGGTCAGGATGGTAGTTGATTCAACTATACAAATATTGAAGATACCCAAGATAATGGCAAGAATTGGGATGAAAAGGGACCCATATCTTCTATGATGGCCAGGTGGTGATAACAGAGAAAGGGAGGGTAGCACTGAATGTCACAGGTCTCAAAGAAGAAGATGGGAGAACCAAGATGGAGGCAAATGTAAATGCCGGTACTCGTCGCCTCTTACAACCCATCAAAATTACAACTAAAATAAAGGGTCAGCACATGAACTTACATGGTCCCACTTCCTCTGAGATCCAGAGCAAGGAAGCAGCTTTGGGGAATCCAGGGACATACAGGGAGAACTTGGATTGTCTGGCATAAGGCAGGAACTTGAGGAGGTTTTCTCACAGAAAGGTATGCTCATAGGGGTTTTTATTCCTGTACTGAGACCTCCTCCATCATAGAGCTGACTGGTAGCCATATCTGAGTCTCCATAAGCCTGGCTTACACTGTTCACTCAGTGCTGGTGATTCCCTGAGACCCAGCCCCATCCATTTTGAAGCCCCACCAGAGCTGTTTGTAGTAGCTTCTCCATATGAATGGCCTGTCCTGTCACAGGCTTCAGACTTTTCTAAAATCTCTCAAACAAACAGCTGCTGGTATCAGCATACCCCAAACTTATCAATAAAAGGTCTGAGACCCAGCGCTAGCTTCAGCCTACCTTGCTTTACAGCTGGGCCTCACCTGGGAACTTCCAAACCCAATACAAGCAGTCATCTGCAGATCTCTCTGTAGCTCTTGCTGGATGGCCCCAGGCAGTGGCTGACTTTGCATCTCCTGGGAGGCCCCAGAGCTAGTGCACCCAGTGGACAGCTTCAGACCATAGCAGATTGCAACTCTACACACCCACAAACAATACACTCAAGGGGCAGACTCAGTGAGCACTGAAGTAAGTCCTGCTCTGTAGGAGTGTCTCTTGCATAGTAGCTCTTCCATTGTAGTCACAGTTGGTCCTCACAGCCAATTGGCTTAGAGGTCAATTCCTCCCAGAGATGCCAACAACAATCAAAGCTCAGCTATAAAAGACTGTGCACACAGCCCACACAGGGTTTACACCTAGAGTGTCCAGCTCAGGTGACTAGGGAGACTGGGCCCTACAGGACACCTACTACAAATTCCAGAAGACATAGCAGTTCTACCTAATACATAGAAACAAACACAGGGAAGCAGCCAAAATGTGGAGATAAAGAAACATGTCACAAATTAAAGAAATGGAAGAAAGCAAACCACTGGATACAGAGTTCAAAACAATTGTTATAATGTTGCTCAAGGATGTGAATGAAAGCTTCAAGGGACTTAATGAAAGCTTTAAGGGACTTAATGAGACTTTCAAGGATCTAACTGAGAACTTCAAAGACATTAAAAAAAGACCAATCAGAAATGAAACATACACTAACTGAAAAAAAGAATAATTTACAGGGATTAAACAGCATAGTAGAGAATTCCTGAATAAAATCAACAATTTGGAATAGAAGGAGGCAAGAAACACCCAATCAGAAGAGCAAAAAGTAAAAAAGAATTAAAAAAATATGAAGATAGTGTAGGGAGCCTCTGGGACAACTTTAAGCATACCAACATTTGCATTACGAGGGTGCCAGAAGAGAAGAGAGAGAGCAAGATATTGAAAACCTATTTGAGGAAATAAGGACGTAAAACTTCCCTTACCTAGTGAAAGAAATAGACTTACAAGTCCAGAAAGTGCAGAGAGTCCCAAACAAGAGGAACCCAAAAAGACACATCATAATTAAAATGCCAAGGGTTAAATACAAAGAGAGAATCTTAAATGCAGCAAGAAAAAAGCAGTTAGTTACCTACAAGGGAGAGCCCATGTGACTGTCAGCTGACTTCTCAATAGAAACTTTGCAGACAAGGAGGGAGTGGCAAGAAATATTTAAAGGGATGAATAGCAAGGACCTACAACCAAGATTATTCTACCCAGCAAAGCTATTGTTTAGAATTGAAGGGAAGATAAAGAGCTTCTCAGACAAAACAAACAAATAAACAAAAAACTAAGGAATTCATCATCACCAGATGAATATTACATGAAATGTTGAAGGGTATTCTTTAAGAAGAGGAAGAAGAATAAGAATAAGAATGAAAATGAGAAGGAGAAGGAGGAGAAGAAGGAGAGAAAAATATGAACAATAAAATAGCAATAAATACATATCTATCAACAATTGAATCTAAAAATCAAAATAAATAAATAAGAAATCTAATGAAGAAAACAAACTGATGAATAAAATAGAATCAGAGGCAGACTGACAAATGTCAGAGGGAAGGGTGGAGGGGAGGGCAGGAAGAGATTAACCAAAGATTTTATATGTATACTAGGGGCCCAGCATGGCGATATTGAGCGAGGAGGCGCCCCTCCTCCCACCTTCTGCTGTGGGAGGAGGCGCCCCATGGGCACCGGGCCAAGAGGTGCTCCATGCACCTTCTGGTGACCAGTTGTTTGGTCATTTTGGTCGTGACACCTCTTGGCCTTTTATTATTATGATTAGAGGCCTGGTGCACAAAATTCGTGCATGGGGGGCGGGTCCCTCAGCCCGGCCTGCACTCTCTCCAATCCGGGACCCCTCGGGGGATGTTCAACTGCTGGTTTAGATCTGACTGCCTGATCCCTGCGGTATCAGGCCTAAACCGGCAGTCGGACATCCCTATCACAATCCAGGACTGCTGGCTCCTAACTGATCACCTACCTGCCTGCCTGATCACCCCTAACCATTCTGCCTGCCTGACTGATGCCCCTAACTGCTCCTCTGCCTGCCTGATCACTCCTAACCACCCTCTCCTGTCAGCCTGGTCACCCCTAATCTCCTCTGCCTCAGCCCCCGCCACCATGGCTTTGTCTGGAGGGACATCTAGTCAAAATTAGCATATTACCTTTTTTATTAGTATAGATGGTTACTGAGCAGTGCATTCTGGGGAACATGGGGAAGTGGCCCTATGACTCAGAGACCAGGGACTTGACAGGAAGTTGGGAGATCCAGTCTCACTCAGTAGAGGACGGGCCTTGGATCATGGGTGAGGCCTAGACTGTGTTTAGTGACTTGCTCAGTGGCCTCCTGCACACACCCTGACCCGGGTTCAAACCCACAACCTTTCAATGTACAGGATGAAGCTCCAACCAACGAAGCCACCCAGCCAGGGCAGTTATTCTTGGCTTTTCTTTTCTTTTACTTTTTTATTTTATTTTATTTTTTACTCTTTTTATTAAATCTTTATTGTTGAATGGTTTACATAGGTCCCCTTTCCCCTAACCTTTTCCAGCCTACTACCCCTCACCAGGCCATCGCCACCCCATTCATTGTCTGTATCCTGGGGAGATGCATATATGCACATAAGGCCATTGGTTGCACTCTTCCCACCCACCCTCCCTGCCTTCCCTCTGAGGTTCCACAGTCTGTTCATTTGTCTGTGTCTCTGGGTCTGTTTTTGTTCATCAGTGTATTTGGCTCATTAGGTGTTAAAAGTGCTCTGCTTGTGATCACTTGGGTTTTCTAAAGATGCAGTCATATCATGTTCAAATCTTTTTTCTTTTTCCAAATGTTCTTGTGGACACATTGGGAATATAGACACCAGAAATAGAAGTCTGTGAATAAGTTGGGAATAGGATGCTTTTTCTTTCATGACATTGTGTACGTGATCCTATGCTCCTGCTGTGTTGGAAACACCGAGTACTGTGGCTGCAGGGAGGCTCTCATTGGCAACTCATCCACATAGAGCCATAGCCTCCCTCTCCACCAGCCGCAGCTCCCAGGACAGATGCATGCACCCCTCAACAGAGGTGGGGCCACTTGGCCACCTCCCATAGGCTTACCCCCTGTCATCACCTGGTGGGGCCCACCTTCCGCATATCACCCTCTTGTGCCTACTCCCAGGCCTTTCCATGCACTTTCTCTCATCCAGCCCCCTCCCTCCTCCCATCATGTCCGGAGCCCCAGGTGCTGTCCCTGCAAGGTGTGTGACACTCCCTACCGGACATTTCATCTTATTCGTCCATGGCGTCCAGTGTTTCTTCTGCCTCATTAACTTGATTGGAATCTGAACGGAAATGGCTCCATTTCTATTCCTTTTGTGTCCTTTCCACCCCTCAGTTAATGTCATGTCCTTAGCATGTGGCTATGAGATGTCTCTGTGACTGAGCTGGGAAACCTTTCACTTTTCTCTTTCCTTTTTTTTCATCTCAGGGTAACTGAGCTCTGTGGTTTGCCTGGAACCAAAGGCCTTGGGAATACAATGCTGAGCCTTCTGAACTCATTTTATTCTTTATTGTATTTGATTCCTGGGGTTGAATTAAACACAAAAACAGAAGAAAATATACCCTTAGATATACAATCTGAGTTATTACCTGGAGATTTCCATGGGAGTTGACACTGAGGTATGAGACACATGTGTTTATTGGTCAGTTTCCTCAACTATGAAACAAAGGTTGAACCTGCCCCTCAGATCCTTTGGAGGTTGGATATGATGCATCCAGAGGGATTAACTGGCAGCTTGGAGAGTAAAATCAGAAGTCAATAGGCACTTGTTTCCTTTACCCAGACAGGTGTAAATAAATAAACAAGTTAGAAAAACACAACTCCTTTTATCATAACACCAGGAAGGGTTATGCCTGTGGGAGGAGGTACAGGGAACCAGGGTTGCTCCCTTCCTCCTGTTCCACCCTCCCTCCCTCCATCCCTGCACTGGCCCAGCCTCCTGGCTCCACCTCTCCCCCATCTCAGAACCACTCAACTCAGGCTCTGGCTCACCCAGCCTGCAGGAAGGAGCATGTGCAGTTTCTTGCAGACACTGAAGCAGCTGTGGAGTAGGGAGGTGGCGGTTTTTCCCAAGGAGGGTGTTTGTGCTGTAAAGCTGATGCTCTCTGTCCACCTCCCAGCAGTGAAGGCTGAGGGTTGCTGCAGGTGCTGAATCGATTGGAGCCTGCCGGCTGGGGGGAAGGACTAGGAGGTCTGCCTTGTGCCTGATTGCCAGTCCCCAGTCCTGCTCAGCTACCACCCAGCCTGATTTTTCTTAGTTCCCCGTTGGCCCTCCAGCAATGGGAGCCTGGGGACAGGAGCAGGGGGAGGGACCTAGAGGTGCTCCATGCACTTCCTGGTGTTCGGTCATCCATTCGGTCATTTTGGATGTTACGGACCCTGGCCTTTTATAATGTAGATATGCATTACTTATAGAAACAGACAATAGGGTGCTGAAGGCCTGGGGTAGGGTGGGAACTGTGTGGAGGGGGGTGAAGGGGGGAGAAAGGGAGACTTCTGTACTCTCCACAATAAACGTGTCTACATAAATTAAAACAGGTAAACTAATTTGTCAATATATTAACATATGCATTCAGAAACCCCACTTTATTGTATAAGGGACTTTCACTTTTAATGTATACACCCAGCCCAAATTAGTCAGTTATGTCAAGGTTTTACTGTATACAAACACACACGCAACTCATTATATACACTGAGTGGCCAGATTATTACGTGTTCAGAGATCATAATAATCTGGCCACTCAGTGTATATATTAGAGGCACGGTGCATGAATTCGTGCATGGATGGGGTCCGGCCAGCCTGGCCAGGAGGAGGGGACATGGGTGATTGGCCAGCCTGCCTGCTGGTTGAACTCCTGGTCTAGGGGGCAATTTGCATATTAGCCTTTTATTATATAGGACATACACTGAGACACTGAATGGACAGATTATTATGTGTTCAGAGATCATAATAATCTGGCCACTCAGTGTGTGTGTGTGTGTGTGTGTATGTGTGTGTGTATAATTCTTTGACCTTAAGAAATCTTTTATTAGGCTTACTGTTTAGCATGGTAAGAACAACCAGAATGCGAGGAGCTTCGAAACAGAAGGTTCCCTGACTGACTCTTGCTGCCATCATGACAACAACGTAACAGGGGAGTCTGCTAAAATTCACCTCCCTAGATCTGTGCCTTTGCTGTTCACCTCATGACACTGTGCTGCCCTCAGGAGTCTTCTGCTATAGCCAACTCACGCTCAGCACTAGAATGCAAAAACTAACTTGAGGAAGATCCCAGGATAAAGGAGCATAAAGATACACAGTGTAATCATGGCATAATCAGCTCAAGTGAATATCACAATCAGATCTTTAACAGTGTCTTCTGACACTTTACCCCTGATTCACCTTTATTACCTTCCAAAGATGAACACTGGAGTATTTCCCTCCCTGTTCTAATCCTAGTGAATCAAAGCCTTGCTACCAAGTTTACCCGGGATCCAGGTCCAGTTTCTCTCTCTCTCTCTCTCTCTCTCTCTCTCTCTCTCTCATATTTTGCTTTCTGATCTTTATTCTTCTAGAGTTCAAGATTTTTCTCTACAAATCACAATTTCTTTTCTCCCCTTTTTCTTGGAGCTTCTAAAATGGTTTTCTTTCATTTTCAACAAATTCTCCATGAGGATCAACTTCCAAACTAGTGTGACCATACCCAGCATGCCTAGGTGTTATGTCAGCATTTCTAAGTCTCATTGCCTTTTTAGTTCAAATAGTGGCATGTAAATGAGCAGATCTGCAATCCAAATTGCATTTCCATTTATTTGACCTCAGTTTGGTTGATTCCTCTTGAATTATGCAAGGAAACTGGGTGTTGTGAAAGGGAATTGTGTTGGCCTGTGAATAAGAATGATGTGATTTTTCAATTATCTTCTCTGTGTCTCAGTTTTCTCATCTGTAAAATGGATGGGGAGAGAGAAATGTTTTTAACAATGCACCCTCTTGTCAAGATGTTATATTTTTCAGTTTACATTGATAACATTTACACATTATAAAGTCAGTCAATTAAAATAATGAATTCTGTTTTAATAAATAGCAAATTTAAATTGGGAGAGGTGGTGGTGGAGGAGTGTAGGCGATGAAAGCAGGGCCAGGTGAGCCTCATTTCTAGCAAAGATCTATGATTGTGGGACCCATCCAGCACTGCCCAGAGAATCCGAGTCCCGAAAGCATGATTTGATAGCCACAGGGCTAGGATTTCTGAGACTTTGCAACTGTGACCTCAGATATCAACTTCACCTGGGAGCCTATTAGAAATGCAGAGTTTCAATCCTCCCTCACCCAGAACTGCCCTTCAACAAGACTCTCCAGTGATTGGTTTGCCCATTAAGATTTGAGAAGCACTGATTTGGAACACTTTCTCAACCTTGAATGCATGTTGGAATCACACAGTGCTTCTCAAGCCTTAAGTTTCTTTAAACCTCAAGGACCTCATTGTTTTGAAGTCCTTTCCAGCTCCACAATTGTAATATCGGGCCTAATGAATTGGGGTGCAATAAGAGATTTTTGACAAATGCACAACTAGTTTGCTCATTTTCCTGATTTTTAAAAAGTCTAGTTGCTGAAAAGTGAGCTAGGTAGCAAGGAAGTCAGTGTTTTAGATATGAGTGAGCCACCTTTCTTACCTTTATTATATATCTAGATAATCCCTAGGACATTAAAAATGACACCTTGATAAATGTATAGAATATATCAAGGAGAAACATCTTCAATATAAAAGTATTTTCCATGGTGAGGGGAATAAGCCTTGAGTGATTACCTCTCAGACTTTTTACTTTGATTTTTACTCTCATCTGAATGTAGCTATCATAATTCAACACTCTTTATTTCAACAGCTCTGCTTCCCCTGAAAGTAATGCCTTTGTGTTTGGTCTGGTTCACAATGTGGTGACGAGCTGGGGTTTATATGTTTCACTTTGCCAGTGAGAGTTGGTTTCTTCCGGTGAGGACTACACTGAGTGGCCATATTATTATGTGTTCAGAGATCATAATAATCTGGCCACTCAGTGTATCTTATCAACCAGAGGAAGTATCTATAATTATCTGACTTTTTTATATGGAAAAAGGTTCTTGCTCTTTTTATTTCTTTATAATTTCAACTGTAATTTATATTTCAATACAGATGTATCCTATGAATTTGATAACATCTAAAGCCCCGCTCCCCCACGTTCTTTCCTTTTGTAAAAAGTGTATATAAAAGCTGAACAGGAAGTGGGATGACTAATGAAGACTGCTATTTTTACCTAAGCCAGAAAGCTATTCCCAGTAGAATTACTGTTGCAAGAAAAATGATCTTTTCTCTAGGGATGTCACCAATGTGGTTCAGACTTTCTGTTGAATGTCTTCAGAGGCAGCACACAAGTTCGCTTGAATAAAAGAAGGGGATCTATCAGGTTCAGGGCAGGTGACAGTAGATTTTTCGTCTGAAGTCTTTCAATCTTAAATATTGAAGAGGTGAACAAAATGCAGTGATATAGCTACAAAACTAAAGCTACCACAGTCGATAGAATGGGAAATGCAATTACTGGCCTTTCATTTGAAGAAAACGTTGTCTTGGTGTTTGTGACACCAGATCTGTCTTTATTATGATGTTCCAAACATTGTCTTTCACCAAGAAGTTTGTACTCCAACAACCAATTACCATCTGGTTGTTGGAGTACAAACTGGCTGTGATCTTAAATAAATGAATGTCAGAAAGTTTTTAAAAAAGTGAAACTATACCTTAAAAAAGAAACCAAAAACCACCCCATACCTCTGTATATGAAAGCAATTCAAATGAATCAACAATAATGTTTTGGTTATATCATGGACTGTTTGTCAGTGTGAGTTTGGGAAGAGTCCCAGCTCTATCAATAAACTTTCTGCTGTAGATTCAACAGCATTTGTATATTAAATAATTGGTGTATTAATTTTTTTATTTGTTTGTGTTCAAAATTGTACTCAGTACAGCCCTAGCTGGGTGGCACAGTGGGGTGGAGCCTCGTCTGATACACCAAAAGATTGTGGGTTGGATTTCTGGTCAGGGCACATACCTAGGTTGCAGGTTTCATCCCTAGTTGGGGTACGTATGGGAGGCAACTGACCAATGTTTCTCTCTCTCTCTCTCTCTCTCTCTCTCTCTCACTCTCTTTCGCTCTTGCTCTCGCTCTCACTCTCTCCCTTCCTCTCTCTAAAATAAAAACAAACCAAACCAAGGCTGTATTCATACTTACTGAAACGAATTAGCTGCATTCAGAGGGAAACACGGGCCCTCTCTACTCCTCAGGGGCTGCATGTCGACTCCCTTGCTCTGCAGGAAGCGGGGATAGAAAGTCTGCCCAGGAAGGCTTGAGGCACTTCAAGGGCTCAACAGCTGGAGCTGTTTGTCCATCAAAGGAAAGTGTAAGCAAAACATAAGGGAAGAGGTATTTTTCAAGATGGGGATGAATCTGGCTGAGATTGACCACTCATCTTCAGTTTAAACTTCTAGGGATTCCTGTTGAGGGGCAGACTTTTGAATAATAAAATAACTGATCTAAATCATCTGTCTAAGAAATACCCTTATCTGAAGAGACTGCATTATGCTGTATTAGGAAACCCGAATCCGCAACTCTGGGGTCTATGTGAAGCAGGGGTCAGGTTATACAATCTTAATAAAGAGAGCAGCCCTGAGGTAATGACCCCCTAGGAGCAAATGGACCCCTATAGCAGAGATTAATACCAGAAACCCTTGTTAGATTCTGGAGTTAACAAATCAAGGTTTCACCAATAAGCAGAACAGCTGCAGCCTGAAATTGAGGGATGGCTCTGGGATTCAGGCAAAGAAGAAACATTTTTTGCTAACTAAGGGGTATAATTAATAATAACAACAGTGTTTCTGTGTATTTATTTGGTGGCTAACCATGATTCTAGCAGTTTTACATATTCTCATTTAATCTTTACAAAATTACAAAATAGGTTACTATTATTAGGCTCTTTTTGCAGATGAAAATAATTGAGGCTCAGAAATGTTATAATCAGTTGCCTAGAGTCACAGACCCATGTGGCAGAGCCAGGATTAGGACCCAGCATCCTGCCCCTGAGCCTGTTCTCCTAAGCATCTTAGCGATGCAAGCAGGAATGAAATCAGAAGAGGGAGTCTGGATCAGAGAGAGCCTATGGAGCAGAGGATTTGTGACTGCTCACTTGTGATTTGCTGTTTATACACATATACACACATGTACACATGCCCCCACACAGTATAGATGTACCTACACACAGAGAGACAGTAAAGGGGACTCCTGGGTTTTGCATTTGAAGAACTGACATGATTTCTAGTAATAGCATCTGAATGTTACTCCAGCAAGCAAAATAGGAAAAATGTGTCATCACGGTTGCTTTTATATTTTTTTCTCACTTGTGAATAATGGTGGGTTTTTTTTTAGCTTAAAGCTAAATATAGGTTAAGAATGAGAGTTCTGAAATGTGGTAATTTTTGTCTTAGTTATTTATAATTCACTTTGAAACAGATAATTAAATGTACCTTTAAAAGATAAAACTAATGGGAGAATTTGGTAGGTAATTTGGTCTGCTGATCTACAGGGTCACATCAGAGAAAGTACAGAGGCTTTTTGGTCTGAATTAGAGAACATTATTATTTTCACCTACTGCCCTCTGAGGCAATCTGGAACTCAATACCTTGTACTGTTCCAATAGCAACAGCTGTGGAAAAGCAATTCAAACATCCGGCTTTTGGTCTTATTTGTGGCCACACCTTGTTTAAGAACCACACTTAGAGAGGTACTAACCTATCTCCTCTGATATGGGGAGCAGTTGCCTTAGCTGGGCTTGTTTGGTGCCATTATGGACAGAATGTCTGTGTCCTCCAAAAATGCACATGTTAAAATCCTTACCACCAATGTGATGGTTTTAGGAGGTGGGGCCTTTGGAAGTTATTAGGTAATGAGAGTGGAGCCATCATTAATGGGATTAGTGTCCTTATAAAAGAGCCTGCAGGGAGCTCTTGGCCCTCTTTCTGCCACGTGAAGACATGGCGGGAAGATGGCCTTCTATGAACAGGAAGTGGGCTCTCACTAGTCACTGAGTCTGCCAGTGCCTTGATCTTGGACTTCCCAGTCTTCAGAACTGAAACATAAGTGTTGGTTATTTAAGCCACCCAGTATAGACTATTTTTGTTATAGCAGCCAGAAGGAACTAAGACAGGTGCCAAGGATCAGAATGCCATCAGGCAAGCTTAATTAAGCAATTATGGGTACCTCAGTGGAAGAATATAAGAGTTGCTCACTGAACCCAGGGTGAGAAGTACAGTCAGCTTCCTCTTCCCGCTCCCTCTCAGAGGCTGTGTGTTGTCATAGCACCGCTCCTCTCTCTGTCTACATAATTGTTCTCTATTTTTGCAAAATGGCTCTTTCTTCTTTGTCCATACTTGCCCTGACTTTAGCTTTATGTCATCTCCGGTGCATATCAGAGTCTGACCTGATGCTGAATCTCAATTCAGAATCATGGAAGAGAATCTGATGCTGGGTTAGGTGGCCACTCTTGGTTCAATCAGCTGTGGCTAGGTAGATGGACATGACCACCTGGCTGCCTACCCAGTAGGATTGTTGGTACAGATTCTCTCAGTAATGGGACATGGGCAAAGAAGGGAGTGGGAAGAATTAATTCACAGAGAAAATGATTTAGTCACCTATAATACAGCAGTGACCATTTTCCTTACATATATTACTTGAATGCTCCAAGTCTTAAGAGCAGATTTGTGTAAATGGGATCATTCTAACCTTAATACCTGGATACTGAAGCACAGAAAAGTTGAAACAATTGCCTAAAATCACAGCTCCATGTGGTAGAGCCAGGACTAGAACCCCTGACTGTTCTTTTTGGCAATCACAAGTGGGCCAAGGTTGCAGGCAAGAAGAAACTGGGAGAAGGAGTTGGGACCAGAGAAAGAAACTTGAAGCAAGGAGGATGTGTGACTACATACTTTCACTTGCTACATACACATGTGTGTACACACAGATGTACACACTCTTGTGCACATCCACACATTCTCAATCTGAACCCTTGCTGATGTTAAAACCCTTCCCTCAACTATGTCTGGGCATCCCCGAGGAGTGTCTTACCTGTGTCCAGGCCCAGGTTGCTCTTATTTTGAACTCTGCCACACCAATTAGTGCCACTGTGGCTCAGCTGGATTTGTCCATTCTGCACAGGTCTTTGTCTTATGATCCCTGCTGATTGATCCTGGCTACTAATGCCACTCCCCTCCTCCCCACACACCATGGCATGAAGGAAGAAAATGTTTCTTCCTTTGTGTGTTCCATATGGTTAAGTCACAGAAAATAGATCTCCATAGTTCATGAGTGCATTCTAAATAAATTTTGAATAAATTTTTACTTGCATCATACCATACCGTTTACTTAAGTATAAATATAGAAAATACTGTATAGTCCTGCTTTAGAATTAGCAGTTAGAGTATATATTGAACTATTTATAGATTTTGGATTTAAAAACAAATTACAAATCAATGAGTTTATCTTTAGAGTTTAGAAAGAAAGAAAAAAATTATTTCAAATAAATATAATCCGTTTTCTCTGCCTTTTAATGAAATGTCTCTCTGAAATTTCACTGCTAGACTCAGGGTGGGGGGCTATAGTAGGGCTTGCATCTTTAGTAACTAGAGACTTGCTTGACAAAACAAGCCAGTAGTAGTGAAGCCTGGACCCTGCGGCAGTCTCTGTCCTGTGAGCATCTGATCTGGGATAGGAGGGAGGGAGTGTTCTCTGACCACAGCTCAGCCACCTGCGGAGCAGCTGTTGTCAGTTCCTGCAGCTCAGAGACTCTTTCCCAAACGTTCCTGATGGAAAGAATAATCACAGGTGGCTTTCCAGGCCACTCTCATGGAGGTTCTGACTCCACAGGGTCTGGGCCAGGGGCTTGGGAATTTGTATTATTGAGAACTTCAAGTAATTCTTTTCATTAAGTTGGGGAAAACACTTCATTTTGAAACACCTCTTTCTTCCTTTTGCTGCTATGAAATTCTTCTAAAATCACAACACTACCACACAATTAGTGATGCTTTTACTTCCTGAAGGGTTTCCTGAGTGGCTGGCCCAATGCCCACCATTCATTTTGCACACCACACCATCATCAGCTTATTCTTCTGGAAATTTTCAGCTGTGATCATTATTTTCCTGTTCAAAGTACCTAGGCTGCTCTGTTGCATGTAGAATTTCATCCAGATTTCTCAGCCAGGGATGTATGGAACTCTATAAATTGATCCCAATCTGTCTTTTCAAATTCGTTCTTACCAAGTTCCTTTATACATCACAGGATTCAGCCAGGTTATGGGCATTTGATTTTCCTTTTACATAATCTTTTTAAAAAATATATTTTTATTGATTTCAGGGAGGAAAGGAGAGGGAGAGAGAGATAAAAATATCAATGATGAGAGAGAATCATCGATCAGATCAGCTGCTTCCTGCATGTCCCCTACTGGGGATCGAGCCCACAACCCGGACATGTGCCCTGACCAGGAATCTAACCATGATTTTCTGGTTCATAGCTCAACACCTAACCACAGAGCTACACTGGCCAGGCCCCCTTTACATATTCTGTTATGTTCTGTTGGCCTTGGCTTACACTGTTCTCTCTGCCTGGAATATTCTTCTTGTCTATGTATGTCCATATCTTATCTAATCTTTCAGAGGCAAGCTCAAATGTTACCTTCTTTCTGAAGTGTGACTTCACTTGATCAGTCAGAGAATAAGAATTTACTGATTGACAGCTGACTGTATGTCAGACAGGGTGCTGAATTCTTAATATGTTTGTCTAATTTGATTCTCAAAATAATCTCATGAGAATTTTCCCTCCTCTGGACCACATCCCCTCAGTACAGTAGCTCCTGATTTACTCAGATTTTGTCAATCCACTTACTTGCAAAAGTTTTCTTGTAGCCTCATAAGCAATACCTTATGAGGCACCTTTGATGTCATTCTTGGACATGTGTGGAGTGCTAAAAAATTCAGGCTGCTCAATGCATATGTTTCCAGCTGAGGTGCAACAAGGTGACACTCTGCCTTGTTGCTTCAGCTCTCAGACTGTTAACAAGTGTCCTTTTCTCAGCCTCTGTAGTGCCACATATTTTACATTTTTTTGTGTTTTTTTTTTTTGTTAGCATTTTTGCTGTTTAAAATGGCCACAAGCATAGTGCTGAAGTGTTTTTAGTGTTTCTAAGCACGAGAAAGCTGTGATACGCCTTCCACAGGAAACACATGTGTTTGATAAGCATTGTTCAGGCATGAGTTATCATCTGTTGGCCATGAATTCAATGTTAATGAATCAACAATACAGTCCACTCAAAAAAGAGGGGGAATTTCACTGATCATGAGATGGGTCTGCTCTGGAAAGTGCTAAAGTAGCATCTCTGGTGTGTGATGAAGTTTTGGAAAAGACAGAAAAGCAGCTAACTTTGTGGGTTCATGAGATGATGACCCATGAGAAAAGCATGGTGGAAGGCATTGTAGTATTATGAGGTTAAAGCCAAAGGGATGTAGAGTCCCATTGCCCTGGGTCAGGAAAATGTTAAATCCTTCTTGGCTAGTGTTGTTTTGGCTGGTTCACACATTCCAAACAGCAATATGGCCTGTGAGATGTTAAACTTGCAGGGAAGGCAGGTTCTGCAGATCAGGAGGCTGCAAAAATTTTTAAAAATACATGCTAAGTATTATACAGGAAAATGGTAATGTAGAGGAGCAGTTTTCAATGATGAGATGTGTGTTGTTGTTGTTTGTTTGTTTTTTACCAGAAATTTGCAAACATATTAGCATAATGCAAATTGCATTTCAGTTGATGAAAATATTGTGACCTGAGGCTCACAGGAACCTAATCCTGTATTTCCCCTAAGAGCAATAGTTTAGAATTTGCTAATTCAATGTTCAAAGCAACTTTATAGAACATAACTGCTACAAATAGTAATTTTATAGAACATAACTGCTTCTGTTTTTAGCTTTCTTTATGAAATTTATTAATTTCTATTTTGCTATATAGATATTTTACTATGTACCAAGTTCACCCATAGTATTATTTTATAAACTCCTTGAGGGGCAGATTTAGTCATCATTCATTCAGCAACAGTGTTAACTGTCCATTATGAGACTCAGAGGCAGTAGATAAGATTTTGACCCCATCCTCAGGTAACTTGTCATCTAGTGGAAGACAAAAGTAAACAGATGGGTGTCACAGTGATTCAGAAAGTCTGGATGTGATTCATAAGGGATTACTATAATCCACAGTTTAGGTAGTGAATGAATGAATCTGTCAGTTAAATATCTTAATGTATGCTCTGTTATTATTTGATTACATCATTGCTTTAAGTGACTGATTCTGTATCTGTATCTGTATCTGTATCTATATCTCCATCTCCATCTCCATCTTCATCTCCATCTTCATCTCTTTCTATCTCTTTAGTTTACTGAACAACTATAATAACGAACATTGGTTTTGGTAAATATCAAGACAATGGTTTACATTTTTACCAATAACATGCATTGTTAAGCTTCTAGAGGAACATGGCTCTTCTTAGGTCTTGTAATAAGAGAGTTGTACAGGCTCTGTCTTGCAAAGTTGTCAGCACATGATATGAGAAGGCAGCACTGACATGGGCAGAGCCCATAAGGCTGTGGCTACACTGCCAGAAAGCTGGTTGTCCAATGCATACAGATAGCAATGCTTGGATGCTAACTCCACACACAGGTGCTGTGCCATGCAAGGCAAGGAAGGCACTGGCATGACAGAGTGAGTAGCCTCAGGGCTTCCCATTCCACTGGATCATTGCTTAACCAAATCAACCATAACTAATAACTGTGGTTTGGATCAAGATTTTATGGTCAGATAACAAATGAGTAACTTTCTTTCTCTTTTCTATTTTGGCAAGAACTGAAAACAATTAGTGATCTATTCAGTAAATCCAAATACTTCTGTTAGTCCTGTTGGACAAAGATTTTAATATATTTGTTGGGAAAATTCTGGCTGGTGCCCAATGAAAGCTGCATTTTTAAGGCATTTCTCTTATCCTTTAAAGGAGGAAATTAGACAGAAACATTAATTTTAGGGGAGAAATGGGAATAGAAATGAAATGGAACCTGGGTTAGCCTTCAGGACTTTTCTTCTCAGTCTTGTCTCCTATGGACTTTAGACTCTCTATAACCTGATTCCTGGAAGCTGCCAGACTCTTCTCCTCTGTGAGCCAGGCTGCTGGGCAGCTCCTCCGAGGCTGCCCCTGCCCCTGTGAGCAGTGAAAAGATCACAGTAGATTAGACTCTATTGCTATGCTATATGCTCCAAAGTTGAATGTGACCTGGCCCCTGACCTAAAGGGGTTTGTTGTCTGTTAGGGAAAAGACATATAAGTAAAGTGATTTTAATATTATTATTGTTTTTAATATTATTATTTTAAAATAGATTTTTATTGATTTCAGAGAGGAAGGGAGAGAGAGAGAGATATAGAAACATCAATGATGAGAGAGAATCATTGATCGGCTGCCTCCTGCATGCCCCCCACTGGGTATTGAGCCTGCAACTTGGTCATGTGCCCTTCACTGGAATTGAACCAGGGACCCTTCAGTCTGCAGGCTGGTGCTCTATCCACTGAGCCAAACCAGCTAGGACTAATTTTAATACTTTGTTATGAGTAGAGAAATCTACAAAAACTGTAAGAACAGCAGAGTGGGTGAGTGAAGGACAACAGACATGACTGCTCCACCCACGTGGAGGAACATCTCCATCTGCCCAGCAATGCCTCCTCCCATTGGCTTTGGGCAGTTTCTCAGTTATCTCTCCCTCTTCCTGGTTCTCCAGAGCTTTGGCTCTTGGAAAGGGCTCCTCCCAGTCTGCCGTGTCCCTGAGGCCTCCCTGAAGCACATTCCAGAGCCATGTGGAAAGTGACTCTTTCCTTTGGTGAAGCTGGCCTTTTCCCCATTGCTCCAGGCTAGGATTGGGGCCTGCTCCCATTTGGGGCCTCCTGCATTACAAATCTGCTTCCCATGTGTAGTAGTACCTCCTCGAAAGAATTATCAACTCCTGAGGGCAGGACTATGCCACTGACTTCCTTAACACATCTTTCATTAAGACCACCATAAATTTGAGGTCATAGAAGTTGCTCCACAGTTATTTTGAAAATGTAGTCTTGTCAGCATGGTCTCAATATTTACATACCTCATCATGCTTACCGAATCTGATGCAGAGAGGGGTGGTCTGCAGAGATTTTCCAGCCATTTTGTTTATGGATTTCCAGGCTGATCATTTTCCATTTGTCCCTGTAAAAATACCTCTTAGTTTTAGAAAATAAGCCATCTAATCTCTCACATGCCCAGTGGTTTTCACACTGTATCCATTTTGAGCAGACCGTCAAAAATAATGTGGTGTTTCATCATCTACTGACACAGAAGAAATGGAATGAAAAATTTCCCCAACCTTTGATATTTGAAGTCAGGACTCTTGAAAGGTGGAGAACAGCTCAGAGTAAAAAAATGCTGTTCCATTCGTTTGACTTTGACCTCTAGGGAACCTTTCAAAATATTTCCCTGTTTGGTGCCTTCTGTGCTCAAGGCTTCTTTCTCATTATTCCTTCAAGCGTTTCTGTGACTTGTCAATTATCTCAGCCCCTCTCCCTCTGCCTTGTAGAGGTGATTAATTTCCCGTATGTTTCATCTTCTCATGTGTGCGCATGCGTGTGCAAGCTGTGCTCTGACTTCTCACTTATCGTCAGTGACCCATAAGGGTATGGACAGGTCAGGTTAAAATTAGAGCTATTTGATACATTTTTTATGGATGTAATAAAAGGTTTGCTGAAGAAAAGGAGTAAAATTACTGCTTTCAATATGGTGTTTCCTGTTGGTAACTTGAAAAGCGTATGAATTATACACTTTATTTTCCCAGTTAGAGAGAAAACATTTCTTTTATATATAATTCTTAAATTTTTTTTTTCTGTGAAAAGGGCCCCTTAATAGAATATAAGATGGTTCATTACCCACATTTTATATATTTCTCTATTGTTGGGTTCCCTCCTCAACTCAACCATGATTTTCTTTTTCTTTCTTTCTCTCCTTAACTTAATTCACTTATGTGAAAACTGCCCAGGGTCCCCTCAAATATGGTATTTCAGATGTACTGATTCATCCCCACACTGTTTTCACCCGGAGAGCAAGGTTTAGTCTTGGAACTGAACTTAAAGCTTCCCTACTCTTCTCTGGGCCATGTCCTCCACTTTTTCCAGCATTTTTTTGCAAGAGCCTAAAGTCAACTTTGTTTACAGAGTAAGGAAGTATTTTCGAAAGTGTTCCTGGATATTCAAGTTCACCAACATGCTACATGAAAAAGGCTCTGTGGTGATGTTAGTTTGGACACATGGCATACCTACTCTACTCCTTTCTTAGAGCTTTACAATGCAAATATTGGAATATATTAAATACTAGAGACCTGGTGCACAAAATTCTTGCACTGAGGGGGGTGGTGTCCCTCAGCCCAGCCTGCACCTTCTCCAATCTGGGACCCCTAGGGAGTTGTCGACTGCCAGACATCCCTCTCACAATCCAGGACTGCTGGCTCCTAACCACTCACCTGCCTGGCTGCCTGATTTCCCCTAACCACTCTGCTTGCCAGCCTGATAGCCCCCTAACCGCTCTCCTGCCAGCTTGATTGACACCTAACTGCTCCCCTGCCGGCCCAATCAACCCCAACTGCCCTCCCCTGCTGGCCATCTTGTGACAATGTGGGGGCAGCCATTTTGTGACAATGTGGGGGTGACCATCTTGTGGTGGCCATCTTGTGATGACATGTGGGTGGCCATCTTGTGATGATATGGAGTGGCCATCTTGTGGCAGCCATCTTGTGACAACGTGGGGATGGCCATCTTGTGATGTGAGGGTGTGAGGGTCAATTTGCATATTACCTCTTTATTATATAGGATATTAAAGTCTCTAAGAAATCCTGCCTTTGTCAAACCTGTTTATTCTTGTTTCCTTAAATTTCCTTAATGTATTTGATCACTGAGCCCCTTTTATTCTCCTAGCACATTTCATCATTTTGTAAAACATACTTTGAGAGGTACTGGGAAAAGAATGAGGAAAATACAGCTCAATAAGCCTGGATAAATTGCAGGTATGCAATGGCTTACTCTTTTGTCTGGCTTTTCAGGTTCTAATTGTTTCATCAGTGAATTGTATGCTCCATGGGGACAGGGACTTTTACCAGCTTCTATCAGATCACTGCTGAATCTCCAGTGCTACACAACAGAGCCTGGCATGTATTCACACTCATGAACCATTTGCTGACTGGGAGAGTGCATGCATCGTGGAACGCAGACACCATGACCTTCTTAGCTCAGTCCCAGAGGCGGCCCTAGTTTTAGGATGAAACTGGACTTTTACCAGTTGTCTGAATTCTTTAACCAGTTGTTTCCTCTCTGAGTTTTAACAAAACTTCTAAAATTCTTCATTTTTTAGTAGCTATGTGGTACACACTTATTCTCTTCCTAGCTTCCCATCGTATTTTGAAAAATCTTTCTATATATTTGGGAAAATTCCTTTGTTATGAGTCTTGTTTCCCAATGAAGAAGTCAACATTCAAATATTCAGGCTATCTTGTAGGAAGATGCACAGCTAACATAAAGAGAGGGTGTTGTGAGCAAACAGGGTTAGCTGTGGAGGAAGTGGTCCAGTTGAGGTCAGTTTCTGATGCAGAAATAGGAGCATCGGTAGGGACTTCAAGCCAAGTGGCATGGATTATTCTGGGGTGGCTATAGCAGGTCAACAATTGTCTCATCAGGCCACTTCTGCAGGGTGATCTGAGCTTTGGACTTGGGCACTTAGCCAAGAGTCCGGTTCTCCAGCCCTCAGAGCCTAATTCAAATATGTTTAAATGTCATTGCTAAAGGTGTCTTCCACCATACAACATGACATCTACGATATAACGCACAGGTCTCAAATTCTAATTTTAGGAGATTTCTTTCTTTTATTCCCAAAGATTTCTATACTTTATAGCTGCCCAAACCATCTTCACTCACCTCCATTGATTAATTTTGTACAGACATGCACATACACATACACATACACATACACATACACATACACATACACATACTTTCCTCCTTTGCTGCTTTTTCTCCTGCCTGTTTTTGTGGGGTTTGATCACTTTAGGTATAGGACTTCCCCCTTCTGAAGGCCAATGTCCATGCTTTGATTTTTATAATGGGTCTTTTTTTTTTCTTTTGATAACTGAGACACATGGAAGGACTCCTAATCTCTCCTAAATTATTCTTTACGGTGCCTCTCTTGTATGCTGAGATTCTTTTCAAGTGAAGTGATCATCCTCAGAAATGGCAGGACTCTATTTTCCCATAATTGGAATAATCTACATCGAACTTTAATAATTTAGTTTAATATATGAGTCATTTTATCTGTCAAACAGAACTGGGAAGGGAATAGGGAGACACTATTAGGTCTAGCAACAAGTAAGAAAGATGCAAAATAACAGCTATTTAAATAAGACAGAGATGTATTTTTTCCCTTGAAAGGCAAATCTAGAAGAAGTCTGTTGATGGTAGTATGGTGAGTCCATGGTTATCAAGGGTCCTTCTATATTTCTGCTCTCCTACCCTCAGTAAATCGCTTCTATCTTCAGGGTTACCTTATGCTCAGAAGGTGATTATAATAGCTATAGCTTTTTCATCCTTTCTCCCATTTAAGTCAATCACCTTTTGAAGAAATCATATTAAATGACTTTCATTCATATCTTTTTGGCCATTTCTATCTATAAGAGACTACTTAGAAATATCTATAATAATAAAAGGGTAATATGCTAATTAGACCGGACTTCCTTCCTGAAGAAGCTGGCACTGCAAGGGAAGCCTGGGTCCCGGGTGCCAGAGGGACGCCGGTGCTGCCAGCTGGGGGAAGGAAGGTCTACTCTTGCATGAATTTCATGCATTGGGCCTCCAGTAGTTTTATATTTGGTCAAATTTCCACACCCACTGATGCAGGGCTCTGTTTCACACAGAGGATAAAGGAGGGAATGTATAGTGGGAAAACAATTAATAGACTCTACTTTGAATATATATATTTTTTCATTTTGCTGTTTTCCAGAGGATGGTATTGACTATAAATCCAGTGTAACAGTGTTGCGAAGATTTCTCATTAAACATATCTTTCATAGGAACAATTCTTTTTATTTGGGGGACTTTCCAGGAATCTGTGCAGTCTCATAGGCCATAAGGTGGGCACCAAGCATCTGCGTTTATAGCTACTATGAGTAATTTTGTCCTCCAGAATTAAAGCCACTTGTAGTATTGTATAACTTCTGGAATGCTTTTAAAGGACAGCAAGAGATGCAAATGAAACATTTAAAGAATGCTCCCCAAACAAGCAATTCTTGAAAACAAGATTCACAATTCAAGGAAATTTTGGCTTAAAAAAAAAGATTTTCATCTTTAGAACCCAAAACAGAGTCAGATTTCTCTGGGTTCATTATGAAAAGCAAATCATAGTCGCCATCCTAGAAAATGGTTTTGTTATTTCTTGGTGTTCTCTGATAAATAATGGGAAGTCAGTACAGGAGGATCTGCTCAAGATAAAGGCAGATAATGCAGAGAAGAAATAATCTAACTGATGCTGATGTTTTCTTGTATAAGCTTTGTTGGCATAAGCTTTCATTTGCCATTTTTAAAGTGACAGGCTCAAAGCTCAAAACTATGAACAGACTCTGGTATTTAAAGCATATGGAATGTTATCTCCAATGACTTAAGAGGATCCAGTGATTTCAATCCAGTGATTCTTTTGAACACTTCTGTGATATAGTTACCCATTTTCTTAATCTGTTTGTAATCCTTCAAAACTCAGTTTAAAAACATTCATAGTACCCAGATATCCAAGAACCCTTTCCTAAGGTTATTTATTTCGACTAATAACAAAGAATTCAGACTTAGCAAAATGCTGTACACTTCTTGTCTTCTCTCCTCCTTCCTCGAACCACATAGTTTATTCTTATAACAAACAACTGGTTCTGCTCAGTCAATTTGATGTAACTATAACCTCCCTCCCCGCTTTGTGGTTTTCTGTATAAAAAGAGGACACAGTGATGACTGTTTTATAAACAACTGAGAACAGTAGCTTTTACCAAAATGGAAAAAGAATGATACTGTTTGGGGCATGCCTCTGTGCCCCATTGCGCTGTGGAGGATGTATGTTTCTAGACTTGTGGGATGATTAGTGCTGGATGGAAGCAGGTGTGCCTGGAGTTGGGCACAGCAGTGACTGGCCATATACCCATAGCAATCATACTAAAATAGGAGCCATTTCTCTTGTTCCATTCAAGCATGTTTAATTAACCCAGTCTTTCTTGCTACTCTTGGAGGTATTCAAAGAACATCCTGGATGGTGGAGAAGCAAAACATTCTTCCAGCATCACTGGTGAATTTTCCATTCAAAACCAGCCGAAGCTCAGCTGAAGTGGAGAGCTATCCACTTATCCAAGCCGTCATATTTAGGGCTGTCTGTGAAGCTGTGTCTTTGCCTGGTTCGGATGCATCCTAGTGAGAGTAGAGTTCCAATTGCAGTGGGGATGAGATAGTAGCAAGGATAGAGAGTTGGATGCTGGAGGAAGTGTGGCCATGTGCACATACTGGGTGGTGGGTGAATTAGAGTATCCTATGCTCTTGGGCAAAAAGAAGAGAGAGTAGAAGATGCAGTTTCAACTCTGTGTCAACATAACGCAGGCTTGTGACAACTGACATCATCCCTCACAGGTCTGAAAAATCAGACTCTGTGTGCTTTGTGGATCTGCCTTGGCAAATTCCATTTAAGTTATTTTATTCCTTTATTGTTTTTCTAATTTGAAAATCAAAAGAGACAGTAAAAATAAAAACAATAGGTGCTCTAAAACACTTTAAAAGGAAAGATGCCATTTCCCAGACATTTTAATGAGGTACATAAAAAAGCAACAAAATTTTTATAGTATACATTTTATTCAAAAATTTTACATGAAGTCATCTAATAAATATGTCAAGCTCAAGCAGTGATTATTTTGTTTTGAATTAAAATTGATTTGTCTATTTATTCAAACTCTGAATTATGCAGGAGGAAAAATGTGGAGCTTAAATCATCCTCCAATTTCAGGGTGAATTTCTTACTGTTTATTCATGAAGCAATTTCAGCAAGGCACCCAGAGTTTTTTTTAAACTATTGAAATAAATTAAAGTCAAAGATAAGCACAGTAAGAGGTGTGAGCATAAATTCTGGTTCTGGCCTCTGGATTTTGTCTTCTTAAGCTTAGGTAGTACCACAGACAGCATAGTGATGGAGAAAATTGACATTAGTAACATGTTAAAACATTTGAAGGATGAAGATCATGAAACTGCAAACTACTTTAGAATGTAGAAAATCAGGATGAAATTTTAAGTGTGAGATGATGAATTTCAATAGCTTGGAAACTCTGATGAGATGATGATGATGAAAGTTGAGAACAATATTGTCCCCTGTTAGAGCACAGATTATGAAGTTGCTAGGCACAACTACCTGCAATTTCTTTTTCTAAAATACTTAAGGATAGTGTATTTAAGAGGAAGCCATTGTTATTGTTATAAAATTTAAAATTTTAATCTTAGTTTGATTGGCACTTTTCTTGACAACATTGCCATGCTCTATTTCTCTCTCTCTCTCTCTGTAATGTAAACATATCTCTTTGTTATGTAGACGTTTATATAGAGAAGTTACACAGAAGATGTAGAAGCAAAAAAGCCCTAATTTCCAAATAGAAAATCACACTGAGATCAGAAAGACTAAAAAGACAATTATAAAGGAGAAGTAGGAATTCTGGCATATAGTAGAATTAATAAATTAGTTGTTGAATTCATAAATTAGAAAAATTTCTTCTTTATTTAAAGACTTTTCTTATCCTACAAAGTGTTATTTTAGTGAAAAAACATAATAGTATTCAGTAACCACTTTTTCTATATACATAATGTCATCCTTACACTAATCTGGGGAAATGAGTGGGTCAGGTGTCATGAGGAAATTTCAATTTAGAGTTTGAAAAGACATGCTTAGAACTGGTAAGTGACAAGGCCAAGACATGGCTTCCTGGCCTTGGTCAGATGATTTTAAATTCTATGCATTTTTCCACCTTTGAGTTCTGTCCTGTAGGGTATGTGTGTGTGTGTGTGTGTGTGTGTGTGTGTGTGTGTGTGTGTGTGAGTGTGCGCGCGTTCAGTGAGGTTGCTATGGTCTGAATGTGTTCACCCAAATTTCATATGTTGAAAATTTAACACTCAAGGAGATAGTAAGAGGAGGTGGGTCCTTTGAGAGGTGACTAGGCCATGAGGGCAGAGTACTCATGAATAGGATTAGTGCTCCTATAAAAGAGTCCTGGGAGAGTTCTTTTGCCCTTCTCTATGTGAGGACCCAAGGAGAAGTCTGTGGCTCAGAACAGAGCCCTCACCCAACTATGCTGAAACCCTGATCTCAGACTTCAGCCTCCAGGACTCTAGAAATAAATTTCTGTTGTTTATAAGCTATGCAGTCTACACTTAACCACAGTGCAAACCCATCAAGTCTTTGCTGTCAGGCCATGTGCTTATTTGATTTACATTTGTTCACATTTCCCAACTCCATCTTTTCCCCTCACTTTGTAATGTCCACTGCATGCCACATTTCTGGTTCTGGAATAGTCACTGAAAAAGAATCTCTTTGAAATGAGAAAAAGAGATGATAGAAGAGAGATGATAAGCTTTACTGGGAATTGTAGGCCCTTTGTGGTAGAGAACCATTTTAGGTTAGAATGTCCATCTCCTGTGCCTGTCCTTTTATATACATGTGCATCACATTTCAGAAGGACAAGAGTGAGCTTAAAAATAATAAACATTCGAGCTTCCATTCCTCCCCTCTTTAATGGGCTCTTAATCTTTTATGTAGAAATCGCCAGTAGAACAAGCAGGACAAAGAAGCAGCAAGGAGTTTCTGGCAGAAGCAACACTCAAATAACTAAAACAAACACACACCAGGGTTATGTTGTTCCTGGGCCTGAGAGAAAATAGCTGAGATGGAGAAGTCCTTAATTTACCAGAAAAGTGAACATAATCTACTTTTTCAAATGATTCTCCTTCCCCATTCATCATCACACATTTGTATGATGTAAGATCTGCAGATACATTATACTCTTAACCTTTTCTGCAATCTAGGAGTTGACAACAGGGAGACTATAGTAACGTTTTCTGTTTGGGTAATATATTGTGCCTGAGAACCATTAATGCTTTTGAGATATCTCAGCAAAGTGTCAGTCTCTGCCTGCTGTTTTGCAAAAGAAAGAGCTAAAGCACTCCCTGTCTTGGGTGCCCCTGCCTCTAAAGAGATGGACTGAAAGCAGCTTCTAATCCCACTGAGGAACCGGGTACATACAGGGTTGCCTGAGCTCCTGGAGGCTCATGTGAACAGGGAGATGTTACCTCCTTAATTGTACCAGTGAGAAGGAAAAAGAGGCTAAGAAAACCCCCAGCCAGTCTTCTCAGGGAAACAGCTAAAGATATTTCCTGTTATGTGGACTCCTTTCTTTCCTGTCATGGCACCCTGATTCCCTGGCCACAAGAGAGCGAAGACGACTCTGGCTGCACTCATGAATCCTATTCATGGGTACTCTGCCCTCATGGCCTAAGAAGGGCTCTCGCATATATACTGAAGAAGAACTCTCATGACCTCAGAGGTAGTCCGACTCCTGGCGCTGCGCACGCACACACACACACACACACACACTCACAGCAGTGAAGCAAACAGAGCAGGAGAGGAGCAACTAGGCCTAATAACTGAGTCAGAGGACTTCGGAGCTGGAGAGCCTGGTATGGGGTGGGACCCCCTGCTGGTCACAGGAGCTCCATAGCTGAGATGACTCTCCATTTTCTAAACTGCCAAACATTCCTCATCTCCGCTCCTCCTACCAGTATCACCGTGACTTCTTTCCATCCTTAGTTGTAGAATTTCTGTTCAACTCATCTTCAGGAGGTTCTCAGTGATTGTTGTTCTGTGGTTTAGTTGTCATTTTGATGCGGTTGTAGGAACAGGTGATCACAGCGTTACCTGCTCTGCCATCTTGAGGGGAACGGCTGCCACAGTAGTCTGAATAGTGATAAGCCAATGCTTCCATTCTAGATTTGCATGTTTTCTTTAAGGACCATGTTTAGGTATAATTCATATGCAATAAACTGTACACATTTAATGTGTAAAGTTTGATAGGCTTTGCCACATGTATACATCTGTAAAATCATCATCAGAGTCAAGATGATAATAATAATGTCCATTTCTCCCAGAAGTTTCCCCTTGTCCTTTGAAATCCCTCCATGTCACCCCTGCCTATTCCCTATCACTTTCCCTAAGCAATCATTCATCTGCTTTGTGCCACTTCAAAGTAATTTGCAATTTTCAGAATTTTGTATTAGTGGAACCATACTGTATGTACCCTTTTTGTCTGCCATTTTTCAGGCAGCTTAATTATTTTGAGATTCATTCATGTTGTTACATGTATCAATGATCATTCCTTTGTATTGTTCAGTATTATGCCTTATATGGATATACTATAGCTTTTGTTTTTTCCTTAAGTCTATTTGCTCCTTGATACAGATTTAGTATCTTTCATGCTCTTTGTTATTACAGTAAAACTACTATAAACTTTTGAATACATTTTTTATATGGGTATATGCAACTTTTTACATGCTAATTTGTCTCCTATATCTTAATATCCCTTGGATTAAAAGAGAAAGAAAAAGGAACATTAGAGAGTATTCTCAACTGAATAAAAATAAAACTGCAAACATTATAATTTGTGGGAGGCTCTTAAACCATTATTAGGTGAGCATTTGTAGCACTAAACACCTGTAAAAAACAACAAGGAAGTTTTTAAGTTAGTGACATCAGGGAGGAAAGGAAAATGAAATCCAAGGTATGAAGGAGAAATGAAATAATAAAGTTTAGAGTAGAAATAAATAAAATTGAAACATAGAAACAATAGAGAAAATCAATAAAACCAAAAAGTTAGTTCTTTAAAAAGATCAACATAACTGATTAAGCTCAAACTAGACCTCTTATGAATAAAATAGAAAAAGCACAAATTACCAATATCAGCCTTGACCGGTGTGGCTTCATTGGTTGGAGTGTGGTCCCATGCACCAGAGGGTGGTAGGTTCTATTCCAAGTTGGAGTGCATGCCTGGGTTGTGAGTTAGAACTCTGTCTGGGCACATGGGGGAGGCAGCTGACTGATGTTTCTCTTTCACATCAATGTTTCTCTCTCTAAAAATCAATAAAAAATAAAAAATTCACAAATTACCAATATCAGAAATGAAAGAGGTGATATAAGTAAAGATTCTGTGAATATTAAAAAACATAATGAAAAAAATATTATAAAAAACTTAATGCCAAGAAATTTGAACACTGAAATGAAAAGAACCAATTTCTTAATAGATACATATTATTGAGGTTTATTCAAGAGGAAATAGATAATTTAAACACACTGTATCTATTAAAGAAATGAAATTTGTGGTTAAAAACTTTCCACACACACATAAAAAATCCAGGTCCAAATTGCTTCACTGGTGAATTATACCAAATAATTTAAGGAAGAAATTATACCAATTCTACATAAAACCTTCAAGAAAATTGAAAAGAAGGAAATATTTCCCAATTCATTCTGTGAGGCTAGCCTTACTCTGATGCCAAAACAAAGCATAAATACTACAAGAAAATAAAAACTACGTAGATGAAAATTTCTTAAGAAAACTGTATAAAATCTAATCACAATAATATGCCAAAAAAAAAGAACACATCATAGCCAAGTGATGCTTATCACAAGAATTCAAGGTTGATGAAACTTTTGCAAATAAATCAATGTAATCAACCAGGGCAGATTAAAACAAAAAAGAAAAAGAAACACTGTATGATTACCTGAATAGATGCGGAAAAAATATTTGACAAAATTTAACATTTATTCCTCATAAAGACTCTCAGCCAACTAGTGGGGACTAGAAGGCCACTTCCTCCATTTGATCAAGGACATCTGGAGCTAATATTATATTTAATGGGGAAATTTTGAATACATTTCTTCTGAAATAAGGAACAAGACAAGGATGCCTACGCTTATCACTTCTATTCAACATTGTACTGGAGGTTCTAGACATGGAATGCGGTAAAGAAAGGATATAAAAAGGCATGCAGATTATAAAGAGAGAAACAAAATTGCCTTTATACATAGTCATCTATGTGAAAAAAAAATCTTATGGAATCTACAAAAAAAGAAAATAGAACCAATATAAAAAATGAATTGTATTTCTTTATGCTAACAATAGGCAATCAGAAATAGAAAAAATAATACCATTTATAAATATATAAAAACAAAGAAATATTTAGAGATAAGTATAATAGATAATGTGCAAGACCTGAAAACTAAACAACATACTGAGAGAGATAAAAAACTTAAATAAACAAGATATAGCATGTTCATGGATTGGAAAACTTAATGTTAAGATGTCAATTCTCCCCATATTGATTAAAGATTCAA
This sequence comes from Corynorhinus townsendii, assembly GCA_026230045.1. Taxonomy (NCBI): domain Eukaryota; kingdom Metazoa; phylum Chordata; class Mammalia; order Chiroptera; family Vespertilionidae; genus Corynorhinus; species Corynorhinus townsendii. The sequence continues at coordinate 70,049,116 of JAPDVU010000008.1, forward strand.
AGTTATCCAAATAAAAATCCAGCAGGATTTTATAGAAATTAATTTTAAAATTAATTTGGAAATGCAAATAACCCAGAATAACCCAATAATCTTGAAACAAGGAAAGCAAAGTTGGAAGCCTTATAGTATTTGACTTCAAGATTTATTATAAAGCTACAGTAGCCAAGATATTGTGGTACTAATGTAAAGCTAAATACATAGATCAGTGAAATTGATTTTTTAAAAAAATGGAGCAATCTTACAGACCACAACAGAGTTAAATTAGAAATTAATAACAGAAAATTATTGGAAAGCCCTCTAATTTATTTGGAAATTAAATTACACTTCTAGATAATGTGTGGACAAAAGCTGAAGCAATAAGGAAAATTAGAAAATATTCTAAACTACATTAAATGAAAACAACATATAATAACTTGTTTGATGCCACTCTACAAATCCCAGAAGACATAGCAGCTCTACCTAATACATAGACACAAACACAGGGAAGCAGCCAAAATGTGGAGACAAAGAAACATATCACAGATAAAAAAAAAAATGGAAGCAAACAAACTACTGGATACAGAGTTCAAAGCAAATGATTATAAGGTTGCTCAAGGATCTTAATGAGAGTAGCAAGGGACTTAATGAGAGCTTCAAGGGACTTAGTGAGACTTTCAAGGATCTTAGTGAAAATTACAGAGACATGAAAAAGAACCAGTTAGAAATGAAGCATAAATTAAATAAATAATAATTGATAAGGATTCAACAGCAGAGTAGAGGATTCTGAGAATCAAACCAACAACTTGGAATATGAGGAAGCAAAAAAAAACCCATCTACTCAGAAGAGCAAAATGAAAACAGAATAATAAAAATAATAATGTTAGGAGCCTCTGGAACAACTTTAAATGTACCAACATTTGCATTATGGGGGTGCCAGAAGGAGAAGAGAGAGAGCAAGATATTGAAAACCTATTTGAAGAAATAAAGACAGAAAACTTCGTCTACCTGGTGGAAGAAATAGACTCACAAGTCCAGGAAGTGCTGAGAGTCCCAAACAAGAAGAACCCAAAGAGACACACACCAAGACACATCATAAAATGACAAGGGTAAAGACAAAGAGAGAATCTTAAAAGCAGTGAGAGAAAAGCAGTTAGTTACCTTCAAGGGAGCACTCATATGATGTCAGCTGATTTCTCAATGGAAACATTGCAGGCCAGAAGGGAGTGGCAAGAAATATTCAAAGTGATGAATAGCAAGGACCTACAACCAATATTATTGTACTCAGCAAAGCTATCATTTAGAAATGAAGGTCAGATAAAGAGTTTCATGGACAAGAAAAAGATAAAGGCGTTCATCACCACCAAACCAGTATTACATGAAATGTTGAAGGTATTCTTTAAGAAGAGGAAGAAGAAGAAAAAAAGATAAAAAGTGTGAACTACAAAATGGCAACAAATACATATCTATCAACAATTGAATCTAAAAATCAAAATAAATGAACAAGAAATCTAATGAACAAAATAAACTGATTAATAAAATGAATCAGAGGCATGGAAACATGGGACAGACTGACAAATCTCAGAGGGAAGTGGGAAGGGGTGGGTGGGAACAGATTAATTGAAGATCTTGTATGCATATATGAATTACCTATGGACAATAGGGTGGTGAAGGCCTGGGGTGGAGCAGAAAGAGGGTGGATGGGGAAAATGGGGGGGGGGAGGGAGACAATAAAAATTTTTAAAAAATAAATAAAATTTACTGAAAAATTCAACGAATGTAGAATAGCCAAAATAATCCTTGAAAAAAAGTGCTGAACTATAAAACTACATTACACAGACATAGGATATTGATATAAAAATAGACAACTAAGTAAATGCAACTAAATAAACAATGGTTCAGAAATAAAACTACATATAGGAACTAAGGCTCTAAAATGATTCAATGACAATAAAAACCTTTTTTGACAAATGATGCTGTGACAACTTGATATTCCTATAAAAAAGTGATCTTTGACCTATACTTCACACAATATACAAAAATTAATTAGAGATAAGTGATAGTCCTGAATGTGAAAGGTGGTAAAAATAGGTTCTGAGAAAGTGAAAAAAAATCTTAGCTGTTACAATAGCTTGTGGCCTTCCAAAGAACCATAATACAAAAACAGAAAACAAAGGATATCTGTGGTATTAACATTTCATGTTGGGGGCTGAAGTAGAAAAAAAATATATCTAAAAGGTCTTCTTTGGAAGTGTTGCAGTTTGAATTGTATCTCCCAAAAAGTTATGTTGAAGTCATAACCCTTGGTACCTGTAAATGTGATCATATTTGGAAATAGGGTACTTGCAGGTGTAATCTAAACTAATAAAAGAGAAGGATGCAAATTGACCATACCTCCACTATGCCCACCAGCCAATCAGGAGTGAGTATGCAAATTAACCTGAAAAGATGGCAGCAGTCCCACCCCCCCAGCCACTCCAAGCCTGTGGGAGTCAGAGAAGTCAGGTGCCAATGACTGAGGCTGGCTGCGGCCTGTGAGATGAAGAAACCACCTGACTGTGATCCCAGGCTGCAGGCAGCTGGAGAAGCGGCCCATCCCACATCCACCTGCCCCATGTCCACCCACCCCACATACTGGGGGAGAGGAGAAACTGGGCCCCAGTGCCTGAGGCTGGCTGCAGCCCAGGAGATGAAGAAGCTGCCTGCCCTGTGATCCCAGGCTGCAGCCAGTTGGAGAAGCCACCCACCCCATGTCCTGGGGGAGATGGAGAAACTGCGTGCCAGCACCTGAGGCTGGCTGGAGCACAGGAGATGAAGAAGCTGCCTGCCCTGTGATCCCAGGCTGAAGCCAGCCAGAGAAGTTGCCCACACTGCATCCTAGGGAAGATGGAGAAGCTGCCCACCTGCGGTCCAGGCGCCAACACCTGTGGCTGGCTACAGCCTGGTAGATGGAGAAGCTGCCCACCCTGCAGTCCCAGGCACCAGTACCTGGGGCTGGCTGTGGCTCGGAAGACAGAGATGCCACCCACCCCTCGGTCCTGGGCATCAGCACTTGCAGCTGCAGCCCAGGCAAAGCCACCTGCCCACCATCCCCTGTGGCTGCAGCTGGCCTGGGTGACTATGGCTGACCAGAGGGAGGGAAGCCTGGATCCTGGGTGCCTGTGGTCAGCTGGAGGAGGGAATCTTGGGTCCTGGATGCAGGGCCAAGGCAGAGGTGGTTAAAGGCAATCAAGCCAGCAGGGGAGCAGTTAGGGATGATCAGGCTGGCAGGCAGAAGCAGTTAGGGACAATCAGGCAGGCCGGCGAGCAGTTAGGAGCCAGCAGTTCTGGATTGTGAGAGGGATGTCTGACTGCTGGTTATCCCCTAAGGTGTCCCAGATTGGAGAGGGTGCAGGCCGGGCTGAGGGACACCCTCCTCCCACCCCCCAGTGCACAAATTTCATGCACTGGGCCTCTAGTTTATATATATAAAAGCCAAGTTAAGATGCGCACTGTGCACTGTGGCCAGCCGACAACCGCAGCCCCCCCCCCCCACGCCCCCCACGGCCCCCTGCTGCCACTGCTGGCCTGATCGGCCCCCATGGAGGCAGCATGGCTGGACCCCACCTGTGCACAAATTCATGCACCAGGCCTCTAGTTAAGAAATGAGGCTATACTGGAGTAGGGTAAGCTCATCATTCAATGACTAGTGTGTTTATTAGAAGAGAAGAGACATGGAGACAGACAAAGGAGAGAAGACCATGTGAAGACAGAGGCAGAGTATCACATGAGTGTTCACAGCCAAAGAATGCAAAGATTCCTAACAAATCACCAGAATCTAGTAAGAGGCAAGAAAGGACCATCCCCTATAGCTGTCAAAGAGAGCATGGTTCTACTGACACCTTGATTTTAGACTTGTAGTTTTCAGAACTCTGAAAGAATACATTTCTGTTTTTTTAAGCCACTTAGGTTGTTACTTTGTTATGTCAATCCTAGAAAACATATATGTGGTGATAATATAAAAAATGTTGGGAAACACTTTCCTAGAAGAAAACAGGAGAATATTTTTGTAACTTTTAATTAAGGCAAAGATTTCTTAGATGAACCCCGATGGCAGATGGCACTAGCCATAAAGGAAAAAATAATGAAAAAACTGGACTTTATCAAGTTTAAAACTTCTGATCATGAAAAGGTCAGACCCTTTAAGATCATTTATAAGAAAATGAATAGTGAATTCAAAGACTAGGAGAAAAAGCTGTAATGTATATCTGACAAAGGACTTATATCTGGAATATATAAAGAACACCTACAATCTAATAATAAAGAGGCAATCCAATTTAAAAGTGAGCAAAATACTTGAATAGACAGTGCACAATGAAAGATATTTGAATGGCTAATAAACACATAGAAATGCTCAATATCATTACTATCAGAGAAATGCAAATTAAAACCTCAATGTAATACCATTACACATCACTTGTGTTGTGCAATTAAAAAGACTGATGGCACCAAACTTTGGCCAGGAGGTGGAGAGAGTTGGAGTGAAAAATGGCGCAACCCCTTTGAAGCCAGTCTAACATTTTTTCATAAAATTAAACATATACATCCCCTTTCTTCTAGCAATTCGACCAAAGAGAAAAAAAACATATATGTACACAAAAGGACCTGCACACACATGTTTATAGACCCAAACTAGAAACAACCCAAATGTCCATTACCTAAAGAATGGGTCAATAAATTGTGGTACATTTATATAATAGCATATTACTCAGCAATAAAAAGGAAAAATGACTGATGTCTCAAGAGCATAGATGGATCTTTTTTTAAATCATTTTTTATTTTTCAGTTACAGTTGATACAAAATATTACATTAGTTTCAGGTATACACCCCAAGGATTAAACATTATATAACTTACTAAGTGATTATCCTGATAAATCTCATACCCATCTGACACCATAGTAGCTCTGAGGATATTATTGACTATATTCCCTATGCTGTTCTTTACATCGCCATGACTATCCTGTTGCCACCAATTTATACTTCTTAACTCCTTCACCTTTTTCACCCAACCTCAAAACCCCACTTTCATCTGGAAACCATCAAAATGTTTTCTGTATCTATGAGTCTGTTTCTGTTCTGTTTCTTTGTTTGTATCTTAGATTCAATTGTTGATAGGTATGTATTCATTGCCATTTTATTGTTCATAATTTTTAGCCCTTCTTTTTCTTTTTCTTCTCCTTCCTCTTCTTTTTCATTGTTGTCATCAAGACCTCAATGTAATACTGGTTCGGTGATGATGAACTCCTTTAGCTTTTTCTTGTCTGGGAAGCTTTTTATATGTCCTTCAATTCTAAATGATAGTTTTGCTGCATAGAGTAATCTTGGCTGTAGGTCCTTGCTTTTCATTACTTTGAATATTTTATACTAATCCCTTCTGTCCTGCAACATTTCTGTTGAGAAATCAGCTGACAGTCCTATGGGAGTTCCCTCATAGGTAACTAACTGCTTTTCTCTTGCTGCTTTTAAGATTATCCCTTTGTCTTTAAACTTTGGCACTTTAATTATGATGTGTCTTGGTGCATGGCTTCTTTGAGGTCATGTTTGGGACTCTCTGTGCTTCCTGGACTTGCAGGTCTATTCCTTTCACTAGGTTAGGGAAGTTTTCTATCATTATTTTTAAAATAATTTTCAATTTCTTGCTCTCTCTTCTCTTTCTAGCAATCCCAGGATGCAAATGTTGGTATGCTTAGAGGTGTCCCAGAGGCTATTTATACTATTCTCATTTTTAAATTATTTTTTCTTTTTCCTATTCTGATCCATTGTTTTTTGTTGCCTTATATTACAAATTGCTGTTTTGATTCTTGGCTTCATATATTCTACTATTCTTGAGTTTACTTAGGATAGCCCTCATCTTTTACTGGTTCTTTTTTATGGTTTCCATGTCATTTTTTATTAAGTTCATATACTCTTCCTCTAAGTTCATTGAGCATCCTTTAACCAATGTTTTGAACTCTCAGATTGATTGTCTCTATTTTGTTTAGCTCTTTTTCTGGAGTTTTGTTCTATTTTTATATTTGAGACATGTTTCTTTTGTCTCCTCATTTTGACAGACTCCCTGTGTTTGTTTCTATGTATTAGGTAGAGCTGCTATGTCTCCTGGGCTTGGTAGAGTGGCCTAATGTAGTAGGTATTCTGTATGGCCTCCTTGTTCACCTGAGCTAGGCATTCCAGGTGTGCCCTTCCTTTTGTAGTTGAGTCTTGATTGTTGTTAGCGTGTCAAAGGGAGGGATTTACCCAATGCCGATCAGATACAAGGACTGAATGTGTCTGCTGTGGAGGATCAGCTATGCAGGGGATCACCCCATGGAGCAGGACTTACTTCAGTGGGGCTCTGGTGCCCACTGAGTCCACCCCTTGAGTGTGTTGCTAGTGGAGGTGATTTGGTGGTGCTTCACTGTGCTTTGAAGCTATCCACTGGGTATGCTGGCTCTGGAGCCTCTCAGGAGGTGTAGATCAAGGTCAGCTACCATGTGTGTTCTGCCTGGGGCCACCTGGCATGAGCTACAAAGTGATCCACAAATAGCTTCTACTTGTGCTAGGCTCAGAGTTGCCCAGAAGAGACCAAGCCATGAACCAAGGCTGGCCGTTGCTAGTTCTGGGCCTGGGACCACTTAGCAAAAGGAATAGGGCATGCTGCTTATTTGAGAGATTTTAGGAAAGTCTGAAGCATGAACAAAGTTAGGCAGTTTGTATGGAAAAGCTACTAGAGACAGCTTGATGGGCAAGATCTGAGGCACACCTGGAATGCCTAGCTCAGGTGAATCACCAGGGCAGGGCAAACCATGTGAATCAGGTTGATAGAGACTCAGCTATGGCACCCACCTGTGGGCTCTCTTGGGTAAGGGCTCAGAAAAGGAATAAGCCCTTCTGGGAGAAAGCTGCCCCTCCAGTTCTTGCCCTGATGTCAGACACTTCAGTTCCTCCCTGTATGTCTTTGCTGCCTTTCAAGCTGCTGCCCCAGTGCTGGAGCTCAGAGGGAGTGATTCTGAGTAAACCTGTGCATGGGCCCTTTAAGAGGAACTGCCTGGGATCCAGAAGCCCTCTGTCTCACTCAGCCACAATCACTGCTGGAATTTACAGCAAGAAGTTTTGGGGACTTCTCTACCCAGAATTGAAACCCTGGGCTGGGTACCCTGGTGTTGTGTGGGGACTCATTGCTCCTAGGGTGGAGGGGTCTCTGCAACTGACATATCCTTTCCAATTTTCAACCACCTTACATAGGTGTGGGACCATCTCTCCTACTAGTCTCAATGTGGCTTCTTTAAATCCCTAGCTGTAGAACTTCTATTTGGTTAGATTTCAGGCAGTTCTGAATAATGGTTGTTCTGGAGTTCAGTTGTATTTCTGATATGATGTAAAATTTTGTGTGGATTGCTATTTGCATTGCTTCGCTGCATCAGACCATCTGTTTGGAAACTGCTGGAACCTATTGCACCCATAATGAATAAAGTAGAGCTAGTAGGGTAGAGGCAGAAGAGCCCAGCTGTTTCCTGTTCCACTTGACAGGGACCAGAAGAAATGGCTGTTTTCATTGATGTGTCTAAGTCAGTATGGATGCCTAGATTGAGGAAGCATCACAATTCCCAGGAGTGGGGCCCTGTTTGCATTTTACAAGCTGTGTGGATGCAAGGGCAATCATGGTAGGGTGTGGGAGGCTAGCTGTTTTAATGTAAAGCATATGTTCTTCTAGGTACAGGATCATCTCCCGGGAGCCTAAATTCTTTTACTCACCTGACTAATGTCTAGATAAATAAAAGGAAGCACATTATGAGTTTGTTTAAAAAGTCAATTCTGTATTGGAAAGCCTTATGAAAAGAAATTGGAAGTTCAGGGTCTAGAAATGCCTACATTTTTTATAAGAATGTCTGCAACATTGAAACAAACACTTTCTACAAAGTACCCCAGAGTTTCTTTGAAAATGCCTGCATTTGGCATGATCATAACATTTATTTTTTCCCCACTTCTTGTTCAGAATGATTTTCCTAAGGACCTAAGGGAAGTAGCAACCTAATCTCTACCATTCCTGTTTCCTTCTTATCTCTTAAGAAAGGGTACTTTACGTTCTAGTTCCTTTTATGCAGCTGATTTTAATTTATGGTGATAACTTCAGTTGTCCTATCGAGCAAAAAGACCTGGTTGGGGTAAAGCTACAGCTAGTAACTAACAAAAACATGTCATTATGGCTCAAAGTTAGCATTGCAGGGAACAAACTGAGCGGTGAGCTTACAATAAAATCCCACTTATTATTTTTTCTCTATTGCAGCAGCATTTCAAAAGCAATTTATTTCATTGGCAGGTGGCATGATTTGTGGGTTATTTAACATTTCTTTGTTAGCTTTTAAAGACTTAAAGAATTCTTTATTGTAGTTCAATGGTTAGAATTGCATTATATTCAGAACCCAGCACTTGATATAATATTATCTATAATATATACTTTTTTTTAAAACTCAAATTACATTCCAAACTGCTTTTTGAGATCAAGTTCATGACAACAACATGTATCTGTTTAATTGTTCTTACAATGAGGTGACATATGTTCAGCTGAAATCAAACTCTCCCTCCTCCAGAGTCCAGAGCATATTGTACCACTCATGTGCCTGGAATTTGAGCTGCTAAAGTTTCAGAAGTGGAAGGCACATCACCCAAACCTGTTTGTAGTTAGTTATGCAGTCAACTGCCCTTTTCATCACTCAAAGTGGCTATTTCCTAACTCCTGATTCTCCCTTCTCTCCTGGGGGTGAAGTTATTCATTTTGATGTGGTCTCAGTGAGGAGAGGAGATATACTCCACTGGTCAGTATATCTTGTGGGTTATCTGTGGTTCTGTGGCACCTTTCACTGACCTCTATTGTGGATTTGTTGCATGTTTTGCTGGTGTAACTTCTCTTTCCCCATTTCTTAACAGAATGCCACTTGATGTAGGCACAACATAGGCACTCAATTTGTGTTTGATGAGTAAACGGAATGCCTGCTTGTTTTGATTAGTTTACCATCTTCTAAGGAAATACAGAGCCCTCTTCCAGGGGATCAATGAGTTCAGTACAATGCTCTGTTCTTTCTGCTGGACCTTGCCTATCACCCAAACTCTTAGCGTGTAATCCAATCTTTACTATTGAGGCCTTAAAACATGTTCTTTACTCATTGTTGGCAGGAATGGCTGCTATAAGTATAACCATTGTTACAAATACACCTCCAGGCATGTGCTATAGGAATTTCCTAAAGTATTTTTTCCTCAGAAGCCAATGTTTATTGATGTAGCCTACATATATCATCTACATGCTTAACACTTATGCTATAATTCAACCCACAATGAAATTATCCCCATTTCATTGCTCAGGAAACTGAGGACCAAGGAGGTTAAGTAACTGATCCGAGTGTTTAGGATAGACAGTATGCTACCAATACTCTTCTCCATTACTCGTGATGCCAAGGGGATCTCTGACAAGGGTTATTTGAGGATGATAGAAAGCTTATTAAATGTTAAGCACACAGCGCTGATGAAATTGAGTGATCCCACTCTGTTCTCTAGGCTTTATAGAGGAGATGTGTTAGACTTGTCAGGTCTGGGTGTCCTAACATCTTGTGAGGACAGTGTGACCCGCCACTTCCCAGGCTTTTTCACTACCCTCAAAGTCACATTCTGTTCATCATTTTCCTTTATAAGCTTTCAAAAGCATTTCTCTCTTTGACTTAAGAGTTTCCAATGTGTTTGGTTTCCAAATTAAGAAGCAGGCTACACATTTTGTATCAACTCAATTAGAGCCTACTGTGGGATGCCCTTACCTGCTCATTTATAATTATTCCCAGATTCTATGCACTCTGAATTATTGTGATCTTGGGTTCAGAATAGAGATGCATTACCATCCCAACAACATCTGTGAGACCCATTACTTTTTCCTAGTAGCCAGTTCAATTCTGAGAAAGCCATAAGAACCCTGGGTTTCACTTAGCAGGTTATTTGAGTAAAGAACTAATTCATATTTATCTAGAACTTGCTGGTGCCTGGTGTAGTTCCTGGGGCATAATAATTAAGAAGTGTTGGCTTTTCCTGGTCGGGTGACTCAGTTGGTTAGATCATCATCCTGTACACCGAAAGGTTGTGGGTTTGAGTCCTGGTCAGGGCACATACCTGGGTTGTGGGTTTAATCCCTGGTCGGGATGCATATGGGAGGCAACTAATCAATGTTTTTTTCTCTCTCTCTCTCTCTCCCTCTCTCTCAAAGTCAATCAAAACATATCTTTGGGTAAGGATTAAAAAGGAAAAGAAGTGTTGGCTTTATGAAGAAATTAGATGTCATTGTTTGGTTACATTACAAAACAGTTGTCAAACATGAGTACCCAAATGAGAGGAACATCTGTTTTAGAAAGCCAAATTTACTCCCTATTTTCCATTTCTACTTATTTAAATAGACCTGAAATAATAAAATTGGCATTAAAAGCCCATTTCCCCCCTACTGCTATTGTACTTTCTTACACGTTTCAAAGATGTGACCTATTGACCTTCTTTTTCTCAGTGCTTCTATGTTTCATTTTTTACAAGACAGCTCTACTATTGGGTAGTTATAGAAATTTAAAACTATGAAAATGTATGGTGAATTTTGGAAACCCAAGCCTGGACAGAACTAGAGACTTGGAATCTACAGCTATGTAAGGAAGTTAAACAAACAGCCTTGCTTAGAAGGGTAGGACTGTTATAAATACTTGGACAGACCGGTCTTTCTGCCTGGGCTCAGCCAGGAGTTGGCTAATGAACAGTACTTTTTCCAGGTCAGGGACAGGGGTTCGTTGATTTTTGTTTCCCCAGCTATTCACTAGTAATTTGAACATAGTAACTGTCTAACCAGTGTTGATTGGTTGGATTTATGAGGGAATTAAGGGAGAAATAAAAATGTTTCTTTGAATTTAAAAAATAATCAGGATCAAGAAGCCTGGGGATGTAGATCTATTTCTATTTTTATATAATTTTAAATCTTCAATTATAGTTGACATACAATATTATACTAATTTGGGGTGTATAAATCTATTTCTTGAGTATTTATTCTTTTGAGGTGTCAGAGGGTGACGAGAACAGCTGCTGTATTTGGGTCAAGGTTTCTGCCCTCTAAAGGCAAGAGCAGAAGCGCCCTTCAGAGGGAGAGTGCTCTATGCTTCCCCAGTCATATTCTGTCCTGTCATCTGCTCATCTATCCACCGAGCCAAACCGGTTAGGGCATCATCTGCTCATCTAAATGCACCCTCACCCCATGTGCTTAAGGAACTGGTGTGTGTTAAAGGATGATGGGTTCCATTTGACTACTTATAGGATACCCAGTTTCACTAATTTAGATCAATGGTCAGAAGGTCCATGTGAATTCATGGAAAAGCTTAAGTGCAGAACATAAAAAACAAAACACACAAACAAGCAGCAGCTCTGGCATCCATGACTGTTGTTACATCCTAGTTTTGGCAGAGGGTTGCCTACAGTACTGCTTACAATTGCACTTGATAACGTATAACAGAAACATAGGCTTTCAGAGGGATCACGTAGGAGTGGCTTAGGGTTAACAAAGAACATCCTGGGCTGAGATGATCAAGCCCTCAGTCAAGGTAGTAATAGTTTCTATTAAAACGATGAAAGCAAGTTTCAGACATGCTAGGAAAAATGTTGGTTTTGCTTTTTGCCTCCAAGTTATGGGTGGTTGCTTTTTCTTCTTTCTCCACCCCTTCTAATATATGTCATTTATTTATCTATCATTGCCTCTATCTATCTATCTATCTATCTATCTATCTATCTATCTATCATCTATCTATCTATCTATTATCTATCTATAATCATCTATCTATTATCTATTTATCATCTGTTGATCATATATCTACTAAATGAAGTTGGATGAAAGCATTTGCAAAGTTATATGAATGTAATAAGATTATATGTAGGAAATAGGTCAGGCTTGACCTCTTTAGTCTTGTCTCAGACACCGACATTTGTTTAGTTTCTATTGTTTAAGAAACTTATTTTGGTACAGTGTGCAGTGCCTATATGAACCATTCCCCCTCAAGTCTTGTTTTCACAAATATATTATTTTTTACACTTATTATGTCTTATTCATTAGACATTAAACTTTAGTATGTTCATGAAGGCAGTGACCTTGTTTTTTTCCCCAGCTGCATTTTTAGACCTAACACAATGCCTTTGTGGTTAGGTACTCATAAAGACTTATTAAATGTAAGATTATAGGAGCAAAAGAATGGGATGAATAAATGAATTTAGTAAACATATTTAAAGGCAGTAAACTAGTATAAGTGAAAAAATTGTGTGGGTCTTGGAACCAAACAGACAGGAGGATAGTGGACTACTTACTAGGTGAGGAAATGTGGATACATGATAGACCTGCTGACAGCTGATTTCTCCATCAGTGAAACATTTTACTAAGAATGCATTTTGATCACCAGAGCTGGTTCCTTGGCCTCTGCTAATTGTCCTTTATTGCCTGTTAATCCTATCCCCTTTCAGCATCATGAATATTCAAAGCTAGCATCTTCCCTAGGAAGTTTCACTATAGGTTCAAATTACATGTTTAAAAAAGTATATTGATTAGGAAGCTACCTCTTAGTAAGCATTCCATTTTTAGTTTTGTAGGAATTATTTGATTCTAGACAAGTAATTTAATATTTTAAGAAAGCTCCTGGCAGATGGGACTCAATGGTTGAGCGTCAATCTATAAACCAGGAGGTCATAGTTAGATTCCCAGTTGGCACATACCAGGGTTGCAGGCTCGGTCCCCAGTAGGAGGCGTGAAGGAGGCAGCTGATCAGTGATTCTCATCACTGATGTTTCTATCTCTCTCTCCCTTTTTCTCTGAAATTAACTTTTAAAAACACGAAAAGAATAAACAAACAAAAAAAGAAAACAATGTGGATATTAATCTGAGTAAGATATGACCCCAGTGAGCTTAATTCCCAAGATGAATGCATTAGGTCTGTTGAATTTAAATCAAAGTGGAGCGTACACATGTCTTGAGGTCCCTGGGTGGTTGGTTCCAGTATGTGGGGTGTGAATGAAGGAGTGGACAAGGGGCCATTCAGCCTGAACCTTGAATTAGCCAAGATCCACCAATTCACAGTTTTACTGGCTCTTACTTACCTATTGTCTTACATACATACTGTCTTAAGAAGTTAGGCTTCTTCACGTCAAGACCCAGGTAGTAGACAGTTCAGGGAAATCCTGTCCCTGGATAAAGGGACTAGATATAGTAGTGCAACATGTTGAGAGCACTTGATTTTGCACCAGGTTCAACCATTAATAATGCTTCTACTGGATATCACTTAGTGCCTAGATGGTTAAAAAGCAATGTGGCAAAGAGATCTTTGCCTTAAGTTCTGAGAGGTAAAAGGAATCCAAGCAATTCTGTGCAATTCATGTACAAGGGCATATCTTCTGTGGAAAAGTTGGTCATATAAGCACAAAGGTTGCTTCACAGAGCAGGTAGGCCTTTCAAACATTGAGAGAAAGCAAGCCACTTATAGTTTTTGAGGATCTAATAATATTTTTTAAACATGATTGCAAAAAAATTTACAAAATTTGTGGAATCCTACTTTATATATTACTAGAGGCCTGGTGCATGAATTCATGCATGGGTGGGTTCCCTTGGCCTGGCCAATAATCGAGGCCTATTGGGGGGGGGGGGAGGCCAGCTGGTGGGAGTGACCGCAGGCAGTGGGCCACTGGCCCCGCCCCAATTGGGGGGGTGATCAGGGGCAGAGCCAGTGGGGGGGAGGGGCCGATCAGGGTGGTTGGCAGCTCCAGTGCATGTCATAGCAACTGGTCATTCCAGTCATTCCAGTCATTCCACCATTCTAGTTGCTGGGCTTTTACATATATAGATATATAACAAACTAGTACATTTAATGCAATTACTATGATTATATGTATGTAAGACAATATGTAAGTAAGATACAGGTAGAAGACAATCAGGCTTAAGAAGATATTCTCTTGTACATGAATTACACAGAATTGCTTGGATTCCTTTTACCTCTCAGAAACTTAAGGCAAAGATCTCTTTGCCACATTACTTTATAATCATCTAGGTGCTAAGTGATATCCAGTAATAGTGTTACTGATGGTTGAACCTGGTGTAAAATCAAGTGCTCTCAACCTGTTTCACAGCTGTACCTATTCCCTCCATCCAGGAACAAGATTTCCCTGAACTGTCTACTACCTGGGTTTAGACTTACAGAAGCCTAACTTTTTAAGAAATCTCCTGTGAAATGGTCATTCTGGCAGTGCTGGGCTAGGTTATTTGGATCAAACTGACATATTTCAGGAAGATAATTTTAAATATGGGACTTGTTTATTGTTCCTTGTGTTAATTTTTCTATATAACTATGTTTGGATGTAAAATTACTAGGTATATAAAACAAGAATTTTTATATCTTCCTGGTGAAGAAAACCTTTTGCCATTGCCAAATGACCCGTAATCTGTAGCAATGCTTTTTGCCTTCAAGTCATTACTTTTCTCTACAGATTCTCTAGATTTTTTGGTTTTTCTTGAGTTGAACTAAAAAATAATTTGTGATATTTCAGTAGGAGAGGCAATAAGAGTCAGAGAGGGCAGGATTGACCTTATTTTATTCCAGCACATTTACTGTTGATGCTTTGTGAGTGGCTATGATATTTTCTGCTCTGTGACCCTAATTATGTGGCTATTGTAGGAACTGCCTTGTTCTCACGTGACCTCACCTTTGCGAGTGAGCATCTGAGCCAAAGTAAGCCAGCGCCATTTTTTCTAGATTTTGACTATTGACAGTATTATTCTGTGTTAGAAGTTGTAAGAAGTAATAGCTAAGAGATTTTGGTACCATGTTTCCTATGAAATTTGTGATGTAAAAGAAGTTGTCATTAGTGAGAGCAAATAAAACTTACCTATAGAGCCCTGCCTGGTGTTGCTAAGTGGTTAGAGCATCACCCTTCCCCCTTCACCCCTCGTTCTCCTCACCCCACCCACACTGAAAGGTCATGAGTTCAATTCCAGGTCAAGGGCATGCACCTGAGTTGCATGAAGGAGACAATCAATCAATGTGTCTCCCTCACATCAATGTTTCTCTCTCCCTTTCTCTCTCTCTCTCTCTCCCCTGTCCTCATCTCTTCCAGTCTATCTAAAATCAATGAAAAAATATCTTCAGGTGAGGAAAAACAACAAACAAAAAAACCTTACATGTAGAAAGAAAGAAAAATGAGGGATACAGGGAAGGGATAGATGCAATACCAACTGAGTTTATAGTTCCAATAATCCTTGAAGCCAACTGTACATCTAATGCTTCAAAGATATACCTATGTCTTAATCTTTCTTAGATTTAGAGACAATAGTACCTCTCTCTCATTAAACTAGTTTAGGTTATATTTCTATCATTTGCAACCAAAGAAGTGTTGTCTTTATTAATATGTGCAGCAATGAGTCAGCCATTTTGGCTATAGGAATGTATTACGTCATGGTTTTCAGAAAAATGAATGTCAGCTAGAGGCTCAATGGTGCCATTTTCAGTTTCAGTCTGGGATTTTAGACGCAAGAAGTCAGGCAGTGCCATACAGGAATTAGCAAAGTCTGTGTAACTTCTATTAAGTAATAGTGTCTGGAAAAGTGTCCCATCCCACAGGTGCACACACAAAGCCTTGCCTTTGGCCTATGATCAAAGCCACTGTGTGCAGAAGTTGAAATCAGTGAGCATCAAGTGTGAAAAGTCACCCTACAGGCATGATCCCAAGCTTTCTGGGCAAACAGACCAGAGGACAAAGACCAAAAAGAATGTGCATGGTTAGGGGGTGACGACATTTGAATTAGTCTCACTTGAGGCTTTATACAACTGTAGCAACATTTAGAGAAAATCCTATTTCTTTATCTTTGGGAAAATGAAAATTAGCTTCAGTGGCAGCAGAAAAATAACACAACCAATAAATATTAAATATTCCAAACTGACTTTGAGTATAGTATTTGTTTGTGATTATTTAATTGTAAGAATATTACGTTCTTCTAGTCAAGAATAGGAGAGAACTCTTGTTTTAAGTGTTGGTGAGATAATAGGAAATGAAGCCAAGACATAAGTCAGTCATGAATTCTTCTTCTCACTTCTGCTTTTTAGTTTAGCCTGTCAAATTATCAGAAAATAGGAATTCAAATTAAATAATATAATTGAACTTTAGGGAAATATTTACTTCAATAATTTCATATGAAACTGTATTTGCAAACTTTATTGAATTTAGTTTGAATATGGTTGCAAATCCCATGACTTAAGCTGGCACAGAAAACTAACCCAAGTACCAGAAAAAGTTGTAAGTGAAAGTGATGATGAAGTAGGGCCTTATTTAACCACCATAATTAGAAAATGAGGTATTCTGCTTAAGAACATTTTCTAAATAACTGAATTATGGTTACTGAAGCTCAAAACTTTAAGGATTTTTTATAGAAATATTTGGGACAGAATACATATTTCCTTGTCTTACCATGTAGAATAGAAAATAAACTTCATTTATTCAGTAAATATACACTGAGTGGCCAGATTGTTATGATCTCTGAACACATAACAATCTGGCCACTCAGTGTACAGCCTATATGATAAAAGGCTAATATGCAAATTGTCCACTTGACCAGGAGTTCAACCAGCAGGCAGGCTGGCCAACCACCCATGTCCCCTCCCCCTGGCTAGGCTGGCTGGACCACACCCATGAATGAATTCATGCACTGGGCCTCTAATACACACACACACACACACATTATTATGATCTCTAAATGCATAATAATCTGGCCACTCACTGTATATTAAGGCCATACTATGTGAGATGTCTCCAAGCCATAAAGTAGAGCAAGACACACATGTTCTTCACCCCATGGAGGCACACCTTAGCCATTTCTTAATGACTCATTTATTATTATGAAAATGCATTAAAATCTGATGCTTTCAAATACTTTTGACTTATTTATGACTGATATTTCAACAGTTAATTTTGTTGTAGTCAAATTCAACAACCTTTTTTTGCCTCATGATTTCTAATTTTGGAGTCTTGTTGAATAAGATTTTCATCATTACATCACAAAAGTATTCTGTACTTTCTTCTTTTGCTTATAGCATTATTCTTTCACATACAGTTGGAATCTAGCTCTGCATTCTGTGCTAGGAAATAATGCAGTTTTATTTTTTTTTCATGTTGTCAGCCAGTTATTTTTGTGTGTGTGACATAAAGATAAATTTAACAGTTTATCTTTTCCCCATAGATTTGTGAGGCCGTTATCACCTAATAATGCTCCATGGATCTATTGCTGTGTTTTAGTCTCATTGTACTGATTTGCCCATTCTTGTGCTTCTACCATGCTGGTTTTTATTACTCTGGCTTTGCAATATGACCTAACATCTGACAAGCTGAACATCCCTTCTTTTTCAAAGTTGACCCAGCTATTTATGCTATTGTGTTCTGCTCATTGAGTTTTTAAAACTAAGTTGCTTAAGTGTTCTTATTGTAATTTAGATCGGAATTGTATTAAATTTAGAAATTAATTTGGGTCTAATTAACATCTTACTATAAAACATTATTTATCCCTTAACATAGTATTTTTGTTTCATTTATTTAGTTCCTCTTAATAATGAATTTTAGAACTTTTTTTCCTATAAAGTTCCTATGTATTCCCTGTTAAGTGAAATTTTAAATATTGTATAGGTTATGTTGCACTTGTAAATGGTTTAATATTTCCTAATTGAATATTACTGGTGTAAAGGAATTCTATTGAATGTTGTAAGTTGACCTGTTGAGCAATAAAACTAACCTCTCACATTACTTTTATTAGTTTATCTATTTACTACACCTGGTCTTCCAATTAGATAATTATATTATCCTATATAATAAAAGGCTAATATTCAAATAGACCGAATGGTGGAATGACCGGTCACTATGATGCACACTGACCACCAGGGGCAGACACTCAATGCAGGAACTGCCCCCTAGTGGTCAGTGCACTCACACAGGGAGAGCACTGCTCAGCCAGAAGCCGGGCTCATGGCTGACAAGAGCAGTGCCAGTGGCAGCAGCACTAAGGATGTCCAATGTTAAGCTGGCAGTCAGACATCCCCTGAGGGCTCCCAGACTATAAGAGGGCACAGACCAGCCTGAGGGACCTCCCTGTGTGTACAGATGTCATGCACCAGGCCTATAGTCTGTTCATAATGAGAGTTTTAGATTTTTTTAAACAATCTTTATATATCTTAGCTTTAACATTTCTCAGTTAAGAATGATGGTTACTTTAGTTTTTTTTGTAGTTGGTCTTTATAAGTTAAGGGAATTCCATTTTATTGATAGATTTCTGAGAAGTGTTTTAAAAATTACAAATAGGAGGTAGAAAAGGGTAAAGTGGAAATAAGGTGATGGAAGGAGCCTTGATTTTGGGTGGAGAACACTACATTGGGAAGACAGGGGAGGTTGGGTGAGGGGGGCTGTAAGAGATCAACCGAAGGACTTGTACGCATGCATATAAGCACAACCAACGGATACAAGACACTGGGGCGGGGGGAAGGGCGGGCAGGTGAAGGCATGTACTGGGGGGTAGGGGAGGTCGAGGGGAGGTCAATGGGGGAAAAAAAAGGAGACATATGTACTACTATTTGTAATACTTAAAACAATAAAAAAAATAAAAATAAAAAAATAAAAATAAAACTGCTAATTTAAATAAATAAATAAATAAATAAAATATACAAATGATGTATTATACAATTATACACCTGAAACCTCTATTTTATTAACCAATGTCATCCCAATAAATTCAATAAAAATTAACATTATAATTATTAAATTATTTTTTATCAATTGAGATAATCATAAGATTTATCTCCTTTAGGTTATTAATATGGTGAATTACATCAACATGTTTCTGATGTTGAACCAATTTTTTGTTTCTGGAATAAACCCTACTTAATCATAATGAGGTATTTTTTTAATCCTCATTTGAGAGTAAGAACATTTTTTCCATTGATTTTTAGAGTGAGTAGAAGGAGGGGGAGTGGGGAGTGGGAAAGAGAGAGAGAAAGAAGAGAGAGAAACATCGACATGAGAGAGATTCATCAATTGGTTGCCTCCCGAATACACCCTGAATGGGGTTAGGGATGGAACCTGCAACCCAAGTATATGCACTTGAGGGGGATGCTTTAACCATTGAGTCACACTGGCCAGGGCCATAATGTAGTATTTTTAATACACTCTTGGGTTTGCTTAACAGTGTTTTCTCTTCTACATTTTATAGTGACCATATATAGTAAGTATATGTTCTTTGAATATTTGACAAAATTTATTTATAAAATTATCTGGACTTGAGGCTTTTGTTACATGAAGGATTTTATTACTACTTTGTTACTTGTTTATTTAAAGATTTTAATTTTTTGAATCAATTTTGGTATTTTATGTTTTCTTTTTTAACTATGTTACTGTAGAATTAATTATGGCATAATTATTATTTCCTTAATTTCTGTTACAGGTATTGTTATTTTCTTTTTTATAGTGTAATAATTTGTTATATGTGTACTTACATAATATATATTATATAAATTTATGAATCAGAGAATATTATATAACATATATACATAATACTACATAAAATACTACCTTATTTATTATATATAAATAATATACAATATATGATATTAACAAATATAAAAATATATTGTATCATATACTATACATTTCAATATACATGTTCAATTACAATGCATGAGTATAATATGTAATAGAATTATATGCATAATACATATTCTACATATGTATTATGCATATAATTATGTAGTATAAATGAAAGTTAAAGGTTATTATATATATTATTTAGTTATATTGTTAAGAGTTGTTTTCATTCTGTGTTTATCTCTTTATCCCCCACCTCCAGCTCTATAACAGTGGTTTTTTTGTTTTGTTAATCCTCCCCTGAAGTTATTTTTTCATTGATTTTTAGGGAGAATGGAAGAGAGAGGAAAAGACAGAGAGAAATATCAGAAATATCGATGTGAGAGAAACACATTGATTGGTTATCTCCTGTAGGAGCCCTGACCAGGGCCTGGGCTGGGGAGGAGCCTGCAACCAAGGTACATGCCCTTGACTGGAATCAAACCTGGGACCCTTTGGTTCTCAGGCCAGCACTCTATTCACTAAGCCAAACAGGCTTGGGCTCTACTTTTCTTTCTTAAATAAAACAAAACCAAGAAAAATAAAAATAAAAAAAAACACCTTTTATTGATTTTTTGAGAGAGAGGAAGGGAGAGAGAGAGAAAAAACAAACAAACACACCACAAACTTGTTTATATGAGTGCAAAACATAGATTGGCTGCCTCCTGCATGTCCCCTTCTGGGGATGAGACCTGAACCAGGGCTGGTGCCTTCAACCTTTCCGTGCAGGGGAGGACTCTCCAGCCAACTGAACCACACCAGGTAGGGCAACCATCTCTACTTTTCCTTTGTTCTGTCTTTCACTAATTCCTCCCTCCTATTTTTACTGTGACCTTTTCTTGTTCCATTGGGTGTGTGCTTGTTCCTTTTCCCAGATTCTTAAGTTGAATGCGTAGCATTTGTTTTCAATCTTTCTTGTTTGCTGGCAAATGTATTCCAAACTAGAAATTTTCCTCTAAGTGCTTGTTTAACTGTGCTCCAAAAATTTTGTCATGTAGTAGTCTTTCCTTTTCTCTCAGTTCTGAGTATATTATAATTTTCTTTAGGATATTCATTTTAACTCAGGGTCACTTCATAATATGGTACTTAGTTTATAGGCATATGCCATTAAAAAAGAATACTGTTGCTGGATACTAATTTTTTTTAATTTCTTTATTGATTAAGGTATCACATATTTGTCCTCATCCCCCCATTCCCATCCCAGACCCATCCCCACCCCCTTGTTGTCCATGACTACTGGTAAGGCTTATATGCATGCATACAAGTCCTTTAGTTGATCTCTCCCCCTTACCCCCACCCTCCCCTACCTTCCCTCTGAGGTTTGACAGTGTGATCGATGCTTCCCTGTCTCCGGGTATCTTTTTGTTCATCAGTTTATGTTGTTCATTATTTCCCCTAAATGAGTGAGATCATGTGATACTAGAAATACACTTATAAGAACCGAAAATGAGACAAGCGATAATGGTTATGCTGAGAGGCAAATAAATCAGTCTGTAGTGAGTTTCTTTCTGGGCCAACAGTTCTGTTGAGTCCCAATTTCAATGTCAAACAGTTCCTTATGTGTACATGTCAGCAATGATATTTCAGTTCTGGATGGTGGACAAATGGTGGCAATGCAGGTCCGACCCTCTCTGGTTTGGTCCTGGGCAATCTGCAGCGACACACAGCTGCTAACTGCTAGTATGGCAAGGCGTCGACAGCGTCTTCCGTCTCTGGACTGTTTCTCTTCTGTCTTCATGGCTGGAGCAGTCCTGTCAATTCCTCTCTGTTGCAGGAATCTACATGGTCTTGGAGTTGTTTCCTGAAAATATATAAACATATTCTCGACCAAAAGTTAATAAAGGAATCCTTTCTATAAATTTGACTTGGGATCCTTTTTCATTTTTTGCCCAAATGATTTTCCTTTGGCTTGTGTTTTGACACCATGTGTGTTTTTCATGGGTGTCTTGCTGTTAGCATTTCAAATGAAAGTTAATTTTCTAAAGTAAAAATTTTCTAGATGTAATTTACTTACAGGATATTTTCCCTTACATAATATTCTTCTACTATCCCCCCTTTTTTGATTTAAATATTAGGAGGCTTTTGAAAAATTTTATAATGTAGTCTTGATAGCTTTTAAATTTTAATGTTTTGCACTAAAATATGACTGCTTTAGGATCATTACATGTTACACATTATGCTAAGTGAAATAAGCCAGGCAGAGAAAGATAAATATCACAGGATCTCACTCATTTGTGGAATATAATGAACGGCATAGACTGATGAACAAGAACAGATCCAGAGACTGAAAAACGTCGATCAGAACTTCAAACTTCAGGGAAGGAGGGGGTCAGTGGGAGTAAGGGGGAGAGATCAACCAAGGGACTTATGTGCATGCATATGAGCCTAATCAGTGGATACAGACAACAGGGGGTGGGGGCATAAATGGGAGGTGGGGGGTAATGGGAGAATAAGGACACATATGTAAAAAATAATAATAATAAATAAATAAGTAAATAAGAAATTGTGAGGTAACCAGAACCCCAAGAACGCCTGAGCACGTCTTTCTTGCCTTGCTAGCAGTCATCAGCTGTATGGTAATATTACCTGGGGCAAATGGGTAAGTATTTTGGACTTATGTTCCTGACCCCTCATGGGTAAGAGCCCTTATGTGGGTTGATCCCCCACCTAATGTAGTCACCAATAATACCAAACACCTTGGTCATCCAGGAGGACCATGGGTGGGGCAAGGAAGTATAATTACACAGGGGTTGCCACCCAGCTTCCCTTTTGTATGACACAAAATCAAACCACTGCTCCTTTGTGTGTAAAATTAAAGAGAGGTTTCTGGCTTGCATGGACACCAAAGAAAGGGACTATCACTACTTGCTCCTGGGAGAGGTGCAGAAAATGTAACTAAGACCTTGTGTATACAAAAAGAAATTGACAGCCAGTTTGAAATGGAATTGCCATGGCCTAGAGCAAAGAATATCCTTACATGATATTATTCTGCAATGTCATTATAATTTTTCCCAGATTTGTGTTACCCCCATTACCTATAATAGTACCTCACACCCTTGGGAATCAATAAAAAATCATCTTTATGGTGCTTAGAGACAAAGGTAACACATCTCTTGATATTTTAGAATTACAATAGCATAATGTACAATTATCCCAAACAAACTTACAAACTAATTCTTTGAATGTCTGGCAACAATTTAAAAAGGACATGAAAGGATTTAATCCCTTCCACTGTGTAGAGGGCCCCCTGGGAAGGCACCTGAGCATTCTATATTGGCCCCTCTTGCCCTTTTGGCCAAGAGGGACCCTCTTCTCACAATCCAATTGCCCACAGCTATTGCCTGAGATTTCTGTTCATGCCAAGGTTGAAACCTCGTGGTGGCTGGTACCATGGATCTGTCTCTCACTCAGTGGAGTGAGCTGGGCCCTCCCTGGAGAAGAAACCTGGGTTCCCTAAGATATGTGATCAGTGCTGCCCCCTCCTCCCCCCAGCAGGCGAGGGGATCCCAAGGCAGGTGCTGGGCGTGGAGGCCACAGGGGTATAGGCTACCAAAGAGACAGAACTGAACCTCACATCACCCTGCTTGGCCCTGGAGGATGGCTGGTTAGCCAGAGACAGGTAAGATTCCTCAGGGAAAGAACAACCTAAGACAGGCACAGTCACAGAGGGGCCATCAGGAGAGAACTAGGGGGTCAGCAGAGGTGGGGCACAGACCCTCACTCCCCCCCCCCCCAACTTTGCACCCCTTCTGAGGGAGGTCTCCTGCCCCCATGGCTGCTTTGCTTCCCATGCCCAGCTCAAATCGGGACCCAGGCAACAGACAGAGACTTGGCCGACAGCAGCTGCCCTCTCAAACAAGACTTGTTTGAGTTGTCTTGTACCCATGGTGTGGGAACTGGGTTTTTGATATTTAAATCCAGCTTAGCACCAGGAATGCTCAGAGCCTGCTCAAGAAGGCAAATAATACTTTCCACTAATATTTACAGGGTAAAATAAGATTGCTGTTAGAGTATTAAATTTGACAGTAAGATAGTAGTTAACTTCTCAAACTAATTTAAATTGGCTAATTGAAATAAGTGAATATTCTAGAAAAATTAATGGTACTGGACAAAAAGCTGTTCCTAAAGCGTTAACTAACATTTTTATTGGTAGTTCATTTCATGGTAAAATTGCATAACATGTAATGGATACTAATTTTATTGCATGGTGAACAGAATATATAGTCTATATGATGTTAATCTTTTTGGAAATTTTGCACAAAAAGAATTTTATGAAATATTTTATATTTGCTTAAAAACAATGTGTATTATCGGTTGGGTATAAATTTCTAAACATATATTGGCTTGAGCTCATTAATCACGTTATTCAAATATCCTATAATCTTTTATTTTACTTGATTTAAAATTTCTGAAAGGGTTATGTTAAAATCTTCAATTATTATTTTTTAACTTAACAAGGCCAAATAATTAAAAAAATATATGTATTCATATTGATTTCAGAGAGGAGAGGAGAGGGAGTGAGAGATAGAAACAAAAATGATCAGAGAATCACTGATTGGCTACCTCCTGCATGCCGCACTCCTGCATGCCCCACTCAACCACTGAGCCATGCCAGCTGGGCTAAAATATCCAATTATTGATTTTTCACTCTGTAGGACATTTATATATTTATCGGATATATCATTAGATACATACATGCTCATTATTTTTACATCTTTTGATTTACTATTTCTTTTATTAACATAACATCTCATACAACCCAACTTTGGAGATACCAGGAAAGTGAGAAAATTCTAGATGGTACAAACATGAGGATTTAGTGGCCAATCATATGTGAATGGAAAGATGGCTTTATGAATAACTGTCCAGTTTTTGGCTTGGAAATCTTGGTGGATCATAGTATTAATTATTGTAATATGACACACAGAAGGTTTTAAGGGCAGCAAAGGGTAGAAAAGATGAGATGAGCAAAAACATTTATTCATTCATTTATTTCCTCACTATGTAAATATTTATTGAGTGCTTATCATATGCCTGGGACTATAGTAGGCATATTTTTACAGAAAGTTTTCAGGGTAGTTTAAGATAAATTCATTTCATAACCCTATCACAGGTTTTCTCACAAAGCATGAACATGTAAAGACAATCATGATATAGATATTCATATGCAAAAAAATGAACTGTGGTGGGCTTTACATAGTGCATCTTGGAAGTTCAGCTCAGCAATATCTCCAGTCGTTGCCAGGGAATTCTCTGGCTATATGTAGACTTGCCATAATAAATTACCACAATTTATAAACAACGAATTGATTCCAAAATAAAAAATACTCAATCTACTCTGGTATCTGTAATGATCTTATCTGTTAGCACCAGTCTCAGACTTTACCTTCAATATATGCTCTTTAAAGATTTTAAAATAGTCATTTTCAAACTTCAGTCATCACATGAATTACCTGGATGCTTTATAAAAACGCAAATTCCTGGACTCCAGCCTCAGAAATTTAGGAGGTATTGAGTGAGCCCAAGATCTATATGTAACAAGCTCTGCAGCTTATTATGATATGAAAAATGTATTTTGAGAAATGCTGCTGTATGTAAACTCTACTAATGGATTATAGGGTGTTAATAACCCCCTACCCCTCCACTCCCAGATCCCCAGGCTGGGAATGAACAATTGGCATACCTGTAGACTTATTTGTATATGATCTTGTTTTCCAGGCATGGCAATTTTGCTTCTTACATACATTTATAACACTTTTTTGTAACGTATAATAACCTAAGAGAAATAAGCATAGAAAATATGAAAAACATAATTTTCTTCCATTTCTAGGTATAAAGATAGTCTCCACCTGTCATATTGCTGTACTTGCATAAAGGCTTCATATTTTACTCCTGAAGATCCCTCCTTGAGTAATCTCAGGCTCAGTAGCTCACAGAGTCCTCACCAGCTCCCTCCTCTGCAGAAGGGACCATCCTATTGGTAGTTCCCTGATTTAGGAAAGAGAGAATAGTGAGCAATCTTTCTAGTTTTCCTTACTAGGTGAGAAGATGAAATTTTTCTCATTTTGACCCTGCTAAAATCTTATTTTCTCCTCTGGAAACCATTAGTTATACTTAGCAAGGCCAAGTGCCATTTGATTTCTGGAGGCATCTTGGGACCATTCCAGGCAAAATCCCATAACACCCTTATCCATAAGGAGATTATTCTTTCTCCCCGAACCCCACTTAGGAAAACTCCGTCTAAATTGCTTTCCGCTGACAACTGAAGCAGGTTTGGGAAGCTATTCAACTTTAATAATAAGAGATTCCATGCAGATTAAGACCTGTTTAAATTAAAAACTGTTTTAAGATTAAAAGGCAGAAGTAAAACTGAAAATTAGGCTAAAACTGAACTGCATTTAATATCCGTGGTATTAAAGGGATAAAGATAATCATTCTATATCAGCAGATATGGACCTTTACACTAGGATAACAGATTGCCGCACACTGAACATTCAATAGATATTGTAGTGAACAAGCATATATAATAGGCCATTATGTTTAAGCCAACCAGTTAGAAAATTATAAAAATTTATGGGCAAGCAATGTACAAGGGATTTGTCATTAATAATCCTAAACTGACAACTAGATTAAGTGGAGAAAAATGTAGACTCTTGGAAGAGGGCCCTTGTGAATGGAAGAGCACACACTGCCATCGGACGCGAGGCTGTTGGAGGACCTGGACTTCACCCAGCAGCGACTGAAGAGACCCTGCGGGGATGGAATGAGTGCAGACACACAGGCTGGAGAACAGAGGACACAAAGGTGCTCAAAGCTGAAAATCTAGGAGCACACAGGTATTTTCCATAATGACAAGCAACTGTCATATTTGGATGTCTACTTAGTGATCAGACTACATTGTCTCTCTCATCTGCCGATGTAATAATGCCTTATCAAAATAGTAATAATCTTTGCTCAGTGTGAGTTGTTGATATTAAACCTACATTGGCAGTTTTTTCTAAATATTTATTAACTACTTGGTTGATTAATTGTTCTAGAATTTTGACAGGGACTGGTACTGACTTGATTCTCTTCCCATTTTCATATTCCATTTTTTCCTTCTCTTTGATAACCAGAATAACATTTTCCAGTCTTAAGTTCTGGTTATTGGAAAATGGGTATTAAAATCATGATGCGATAACACTGACATATATTAGAATGGCTAAAATTAGAAAGATTGACCATTTTAAGTATTGTTGAGTGATGGAAACTCAGATACTGCTGGTGGAGATATAAAATGATTAAAATCACTTTGAAAAACAGTTTGGCAGCTTCTTGAAATGATAAATATACACTCACCATATGATCCAGCATCCTTGATATTTACCCCAAATAACTGAAAATATGTATACATAAGACTTACATGAAAATGTTTCTAGCAGCTTTAGTTGTAACTGCCAGAAACTAGAGACAATCCTAATGCCCATCACTAAATGAGTGGATAAACAAGTTATGATGTGACTGTGCAGTGGAATGCAGTAGTCCCACTACCCACAGGGAACACATCCCCAGTGCATGCCTGAAATGGAGGACAGTACTGAGCCCTCTATGCACTATGTTTTTTCCAATACATTCACACCTTTTCACTTAAAGGAGCCACTTGACTGCTTCTCTATGGCACATCTGAAATGCCAGCATCACTACTCTTGCACTTTGGGGCCATTATTGAGTAAAACTAGAGGCCTGGTGCATGAGAAGTCGTGCACAGAAGGGTGGGGGGGGGCGGTCCCCTCAACCCAGTCAGCACCCTCTCGCAATCTAGGACCCTTTGGGGGTTTTCCAACTGCCAGTTTAGGGAATCAGGCCTAAACCGGCAGTTGGACATCCCTCTTGCAATCCAGGACCTCTGGCTCCTAAATGCTTGCCTGCCTGCCTACCTGATTACCCCTAACCACTTGCCTGCCTGCCTGATTGCCCCTAACCACTTGCCTGCCTGCCTGATCACCCCAACCACTTGCTTGCCTGCCTGATCTCTCCTAACCACTTGCCTGCCTGATCTCTTCTAACCACTTGCCTGCCTGCCTGATCACCCCTAACCACTCACCTGCCTGCCTGATTGCCCCTAACCTCTTCTGCCTCGGCCACTGTCATGGCGGCTTCATCAGAAGGACATCCAGAAGGTCATTTGGGTATCTGGTCTAATTAGCACATTATGCTTTTATTATTATAGATAAGGATTACTTGAACTAAGAACTGCAATACCTTGACAGTCAATATGATATAAAGTGACTAATGGGTGGGTAGAGTATGTACTGTGAATACACTGGACAAAGTGATGATTTATGTCCCAGGTGGGATAGAACAGGATGGTTCAAGATTTCATCACACTACTCAGAAGAGTGTGCAATTTAAAACATTAATTGCTTTTATCTGGAATTTTTCATTTAATTTTTTGGATCACCACTGATCGCGGGTAACTGAAACCATGGAAACAAAACCACAGATAAGGGGAGGGCTACTGTACTACTTAGCAAGAAAACAAAAGAACTATGATACATGCAACTACATGAGTGAATCTCCAAATTGCTGAACAAAAGAACCAGAAAAAAAAAGAATATTCACTTTATTATTCGCTTTATTTAAAACTAGAATAATCAAGCAAAGCTATTGCGATGGAAAACAGTTCAATGGTTTCTAGTGATGGGATGGCAGAGAGAAATGACAAAGGGACACAGACTTTTGAGGTGATAGGTATGTTCTTCATTATGACAATGGTTTCACGGGTGTATACATATGTCACTAGTCATCATATTGCATACTTTAAATATGTGCAGTTATTGTACGTCAGCTATGCCTCCATAAAGGTGAACAAAGTTGAAAAAATTTACCACAAGCTTTCACCACTAGCACTGGGAAAAGACAGAGTGCATGTCAGTAAGATGCATAGGTGGCCCAAGAGTACATGCAGATGAAGGAACATAAGGGTTTTATGATCCCCGCTAAAATTGGTTTCGCTTGTGTTTCTAGCTAACAAACGTACAATTTGCTGGCAAGAAAATTACATTGTATGTTGACCATAAAAGCTCTGGAATGGTGATAGCCACAAAAGCAAATGGCTAAGTAAAAAAAATAAGATTGCCAGAGTTGATAAAAATAGCACTGACTTGAGAGAAAGAAGAGCTGAGTTGTAGTTGAGCCCCCTCTGACACGATTATTGACAAGTGAGTGAGCCTGGTTTCTGCTCTGAAATTTGATGATTATGTGTAGTAATTAAGCATAGAAGTAGCCATGTGAGAAAACCCTCATTCCTGTGAAGCTTCTTTGTTGTAACTTCTAGCATAGATTGCCTGTTGTTTTGACGAAAAGTATGTTAGCTCTGAGTGGCTCTTAAACCTGTGGTCCCTATTTTATATGCACATTCTGAGGCCATAGCCTAAGTATTTAGAAAATTTGAGGCCAGGACCAGGAATATGGATTTTATAAATAGGTGGTGTGATGCAGAGGTCTGAACACCAAGCTTTATTCTCTAGCCAGGTAATATAAAGGGTATCTCATCCCTATCATTTCTTCAAATTATAAACTACTAGAGGCCCAGTGCATGAAATGAGGGACACCCGGTGGGGGGGGGAGGGGGGTGTCCCTCAGCTAGGCCTGGGCCCTCTCGCAGTCCGTAGTCTGAGAGCCCTCAGGGGATGTCCTACTGACAGCTAAGCTGGCAGTTGTACATCCTTAGTGCTGCTGCAGAGGCAGGAGAGGCTCCCACCACCATGAGCCCAGCTTCTGGCTGAGCAGTGTTCTCTCTGTGGTAGCGCACTGACCACCAGGGGGCAGTTCCTGTGTTGAGCATCTGCCCCCTGGTGGTCAGTGCATATCATAGCGACTGTTCATTGCACCGTTTGATCGATTTGCATATTAGCCTTTTATTATATAGGATTAAATCTACTAAACAGATCCTCAACACTATAGCAACTTTTCAAATTAAAGGCATGGATCTTTCAACATCATATCCCTTCACAAGGAACAAATTTTAAACCATTTGCATGGTTTCATCTACCAGAAAAGTCAACTAAAAATAGAAACATTTTCACAGCATTTATTGCTCCATCAGCAGTCTTTGATTTTATAGATTACTGAAATAATTGCAGTATCAGAGATGGACCCCCTGGTCTGCATCTGCTATAAACTATTCTGCAGGCATAATAACCTTGGTCAGCTTGCACACTAGCAATTCAGTTTGAATGTGGGTTGGTTAAAGAACTGAGTACCCTATGTACAGATTCCAGAACATGTTAGAAATAATCACTACAAGATGTTCTGGAATAGAGCTATATAATATTAGCTTAACAGATATTGGCAGTCATTATTTTATTTGATAAAACAAATAAGGCAGTGGAATTTATTACATTATTTAGTAGTGGGGGGGGGACGGGACCTGTACAGAGAAAACAAGGAACCTCTTTTGCTTTTAACAGCAGAACTAAAATAAATGCCTTATAAAGGGGCTGCTCATCATCTTGGGCCACTTCCCCATATTTTGACCTCAAGCATCAACATGGATTTCTTCCTCTTCTGGACCCATCCCCAGCCCTCTCTTCAGCCAATCAATTGCACTGTTCTTACTGAATTTACCTACACAGAATCTCTCAGGTAAATTGTTCCCTCCTCTCCATTACTTCTCACCTGGATGAGGCCTTCCTCACTTCTTATCTGACCATTTGCCACAGCCAAGGTTAACGCAGTCTAAGTCTCAAAGTGTGGTCTTCAGCCCAGCAGCAGCAGCATCACCTGGGAACTTTTTAGAAGTGCAAATTTTCAGGCCTCTCCCCAGGCCTGAATCAGAACGTCCAGGAGTGGAACCAAGAGAGTTCTGGTGTAATAGGTGCTCCAGGGGATTCCAGCACATGCTGATGATTGAGAAATGTTGTTTTAACCCATTCTCCCTTTCACCAGTTCCTCTTCCAGAACACAGTTATTTTACTTGCCACTGTCATAAAAATTTCCAAAGCATAGTTGTGTTGTTGTTTTTTAAAATATATTTTTATTGATTTCAGAGAGGAAGGGAGAAGGAGAGAGAGAGATAGAAACATCAATGATGAGAGAAAATCATTGATTGGCTGCCTTCTGCAGCCACACTGGGGATCGAGCCCACAACCCAGGCATGCTCCCTTGATCAGAATAAAACCCGGGACCCTTCAGTCTGCAGGCCGTCACTCTATCCACTGAGCCAAAGCAACTAGGGCTCCAAAGCATAGTTGCATCATGTCAGTCCCTAGGGTAAGACTTTCAACCTCCCTCATTTTTAATTAACAACAAAATGTAACACCTCTTGCACACTTTCTATGTGCTAGGCAGTGCAGCTCCCTGCTAGGCATATCTAAGAAATGTGTGATGAGTGGATGTCTGACCACCTGCTCTTTATGGTGTCCATTTGCAGTGGCCCCTTCAGCTCTGGTTGCACATCAGAATCATCTGGTTGCTTAATAAAAACATGTCATCCAAGAACAATTAAATGGGTCTTGCATCATATGTTCAAAAGTTCCCTGAGGTGATATGTGTGAAACTGATGTTGAGAGCCATCTACCTTCCTGGCCTATTTCTCCCACAGCCAGGGTTGTTTGTCCCCACCTGCAGCGGTACTGCCCTGCCCCTGGTTGTTCTTAGACAAAGGAATGTAAGAAACTAGGGGCAGTGGCCAAACTGACTTAGTGTCATATCATCTAGTACCTAATTAATGTCTCAAGTTTAGAATCTGCCCATGCCTCTCTAGTCTACACACAGTAGCTAGAGTAAGTGTCTTTAAAGTTTTGAGCATAGCCCTAACCAGTTTGGCTCAGTGTATAGAGTGTCAGTCTGTGGACTGAAAAGTCCCAGGTTGGATTCTAGTCAAGGGCATGTACCTTGCTTGCGGGCACATCCCCAATAGGAGATGTGCAGGAGGCAGTTGATCAGTGTTTCTAACTCTCTATCCCTCTACTTTCCTCTTTGTAAAAAATCAATAAAATATATTAAAATAAATAAATAAAGTATTCAGCATAAACATGGGGCATACTCATGTTAAGAAACAATTTGTTGTTTATCTGAAAGTAAAATTTAACTGGCTGTCCTGTTTGCTGAATCTGACGATCCCATTGCTGCCATCTCTTCTGAAACAACTTTTATTTTTGTGCTGTGATGTAAGAGAATTTAATTAAAGATAAAGAATACAAAGGAAAATTGTAGGAAATATTTGTACACCTTCTTAGCCTACCATCTCTTTCACCTCATTGCCTGTAAAGCCACTTACCAAACTTGATCTTGCACCATCATTACTGATGGGCCTGTTTCTCCCCACCCCCAGTAGGTCCTAAGCAGCTGAGTGAAGAGGGTGCCTTTGCATGTCCTTTTCCCCTCTCTCCTCGGAGCCTTCACAACAGGGGTCTATCTGGGGGAGCCTTCCAAGCCCGGCAGGGCCAACCCAGAGGAGGTGGGAAGGACAAGGGGGCAGATGCATGGTGGGGAGGTCTGATTTGGCCTAAGGGAGAATACACTCCAGACTCCTCATCACAGATCCCACATTTGCCAAGTTGCTACTCACTAACATTTGTTTGTAAGCCCAAATCAACACTTGTGCTCTTTCCTCATCATAAAGGACATACGCAAAGCAGCATGTTCCCAGATGAGGGAGGACGAGGCCATGCTTCGCCTTCTTGTTTCAGCTCAGACTTTAAATATGTGTTCTTTCACAGTGTATTAGGTACTATTTTTTAAACAATTTTTGTGCTTTTCTGGGTGTGATTTTGCTCTTTAAAATGGCCCAGAAATGCAATGCTGAAGTGCTGTTGAGTGTTCCTAAGCCTTACGGAGAAAGCAAGTGCATTAGATAAGCTTTGCTCAGTCATGATTAGTCATGCTTTGACTTCAAGGTTAATGAATCAATATATATGTATTTCAAAGCTTCTTTAAACAGAAACACACAAAACAAGATTACATATAGATCTGTTGATGAAAATGTTGTGATCATAGATTCACAGGAACCTCACCAAGGAGGAAGGATTCAGCATGCTCTAATATTCATGTCCACTTTATAGAACACAAGTACCACAAATAATGAGAATCAACCTGTACCTCCTAGCTTTCTCAATTCTAGGATTTCGACAGGCAATTCATCACTCTAGTATGAACAACTAGGAGGTCATGCAAGCAGATTCAATAAAACAGTTTTCTCAGATGAGAGAAAACCTGGAGACCATGCAGTTAGAAATGGGAGAGGGAAAAACAATGAATTTGCTTTTTCCCCACACATTGAAGATACCCCTTTTAAGAAAATGCCAGGCCCTGGCCATGTAGCTCAGTTGGTTAGAGCATCCCCCTGACACACCAAGGTTGCAGGCTTGATTCCTGTCAGGGCACATACAAGGTTCAACCATGAATGGATGAATAAGTGGAATAACAAATCAATGTCTCTCTCTTTTTCTCATCAATAAATAAAAATTTAAAAGGAAAGAAAATGCCAGCAGCAATCTTTCCTGCTTCTGGCATTTGTTTTTCCTTCGCAACATAATTTTTAGTCCTGCTTTTAAAAAACAGTTTTTTTTTTGGTAGCAGGTGATGGACTTATGGGACTTTATCTCAGATCAGATGTCTTTTTGTTGCATTCTTAGAAAATCCAAGCAGAGAAATAACATTGGGTTGCTTCAGCACTTGACAAGCACAGTGTTAAGATGTTCCATGAGATTTTGATTAATATAACCCAGGAAGGCCAGAAAGAGCCCATTCATCGATGTCAGCCTTCTTAACCCCATTTTGCCTGAATAGTTCAATCACCTATTACACTGGCTCTTGTTTCTTCTGGGAATTCTGAGGAGTGTTAGAATTAAATCACCACCACTCAAACATTTTGTACTTGTTGCTTTTAAAAGAAAGCCTTGTGCAAGAGGCCTTTCATCTCCTGGAGTGAGGTATAGAGATCCTTGACTAAACCAGACAGGTAGATTAGAAAATGTTCTCTCATCAGGCTGTGTGTGTGTGAGTGTGTGTGTGTGTGTGTGTGTGTGTGTGTGTGTATCTGTTGCAGAGAAACCGGCTTCTCAAGTCCTGACTGCTGGGAGGCACTGGCTCAGTGGCTCTGTCCGTTTCTCCTGCCATGCAGCATGCTCAGCAGGCCCAACCAGAGGCAAGGGGGTGAGGTGACTGGCACTTGATTTTGCTGCTTCTTTACCACCCCAGTCAAACTCCCCAGTGTTCATTCTCCATCTTTCCACTTTCATTTTCAGGAAAATTACCAATCAGCAGAATTTCCAAGAGTATAAATTGGTACAACCATTTTGTAGGGGCAATTGGCAATATCAACCAAAATTTGAAGTGTGCCTACTGATTAATCCAGCCATTCCACTTCTAGAAATTTATCTTACACTTGAATGCACAAATACATATGTACAAAATGGTGACAAAGTACTATTTTTTTAATAGAAGAAAAAACAAATAGAATTAACCTATAATGGCATAATTGAAGTCCATTAAAGGAAATAAAGTATATCTTTGCTCTGATTTGGAAATATGCCTATTAACTAAATGTGGAAAGTTGCAAGAAGTGTGTAGTATGGTCTAGTTGTGTAAAAAGAACATGTTTACATAAAAATGTATAAAAGGATACTACTCATCTGCCAACAATGGTAATCTGTGCGGCAATTTGAATTGACATTTGGGGGAGGGAGTAGATGAGGGGTGGCTTTTAATTTGTATTTTTTTTCTTTTTGTTTTTCTGGTTGGGTGTTTTTTGTTTCCTCATATTTCAGAACTTTGGTTTGATTCTTGGGGTACATTGATCTACAGTTGAGTTTCTGTATATTCTTTATTTTAGACAGTGTATGCTTCCTTTCTGACTGGTCCTTTTCCATTTTTTTGACATTCTCATTAAGATCCTTAAAGGTCTCACTAAGTTCCTCAGAGGTTTTTAGAAGATTCTTGAGTAACCTTATAAATGTGGTTCTGAGCTCTATGTCATCTAGTAGCTTGCTTTCCTCCATTTCTTTCATTCGTGACATGTTTTTTTGTCTCCACATTTTGGCTGCTTCCCTGTGTTGATGGAGTGGCTTTGTGTGGTAGGTGACCTATAGGGGCCAGTTGCTCAGCCTCCCCAATTACCTGATGTGGACGCTCTTGGTACACCCCTTTGTGGGCTGAGTGCAAAGTCTTGGTGTAGTTAAGCCTTGATTGCTGTTGGTACGCTGGGAGGAATTGACCTCCAGGCCAATCGGCTGTGAGGACTCGCTGTGTCTATAATGGAAGAACTGCTGTGCTGGAGACACGCTTATGGTGTAGGACTTGTTTCAGTGGGGCTTTGGTGCTCACTGAGTCTGCCTCTTGAATGTGTCACTTATGGATGTGAGGAGTTGAAATCTGGTGTCTCACACTGACCACTAGGTACACTGGCTTCTGGATCTCCAATGGGGTGCAGGTCAGCCA
Organism: Corynorhinus townsendii; assembly: GCA_026230045.1. Classification (NCBI taxonomy): domain Eukaryota; kingdom Metazoa; phylum Chordata; class Mammalia; order Chiroptera; family Vespertilionidae; genus Corynorhinus; species Corynorhinus townsendii. The sequence continues at coordinate 70,084,223 of JAPDVU010000008.1, forward strand.
CTGTCTGAGGCCACCCAGCAGGAGCTACAGCGAAAACTACAGTTTCTCCCTCTTTGCTTGGGGTTTGGAGGTTTCGGAGCTGTCTGACCCGGGCTGCAAGTTTGCTAGGTTAAGCTGCGATAGGGGAGGCCTTTCTTATGCTAAAGCCGCTGCTTGGAGCTTGGATGGGTTTGTAGGTTGTGTGGGGCGGGGTCTCAAGGCATCACTAGGCTAGGGCATGGCAAACAGCGATGGCTGCCAGTTAGCCAGCTCTGTGTCTCCGACCAGGTCCCCGTATCCCCGCGCCTCGCGCCCCAGAGCAGTAAACAATTATTCCTGCGTGCAGCTCTGCAATCAAGCCCCCCTCACTTTCCGACCCAATGGCAGACAGTCCAGCTTCTCCCCATAGGAGTTTGGGTCTCCCACATCAATCAGGGGCCTGTCTCCCTTTGGGTTGAAAAAAGCAACGCGGGAATCCAAGATGGTGGCATAGGTAAACACCTAAACTGCTGCCTCGTACAACAATTTAAACTGCAACTAAAAGACAAAACGTCTATCACCCAGAACCACGGGAAAGCTGGCTGAGTGGAAGTTCTACAACTAGAGGAAAGAGAAAAGAGCACTGATACGTGCACAAGCGCTGAAAAGCTGAGGTGCAGAGGCGCGGGATCTGGGCTGGTGGCAGGCATTGCTTTTTTCAACCCAAAGGGAGACAAGCCCCCGATTACTCTGAAATACAGTTTCTGGGGAGACGCGGGGGACCCAAACTCCTACGGGGAGAAGCTGGATTGTCTGCTACCGGGTCGGAAAGTGAGGGGGGCCTGCTTGTAGAGCAGCGCACAGGAATAATTGTTTATCTGCACTGGGGCACGGGACAGGACGCAGTTGGAGACACAAAGCCAGCTAACTAGCAGCCATTGCTGTTTGCCACGCCCTAGCCTAGTGACACCCTGAGAGCCCACCCCACACAACCTACAAACCCACCCAAGCTCCAAGCAGTGGCTTTTGCATATGAATGGACTGCCCTATCTAACAAACTTGCAGACTGGATCAGACAGCTCCAAAACCTCCAAACCCCAAGCAAAGAGGAGAAAACTGTAGCTCTCGCTGGGTGGACTCAGACAATAGCTGATCTGCACCCCATTGGAGATCCAGAAGCCAGTATACCTAGTGGTCAGTGTGAGAAACTAGATTTCAACTCCTCACATCCATAAGTGATACATTCAGGAGGCAGACTCAGTGAGCACCAAAGCCACACTGAAATAAGTCCTGCACCATAAGCGTGTCTCCAGCACAGCAGTTCTTCCATTATAGACACAGCGAGTCCTCACAGCCGATTGGCCTGGAGGTCAATTCCTCCCAGCGTACCAACAGCAATTAAGGCTTAACTACACCAAGACTTTGCACTCAGCCCACAAAGGGGTGTACCAAGAGTGTCCACATCAGGTGATTGGGGAGGCTGAGCTACTGCCCCCTATAGGTCACCTACCACACAAAGCCACTCCATCAACACAGGGAAGCAGCCAAAATGCAGAAACAAAGAAACATGTCACGAATGAAAGAAATGGAGGAAAGCAAACTACTGGACGGCATAGAGTTCACAACCACTTTTAAAGGTTACTCAAGAATCTTCTAAAAACCGCCGAGAAACTTGATGACACTTCTGAGGAGCTTAGTGAGACCTTCAAGGACTTTAATGAGAATGCCAAAAAAAATGGAAAAGGACCAGTCAGAAAGGAAGCATACACTGTCTAAAATAAAGAATATACAGAAACTCAACTGTAGATCAACGTACCCCAAGAATCAAACCAAAGATCTGAAATATGAGGAAACAAAAAACACCCAACCAGAAAAACAAAAAGAAAAAAGAATCCAAAAATATGAAGATAGTGTAAGGAGCCTCTGGGACAACTTCAAGCGTACCAACATCTGAATTTTTGGAGTGCCAGAAGAAGAGAGAGAGCAAAATACTGAAAACCTATTAGAAGAAATAATGACAGAAAACTTTCCCTACCTGGTGAAAGAAATAGACTTACAAGTCCAGGAAGTGACAGAACCCCAAACAAAAGGAATCCAAAGAGGACCACACCAAGATACATCATAATTAAAATGCCAAGGGCAAAAGACAAAGAGAGAATCTTGAAAGCAGCAAGAGAAAAACGGTTAGTTACCTACAAGGGAGTACCCATACGAATGTCAGCTGATTTCTCGGCAGAAACTATGCAGGCCAGAAGGGAGTGGCAAGAAATATTCAAAGTGATGAACAGCAAGAACCTACAACCAAGATTACTCTACCCAGCAAAGCTATCATTCAGAATTGAAGGTCAGATAAAGAGCTTCACAGACAAGAAAAAGCTAAAGGAGTTCATTTCCACCAAACCAGGACTACATGAAATGCTGAAGGGTATTCTTTAAGAAGAGGAAGAAGAAGAAAAAGGTAAAGATAAAAATTATGAACAACAAAATGACATCAAATACATACCTACCAACAAGTGAATCTAAAAATCAATAGAATAAAAATCTGAAGAACAGAATGGACTGGTGAATATAATAGAATCAGGGACATAGAAAGGGAGTGGACTGACGACTCTCAGGGGAAGCAGGTGTGAGGGGTGCGGGAAGAGATTGGACAAAAATCTTACTCCTATGGATGAAGATAGTGGCGGTGGGTAAGGGCATGGGGTGGGGTGGGGAATCAGGTGGAGGGGAGCTATGGGGGGGGAAAAAAAAAGAGGAACACCTGTAATAATCTGAACAATAAAGATTTATTTAAAAAAATAAAAAGAAAAAAGCAACGCCTGCTGCCAGCCCGATTCTGTGCCTCCGTACCTCAGCTTTTCAGCGCTTGTGCACGTCTCAATGCTCTTTTCTCTTTCCTTCTAGTTGTAGAACTTCCACTCAGCCAGCTTTCCTGTGGTTCTGGGTGATAGACGTTTTGTCTTTTAGTTGTAGTTTTGAAATTGTTGTGTGAGGCAGCAGTTTAGGTGTTTACCTACACCGCCATCTTGGATTCCTCTTAATTTGTATTTGATATATGTTTTGTTGTTTACTTTATTACAATGAACTTTCAAAAAACTTTTATGATGCTAGAAAAATGCAAATTTCTTCAAAGATCTAATTTTTTATTTTTTATTTTATTCCAGGAAGTTCTGTGGAAAGGCAATGTAACACTACCGCGAACTTGTCCTTGACAGATAGCAGAGCCAGAAAGAAGGCAATTAAGTCCTACACTGGCCTTACCTCTTGCATGATCACACATTGCAGTGTGGGCTGCCATGTCTAAGGCGTGCTGCTTCAGTCACTAATTTCATTGTGCAGTGTGTTCTTGTACACTTTACCCCTCATCTCTGTGCTACCTGTTCTGTGTGTGTCTGTGACACATTAACAAACAGATATGGAGAATATTCTGCCATGAAAAGAGTAGTTGCCAAAAGTCAGATGGGGCCTAATTGGTGTGTAGGAGTTGGGAGCTCACAAAGTGACTATATATATATATATATATATATATATATATATTCTCAAACTTAATGATCTTGACCAATGTGATCGGTTCGTAAGGAACACTACTGAGAACTTGTCCTTGACAGATAGCAGAGCCAGAAAGAGGGCAATTAAAGTCCTACACTGGCCTGAATCCACAGTGAGAATTCCAGAAACTCTGCTTTCAACAGTTTTATTCATAATCAGTTCAAAAGATTTCTGCAGCCTTAATTAAGTATGCACTGTGCAAAAAAAAATCTGTGCTTTGATTAATTAATTCATTCAATTATTCAATGAACATTTTACAGAACTCCTACTATGTGCTAAGCACTGGGCATGATTTAAGTATTATAAGGAGAATTCATTTGTGCTGAGGAGTTGACCTGTTGAGGTATGAAGCACTACTCCCTGCCATAACTACAATATAACACTACCGTCTGTTGTAATACAAGAAAATATTAATGAAAAAAACTTCCCTGAAGATGATATGTAAAAATCTCCTCATTTGATTTTAAGCTATCAGGTTTTAAAACATGTACCAATTAGATAAATCAATACAGCAAAAAAATTATTTTGACTAAAGTCTGCAGACAGAATCGAGGAACTGTTTTCTTTTCAAATTTCAAGGAAAATGTCAATGAAGTATAATTAGATGACATTATTGCAGGGAAAGAATCCATGTGATATATTTGGTTCCAACAAATATTTATTAGGAGGAACCATATGTAAACACATATAAATATGCAAGGATCCCTCGAAGGGAAGACAAGAGATAGGTAGGGGAAACAACATAAAACCTCACCTCTGAGCCATTAAAAACATGAGCTAGGATATCAAAGGATCCTGTGAACAGACAGGTATAGAGTGAAGTCTGGTGCTTCCTAATAAGCCTGTGCTTATCCCAGCTCCCCTGTGGTTCTCCTCTGGCCTAAAATAAGAAAAAAAAACCCACCCCAAATTTCTTCTTTCTTATGTCTGCATAAGAAACACATTCTACCTCCCGTCTTCCTAAGACTAGATCTCTGGAATTATGTTTGTATAACCTGGCCTGACAGGTTAAGCATTGTGTGTCCTTTCTTTTCTTTGTTCAGGAACAGAGAGACCAAGTTCCATTTGTTCTTATATTCACTTATCCATTTACCACCCAAAAATATTTATTAAGAGGAACCATATGCCAAATCCTGTTCTAGTTGGTGAAGATAAAGGTATGAAGAGGTATTCTACCAGCAACCACCTCACAGCCTCATAAGGGAGCCAGCCATGCAGAATGCAATTAACTGCAGAATCACCCTGAGTGTCCTCTTTCCTTCACTCCCAACACCAGGTCCTGCTACCTGCACCTCCAGAGTGTGGCCGCCTGTGTGTCCACTTTGCTCCGGCTCTGCTGCCTGCACCTGGAGGCACCATCCTCCTCTTTCTCCTCTCCCCCTGAGATCCCTTTTCCTCACAACAACCGGAGGCTCTTTAAAAGAATGCAAATCAGATCATGTCACTATTCTGCTAAAAACCTTGCAATGGCTTCGTATGGATTTGAAAATAAAAGTCAAATTTCTTTCATGATCATCACGTATCAGCTAGCCTCTCCCTCTCCCACCCTATCTGAAACCTTTCTCCTGGTGGCCCTGCACACTGTCACATGAGCTTCCTTCCTGCAGCTCACGCCTCTCTCAGGGTCTCTGCATTTGCTCCACTTCTGCCTGAACAATCTTCCTCTGATCTTGGCATCACTCCCGGGCCCTCAGCACAAATGCTCCCACCTTAAAAAGACCTTTCCTATCCACCCTGTGTAACATACCCCCTTCTCATTTCTGTGTAGCACATTACCCCATTTTATTTTTCATGGCATTTACTGCTGTCTGGAAAAATCGTATCTATCTCCTTGCTGTTTGTTGATAAGCAGGGACTACACTGTCTTGGTCCCCCTAACTCCCAGACACATGCTAGTGTCAGTACGTATATTGTGAAATAAATGAATAAATATGGGTCCTAGGAGTATTAGTGTGTGTTTGTACCATCTTCTGCACTATCCACATTATTTATAGATCCATCCTAACACTAACAGAGATAGAATCAAAGCAGAGGTGTAAGAGTGAGAGGGGTGTTTGAGGTCTGCAATCCTCTTTTCTTCCAGAGAATTCTTCATCTTAAGTGGTTTATTTTCTTTAAATGGGCACTTTGAGGATCTGAATAAGCCCTTGGATGTCTCTATAAGAAAATGTGCATTTGTGCACACACCAAAATTTCCACACAATTTCATGGGTTATGTAGGGTGACTGACTGCACAGTATGCCCAGGACTAGGGGTTTCCTGGGACACAAGACTTTAAGTACTATTATCAGAATAGGACTGGGAAAACTGGAACTGTTGGCCACCCTGGGCTTATATTCCCCCACCCCCTTTATGAATCCCTTAAGTGCCCAAAAATTCTTCCGGAAGGTGTCAACTTATCAAAAGAATTTAAAGTAGTTACTGAGCATCTCCTTAAAGTGGTTAAGCTGATAAAGGAAGTTTGGATGTGGGCAACTCACTATAGTAGGACTACATGCAGAACAGGAATTTAGAGAAAACAAGTGCTAGAGATATAGTATCACCACTTGAAGTAACTTTATGAGCAAGTATTTACCACTTTTGATGATTGTATTCGCATAGTTATCCCCCTTTCCTTCCACTCATCTAAAATAACCCACAGTCCCAGTTTTAGTGCTTACAACAACCAAATGCCAATTGGAGGTGGAGATGCTCTCATAATGCTGGAAAATGAACAGGATAAAGAAAATGAGACTATGTCTTCTAAAAAGCCTTCTTTAATACATGGGAATTGTGGGAGCCCAATCATGATCAAATGCCAGTAATCAGGATTTGTGAGTGATTTGTAGAGCTGAATCCTTTGGTCAACACAATCCTTAAGGAGGCTAATTAAGTAATCCCTTGCTTTTGGAGGAAATTGTATATTAATTTGGTATGATTTTTGACAAACTATGTGGTTTTAGTGATAATTTTAAATTTTTATTTATTGGAGAGAGAGAGAGAGAAACATCAATTTATTGCTGATCAGAAATCAAACCTGCAACCTTGGTGTATTGGGACAATGCTCTAACCAACTGAGCTACCCAGCCAGGGTATTTTTGTGTGATTTTTATAGCCACTTTATGAAAGAACACTAGTCTCAGTAGGTTTGAAGAAAATTATCAGGAAGGTTATAGGTATATTTTATTTGGGCTACGAACTGAAAAGTTGTCCAGGAAGCTCTAACAGACACCTTACAGGAGGAATAGTTCTAAGCCACTTTTTTTTCTGCATAAAATTTGCTAGGCTGGTACTATGTGCCAGGAGAGTTGAGACATTTCTATTGCCTTGGCCCAGTTGCCTGCAATAAGGGCAAGTGATTTTGGTGGACTTTACTAATGCTTCCCAACATCTGGCTCTTTCCTGCCAAATAGGGAACTAATTATATGACCTCATCTTTAGAAGGTGAGGCCATTGGCTAGCTCTGGCCAATGAATCTGTGAGCAGAAGTAATGCCCATCACTTCCAGGCTGAAACACAGAAGGGCAGAAGGAAGCTCCAAGCACTCTTTTCTCCTGCCATCTTGTGTTGAGTTGGTGGAGCCAAAGGTTGAGGTAGCCTAGATCCCTGAGTCACCTTGTGGGGAATAGTTGTCTGAGAAGGTCAACAAGACCCATAATTGATGTTGTGTGAATAAGAAACACACTTCTGGGATTTCAGTTAATTTGCTGCCACAGTATAATCTGGCCCATTATGACCTGACCCCAAATCAAAAATCCAACTAAGTGGAAGCATAAGAGAAATGATTGCTTCTGAAAGGACTTATTTCAAAGCTTTCCCCAACAGAGCAGTCCATACTGGACGTTAGCAACCCAACTAAACTAACACTTACTTCCTAAACACACACTAGTAAGATGAACCATGTGAACATAGAGTTTGTATTCCCAAAGGTGATAGTGATTGCTCCATGAGAGCTGCTCCACATCTCAGCCTTGGGAAGGGTGAGCCTGAGAGCAGCTGAGCAGAGAAGCATATGTTGCCCCATGTTGCTCTATATTTCTTGTGTCCTTGCAATAACCCTTCCTGATATCTAGGTGGCTATTCTCAAACTTTTCCAGCTACATGCCTCTGGCATCTGCAGAGAGAAAACAATTGAATTTCTTGGACCAATAATAATGTCTAGTATTTATGACAATCTGTGAAGCATATTTTTTTAACTTCTTGGGGAAGCCTTCTCTGACCACCCTATTTAAAATGGCAAGCAGTCCTCATGCTATAAGTTTTTATTCTCCTTCCTGACTTTTTTTTCTCCGTGGCCCTTGTCATATTCTAACATATCACATGTTTTGCTTAGTTCTCATGTGTATCATTTGCTCCTCACACTAGAATGTAAGCTCCATACGGGCAGAAATTATGGCCTACTTTTCCACTGCTGTGTCCCCAGTACTTACCAGAGTTTCTAGCACATGGTTAAGTGTTTGTTGACTCTGCTGAGTGCTCTGTAACCAGGTGAAAAGTATATTATTCACCAGAAGTATGCTGTGTGGACATGTGGGGTTGATGTGGGGGTGAAGCTGGTGGCCTGGCCGGACTGCTTCCCCCCAAAGCACCTGCCAGTGACAGAGTGGCCTGCAGTCCTCAGCTGCTTAGCACAACTTCAGAACAAGGGGTCAGAATAATCCCAGAACAAGGTACTGAGAAAAATGGGTGCAGAGAGAAGGGAGGCAGTGCCATGGCTGAGCCTATGTAATGCAATCCCCATCTGCATCCAGGACTTCAGAAAAATTGCTAAATGTTTGAAATGCTGTGTTCTTGGCCTCCTTGTGGAAAACAGTGAAAGGATAAAGCTTTGAATCTTGGCCTGAGTGCTCTATAGAGAAGAGAATCAAATACCCATGAACACAAACCTCATCCTGGTCCCACCCCACCGGAAGAGAAAGGTACTGAGCACTTTAGTAAAAACAACCAACACTTATACTTACTGAGCTCTTATTAAGTGCTGGGTATCTCTACTAACTATTTTACATGGATTAATTCACTTGGCTATCATAGCATCTCTGTAAGGTAGATGTTCTTATCATTATCCTGTTGCACAGAGGAGAAATGGAGGCACATACAGGTTAATTAAAGCAGTAGTATCACCAGGAGGTTGCAGAGCCAGGATATGAACTAGTCTCTCTCTCAAGTCTGACTGATGTTGAAACAGGAATTTTTTTTTTTTGGGGGGGGGTGAAAAAGACAGGTTTTAGGAAATGTTAGAAATTTGAGGAATTGAGGGGACCATGGAAGAAGCACAGGGTTGCAGAGCAGTAGAAGGTATATTTCCATAGAGTAGGAGAGCTGAAAAGCTGCAACAAGTACATTTCCATAGAATGAGGGAGCTGGGAACTGCAAAAGGTCTATATTTACAAAATAAAGGGAAGGAAGCCCTTCATCCAGAAGGAGAAGAAGAAAGCCCGAAGGGATAGGAAAACAATAAGGAAGGAGCCCAGGAGTTACTATAGTAACCAGTCCAAAGGAATAGTGACCAATCAGAGATGATATCAAGGCACAAAGATCTGCAGCCTTTATAAGCCACAGGGAAAAGGAATTCTGTGGAACTCTTTCCCCTTCCCCATGTGGGAGTCTGTACTTGTTCTTTAATAAATTTCCACCTTTGCCATACCACCTTCTGTCCATGGATTCATTCTTCTACCCCTGGACAAAGAATCTGGGACATCCTGCCTCGGGGAACATCGCGTGTACCAGTCCAAAAATTCTGCTTCAATGTGATGGTATCTGTTTACTTTCTATCCTTCATCTCACTTTCTACCATGGGAATATGCTCCAGGGAAAGTTCTTCTATTTTTACAGAAGAGGAAGCAAAACTTGAAAAGACTGAACAAACTCGCCCAAGGTCATAGTGCATTTCAGTAGTGGACTCTAGATTCAAACTCAGATCTGTTTAGTTCCCATTGCTCTCTTTTACAGCATTTTATAATTTCCCTTCTCTGACTTATTTAGTAAACCAACCTGTACCAACTTCTCCTAGGTGGTGGAGACTGCTTGGTGTTGGATAAAGGAGTTGAGTGAGGTCCTAGATTCCCATTGAGAAGTTGAGTGACAGTTTTTCTCCATTTATAACCCTCCACCCATCATCCATTCTTTGTATTGCTCTGCTCTTCATTGTGTCGAGGGAGGCAGAGAATCATGGAGGGCCTCACCCTGGCTCACTCATCCTGTGGCTTCTTATTGGGTTCAGCCAATGGGAGGTACCAGCAAGATAGAGGATGAGAGGAGAGATAGGTTGGTGTATAGGGTATTTAAACCATAGTACCTATCATCCCTGTCATTTTTTTTTTTTTTTTTGCTTTCCTGCTGTGGCCACAGGTCTTATTGGGTGGCTCTTCTCTATGGCTCTGGCTCTCTTTGGAGTATGATAACATCAATCTTCCCTGCTACCCCCGCACAGCCACCTTAAGCATAAAATGGTAACAGCGTTCCATTTGTGTTAGTTTCTGGGTATGCTTTTTCTTGTCAGAACATTCACTGATACAAACCCTTAAACAAGTCATGCACATTTTCAGAATCTCAGTTTCTTTTTATGTTAAGTGGGGAGTACAATACCTCCCAATATGGTACTGTTATACTTCAATACACTGCCTTACCTGGCCCAAGGTAATTGGCCAATAGGCAGCAGCCATTTAAATGATGATGATGATTATGAATATTCCCAGCCCCAGGACCTCAAGGACTGATCATCAATGGTATGTGATTATGTAGTATGATCTTTAAAAAAATATGTTTATGTTGATTTTTTTTGTAATTGAGAGAGAAGAAGGGAGAGGGATAGAGAGATAGAAACATAGATGAGAGAGAGAGAGACATGGATTGGCTGCCTCCTGCATGCCTCCTACTGAGGACGGAGGGCCCTAACCAGGAATAGAACTGGTGACCTCTTGGTTCTCAGATCGATGCTCAACTGCTGAGACACACTGGCCAGGATGCAGTAGCATCTAAAACAGCATGAATTGTTCCTCCTCAGTAACCTCAATGAGAATACAATAGTCAGTGTCCATGGGCTGCCCAGTGAGTCCTTCACTTTTCACTGAAGTTGACCATTGGAAATAGCAGTAACAGTTTACCTTTTTGAGATCATACTTTTCACATTTACCACAAACTGTGTCAAGTCCTTGAATAAGTTAAAACTCACCAATGACCACTTATAACTCAGACAAAGTGACCTGCCCAAGGTCCATCTAGGCCAGGCCAAGCTGTGTAACTCAGGTCTAGCTCACATCTCTGTCCCCAGGGCCTGAACTCTGCCATCCTGGGGAACCTGGGGGAGGGATGGCTCTCTCCACTGGCTCTCTTAGTGGTGTGTGTCTAAGAATATAACACTCAATTCCTTACCTTGTCCCTAAATCGACTTCTTATTGTGTCACACCAGAGGAGTGTAGAAATCCAGTTAAAGGGGGCAGAGCTGAGTCTGAAGGTGGTACGTGTTTAACTTCAAAGTGAGGTCAGGATTCTATGGAATCCATCAGAGGCAGCTTCTTGCCAGGAGCCACACAGAAGGATGAGAGGGCAGCAGGGAGCCCTGCAGAGAGGAGGGGGCTGGCTGGAGGCAGGGAGAGGGGATGCAGAGGCTGGCAGAGCAAGCATAATAAAGGCGTCAGCAGGAGTGAGGCCTTTGCCTCCCACATGAGTGATGGGGTTTCTACTAATGAGAAAGCCGGAGAGAGAGTGGGCCCCACAGAACCTCCCAGGCAGAAGGAACAGATCAGAGAGTGTCCATGCCAAGAGCGCTGCCAGAGAGCTTGGCTGCAGAGCCCCCAGGATAGGGAGTTCAACCTCACTTTCTCATTAGCTGAAATATTTGGAATAAATAAACAGATATCTCTGGAGCCCACTTTATTACATTCGGAGTCATCTTTCACCAGGGTTTAGGAGGGGAAAGACACTCACTTAGGTCTCAGAAGTGTAACCATTTTGAAAATACTAGACTAGACTATTTGATCACTTAAGGCAGTGGTCGGCAAACTCATTAGTCAACAGAGCCAAATATCAACAGTATGATTGAAATTTCTTTTGAGAGCCAAATTTTTAAACTTAAACTATATAGGTAGGTACATTGTTACTAACTTAATTAGGGTACTCCTAAGTTGGCCTTTGCTAAAAACTCAAGGGGCCAAAGAGTCGCATGTGGCTCGTGAGCCACAGCTTGCCGACCACTGACTTACGGAAAAGAAAAGGCATACTTAAAAGTTTTCCCTCTTTCCAAACCCTCAAACTAAGAAAACACTCCATGTATATGTTAACCTTAAAAAAAGAAAAGAAAAGCAACCCCAGCATTTCTTGCTGACTAAGAGAAAGAGGGGCAGCTGATATATCAGGTTCAAAGGCAGCCTCGCCAGGAAATGCTCAGCAGGGAGCTGGGAGCCTTCACCTAACCTTCAGACATTCAGTGAGAGATTCTCATGTAACAGCTTCTAAAGATGGGCTTAGGTAACCTCTAAATAAACCCCACACTGAGTAAATACCTGCACTAGTTTTTACCTGTGTAGCCCATGTTAACTGGGGTCTCCCTGCTTCTAAGAAGTCAGATAAAATTGGCTTTATTCCTCTGGATCAATGAGAAAGTTACATTCTCCTGGTCACCTTTGGGTTGTCCTCAGTTTGGGGATCTTTTCAACAGCCGGCATATCCATTACTGGTGTATAGAAGGCTAATCTATAAAACCAGGCTCCTCCTTGATTCCCTTCAAAAGTCACACTTCATAAGACATTGTGTGTAGTGAAGTGAGCTAGGAACTTTGAAAGTTAGAGGAGTTACTGAGACAGGCTAGTAAGCCAGGACAAGTGCAATAGGGAAACTGAACCATAGTTAAATGGCCAAGCAATTTACAGGCATCTAGTAAATTGCAAAATTCTATCTTCTGTAACTAAGGACACTTAAGAGTAAGTGGTTTAGCCCTAGCTGGTTTGGCTCAGTGGATAGAGCATCAGCCTGTGGACTAAAGGGTCCCGGGTTCAATTCTGGTCAAGGGCACATGCCTAGGTTGTGGGCTTGATCCCCAGTGGGGGACGTGCACGAGGCAAAGGATCAATGATTCTCTCTCATCACTGATGTTTCTATCTCTCTCTCCCTCTCTCTCCCTCTCTGAAATCAATAAAAATATATTTAAAAAAAATAGTAAGTGGTTTACACATCTCACCAACCAAGGGGTAAGTAGCTTAAATCACCCCACTGAGTGAGACAGATAACAGAGATCCAATTAGTGCCATTTGTGCCAACCACACCCAAGAACCGATGAAGTTAAGGGAATAAATCTCATTTTAGCTCATTAGCATAAAGTTGATGAATATTCTATTGAGATCCTCCCCAAGACCTCCCTAAACCCCCAGCCTTTAAAAACCCTCAAAAAGAATGCCCCAGTGTGGGCTCCCCCTCCCAGGAGCATGCCTGAGCCTTTCCCTTCACCCTCTTCTTCCCTCATTAACATCTCCTAAATTTTAAGGATTCCCACAGACTTGCAATTGGAGCAGCAGTGGGCAGCAGCAGCTCATCCCAGGCTAACCTTTTCCCAAGGCCCCCTTTTCTCTGACTTCTTAGTGAGCCAAAGCAGACCAGCCTAGGCTCATATCCCCACCTACTCTTCTGTTGCTTCTTCTGTCTTATTCCACTGTCCCCAGCTTTAGTAAATGTCTTCTAAAAATCATCTGAACTTGTGTTTGAAACCTTTCCTACATGAAGTCAAGAACCCACACATACCATTGGGTCCTAGGCAGACCTGAAAATGAGAGTAAAATGCTCACCAAAGCAAACAGAAAAAGACTTAAAATTTAACACTGAGCATCCCATACCTTAAAGTCCTCTAGGCATGTTCCCCTGAATACTTCACCTCATACTCAGTTTGGTGGCCCCCATCTGCTGGATTCTCAGATTTTTCTGATGTTTCTTTCTTATACCCTTCACAAACACATCTCCTCTACCACCAAGTTGCTATTCTTTCTTATGGAAACAGTTCTTTTCAAACAGTTTAATGATCACATTTGATGCCTTAGGCCACAATACCCTTATTGTCTCCATTTCCCCCCATCTGCCTTATTAAGGTATTGCTATGGACTGAAAGGTTTGTGTCCCTCCCCCCAACTCATGTTGAAATCCTAAGCCACAATGTGATAGCATTTGAAGGTGGGGCCTTTGGGAGGTAATTAGGTTTGGTGAGTTTATAAAGGTAGACCTTTATGATGAGATTAGTGCCCTTATAAGAAGAGACACAGAAAGCTAGCTACTCTTTCTGCCATGTGAGGATATAGCAAGAAGGCCGCCATCTGGAAGACAGGAAGAGAACTTTCATCAGGATCCCAGCATGCTGTCATCCTGATCTCAGACTTCCAGCCTCCAGAACTGTGAGGAAAAAAATTCTGCCTTTTATTTTAAAAAAACAAACAAACACATTTTTATTGATTTCAGAGAGGAAGAGAAAGGGAGAGATAGAAACATCAATGATGAGACAGAATCATTAATTGACTGCTTCTTGCACGCCCCCTACTGGGGATCTAGCCCACAATCCAGTCATGTGCCCTTGACCTGAATCAAACCTAGGACCTTTCAGTTCGAAGGCTGATGTTCTACCCACTGAACCAAACCGGCCAGGGCAATTTCTGCTATTTAAATCACCAAGTCTACGATATTTTGTTATGGTAGCCTACACTGACTAAGACAGGTGTTTTCTTAAATAAAGGCAGTTTCTCTCCCACCCGTCACCAAAAGTAATTTTCTTATCATGATTAGGATAATTGATTTTTTTTTTCACTAATCTCCTTCCCAATTTACAAATGTAAAAAAGAAAATCATCCAGTCCTTCCTTTGGTATCATGTGTAGGTACAAGATAGGTCCTGATTTTGTCCCTGGTTGGCTTTGGGTGAGTTATTACTTCTCCAGGTTTAAGTTTATCTGCTGGTTGAGTGCAGTAGTTGAAATAGATGCTTTAAAAAGTCAGTTCCTGTGTTGAAATGCATGATTTTATGATTTACAGAGATAGCAACCAGTACAGAATCCCTGAACAAGATCAAAGCCTTATTAATAAAAGAGTGTATGGCCTAAAGGCTGAGGATACAAATCCTGCCATCTTCTCTTGGGATTGTATCTATGAATCTGGAAAGATAATTCTGGGAAGATGCTTTATAGTTTATCTCACTTGAATTCCATTTAACATTTAAAATCAGGATTGAAGTATGAGAGAGGCTGATAATTTTCTCTTCTTTTCATAGTACCATCTCAGAACCCACCTGTGTACTTTTTAATTTTTTAAAAATTTTTTTGTACAAGGACTGGAATGAAATAGCTGAGATGTCTTTCAAGTTATTCCTTAGTTTTAACTTTTATTTTTTTAGGGGAAAATTTTTTTTCTATCCTGCATCATTTAAATTCTTTGTCATTCTCCAAGAATTTATGGAACCCTTAATAATATCTCCTATTACTCTTGGTAATCTGATCATTTATCTCAAAAAAAAAAATGTATTCTTTGACTCATCTGAGGACCTTGATAAAAATAAACTCCCTAAATCCCTTTTTAATTAAGGAAGATTCAGAAGTCTATTGTACCCTGTGCTGAAGCACACCTCCTTCTGGCATTTGCTGCTGCTCTGTAAATCCAGAGGAATGTAGGAATCCACATAAAGACCATGTGGCTTTATCTGGACCAGGCCTAAGAGACTCCTTACAAGAAGCATGAATTTTCCGCCATGACAAAGACAAAATGATTACCAACCCCTCCAAATTTGTAAAATAGATGTTTTGGGATCGCAGCAGGAGGGATTAAAAAGCCAGCTGGACCATACCTTTCAAAAAAAAAAAAAAAAAGGAATCTTGAGTTAGGCAATAAGAGTTCTGGCCTTGACTGTTACTTGGGCACAGTTTCCCCACTAGATGTCCTATGGATTAACTGATAATACAGGTTGTTGGGAACTTCGAGGGAGCTCAATAAATAGCTCTATCTTCCCTGGTTAAACTCTAAAGCAGAGGTGGGGAAAGTGTGGCCCTCAGGCCCTCTAAGACCCTCAAAATCATTTGGTCTGGCCCAGCCAAAGCATTAGGGATGAGTTAATTAAATGTTTGACCAAATATAGCAGGCTAATTTTTAAGTTGATAATTTTGTGTGGCCCGCAAATGATGTTATAAATATCCAAATGACCCTTGGCAGAGAAAAGGTTACCCACATCTGCTAAACCAACTGAGAAATAAGATAAAAAGACTCAGTAGACTTCTACTAACAAATGTTACATTGGTGGCTATAGCTCAGTGTAAAAGCCAAAATTAGTGTGCTGACTCTTGAGACCCTATTCTCAACCCTGAAACTATATGAAGTTGTGGAGACATTGCCTTCTAATGTTAGTGACTCATAGATTGTGATACTTTATATGTTAGATTTCTGTGCTTCAAGCTCCAGAAAGCATTCTCTTGAACTTAAGCAAAATAAAACTATCAGAAGAATAACAGGGATTCAGAGGATAAGAGCCTAGCCCATCTAGGGACTGGTTTGGTTAAGGAGGCCACAAGACAGTCTCATGGGAGCAATGTTATGATGAGGACCCTGACCTCCTCTTGACTAAAGTGACAGTTATTTGTGGTTTCTTTGTTTTTCTGTTGAAGAGTCGGGGTCCAAAGCAGGAGCATCTGAGTGCCTTAGCTTTGGTTGCATGGCTCCCTATGGACAAGGGTAGTGGAGCCCTGGGTGAGTCCTCAGTCTATATGTATTCTCAAAGAGTCAATCTCTATGAAAGAAATAAGGCTTTTATTAGAAAGGGGAAATAGATAGCTCTTCAAAATTAATACAAATTCAATACAGTCACTATCATATCATAAACTTTCCTTCCCTATGGTTCTAGTCCAGGGTTTGTTTGTACTAGTATACAAGGACCTTTAAAGTCTGTCTTGAGCCTAAACTTCTAAATGTTTAGGTTTATTTGTTAATTTTTCATTCTTTCTGCTTTGATTGTTCTTTGCACACAACATTCTTACATGCTTTTGTGTGCTGGTTTTATTTGCCCAGAATAACTCTCTCATTCCATACCTTCTATCCTTATACCTGGAAAACTCTTACCTTTCAAGTCCCAACTTCTATGTTGCTTCTTACCTTCCTGATAATGTAAGGCAGAATTAAATCACCTCCTTCCTTCATTTTTATGTGCTACTATGCATATGTACATATCTGCTTAACATGATGTATCATAATTATGCATTTGTTATCATGACAAGGGTAGGAACCATCTATGTCTCACACACAGTAGTGATTCATTATATTTGGTTTTTCTTTTTCCTAAAAATTTTCTGTAAAGACTGTCACTATGTGATGAATACTATACTGGAAATCAGAGAACCAACTCCATCCTGTCCTTTCATCTGTATAGCCATGTAATCATATGGTCTCACTTTTCTTATCTGCATACCAAAGAGGTTGTACTTATAAAAATTAATATTGTCTTAAACAAGGTAGAAGTTAATTTATCTCTTTCACTTAAGGAATTCTGAGATAAGAGTCTAGGTCTGCTATGGTAACAACATGAAGTTACTAGGGACATAAGCTTATTCCAACGATTGCTCCACCGTACCAGAGTGCTGCCTTATAGTCCAAGGTGGCTGCTTAAATAAATCTGAACCTCATCAATTAAGGAAACAGAAGGGAGCAAGGTGTGATGGAAGACTATCCTCATCTCTTTAGGGAAACTTCTGAGAGGTTTCACATAATGTTGAAAAAATTTAGTCTCATTGCCAAAATTTAGTCACATGACCAAACCTGGTACAGAGAAAGATGGAAAATATAGTTTTTTTAGCTGGCCAATAATGTATTCAGCTAAGCATAAGAGTTCTCACTGCCAAAAGTGAAGGTAGAAAAGATAATGAGAGGTAACTAGCAGTCTCTACCACAGTGAACTACTTTGGTTAAGATGATTAGAGAAACTTCTTAGAGGAGAGTAAAACCAAGCTTAAACTAGAAAAATGAAAATAATTCAGTTATACAAAAAGCTGTGGAAAGGAAATTTTATTAAAGGGTAACAGAAAATGCAGTTACTCTGAGTGGGTATGAGAGTTCATGTTATATGCTCATCAATTGTTTACCAACTCCTATGTCATTTTCCTTTTTCTGGGCATTATAAAAGATGATGTCTCCCAGCATTCCTTATAATTATGTTGAGGTCTTGTGACTGCATTCTGACCAATGGCCTTTGTTCCATTTCCAGGGCTGGGAAACCCTCCCCATTTCCTTTTCATGGTAATCATGAATGCCCTGCGTTGAAGATGATGATGTCCCCAAATGGAAGGGAATCCTTGAGTCACTTCTTGGAGGAGAGTATATCAGACCCTGATATAAGTGAAAAAGAATCATTTTATAAAATCACTGATATTTTCAGTTTGTTAGCTCAGCATAGCCTATCTTATTTGGGCTAATATAGTTGTGTTTGAATAATAAATAAGTATATGATTTGAGTACAGTAAGTGAAGTGTAGGGTGGGGAGTGTTATAAGATGAAATTGGGGAAAGAGGCAAGGTTGGAAATAAGGATAGTAGTAAATAAGGATATTACAATAATCCAGTTTAGAGATGATGATGTTTGAATTAGAATGAAGGCAATTTAGATGGGAGAAGTAAATAGACTCTAAATATATTCCAGAGTAGGAAACACTCCTTTTTTTGTAAAAAAAAAAAAAAAAAAAAAAAAAAAAAAAATATATATATATATATATATATATATATATATATATATATATATATAGAGAGAGAGAGAGAGAGAGAGAGAGAGAGAGAGAGAGAAACTATTTTGATTGAGGAAGAGATGGAGGATCCAGATCCACACTCAGTTTGTCTCCCTCTTGCCCTCTGCTGTAACCCCAAGACTTATCTATAGACCCTGACATACATGGAGATACAATCTGAAAACCAGTGGACTAGATGATGCTGAAGATCTTTACAGCTCTAACATTCCATAATTTTATTGACTCATTTATAAGAGATACATTTTCTTGGCCTATTTTCAATTTAGATCTTTTGTAAATTAAATCCTAATTTGAGGAGCCATATTCAAAATAATTACTGAAAAGAAAAAAAAATAATTACTGAATTGAATCTTCTAAAACTATCCAGTAGGATGCCAAAAAAATAGATGTCTGATAAGAACACATCTGAAGAAATATGTGTTCATTATGATTAAATAGTTAAGACATGCTCCTTATGTGAATAAAATATATGAAAAGAGAGAGATTATAAAGTCACTTATAGTCCCATGACTTAGAAATAGCCAGGATTCATTTACATTTGCTTTTATCAAGGAGAATATTTGAGTCTTGGAAGATGGCTGTGTAATGAGTTGTCTGGGGCACAGGAGTAGGCTGGAGTGGGTGTAATAGAGCAGGCCTTGAGATCAGAAAGAAAAACATAGAAAGTGTAGTCATCTTTTTGTACCTCCAGGGACTCAAAGACTGTGGCTACTCCTCTCAGGCTCCAAAGACTCATAGTGGGTAAAGGATAGGATGCAGAATCTTGGTTCTCCAGACAAAATTGTAATAATAGAACCAGAAGGACTTGAGATAATGTGGATTCAGGTCAACCCTCTTGGATTACAGATGTGACTCAGTGAGTCACCACTGCTTGGTCTGGCAGGGGAAGCAGTGTATCTGTGACTTCCCTGGGACATGCAGTCAGTCACAAGATACAATGTAATATGGTGGCGTAGAGCACAGACTCTGAAGCCAGGCTGTCTGAGCAATATCTCAGTTCTGTAACTTACTAGCTAAGTGATTTGAGGCTAGATACATATCTTTCTGTGCCTCAGTTTCATTTTCTTTAAGATGGAGATAGTAATGATTCCTACCTCATAGAGTTTTGGGGAGAGTAAATGTGTTACTATAGGTAGAACACTCAAAGGGTGCCTGGCACATAGTAACCTCTTGATATATGATAACTATTAGTATGACCTAATAGATGAGTTGGAACTTGATAACAAGCCTCTTGATTCCCTGAATTTGATGTTTACCACTAGGCTTCTCTTCTCAACTTTCTTGTGAGCATGCTGCATCCCAGTCTCTACACAGTAAAAACATAAACCTGATCATGTTACCTTCTAGTTGAAGGCTTCAGTGACTTCACATTCCTCTAGAATCACTTTAATTGTGATGCTGGCTAACTTGGCCTTCCTCTACCAGGCCGTTTCCTCCTTATGCGCCTTCCCTCCCTGAGCTCCAGCCATTCTGTTCTACTCAATTTCCTTTTAAGGCTCTATGTTGCCTCTGTCTTGGGACTTTTGCTTGTGCTATTCTCTCCATCTAGAACATTCCTCCCTCCCCCATCCCTTTTTATCTTGTCAGCTTCTACTCATCTTGCTTACGCATTGCCCCCAAGTGAGCAGCCTTTGCAGGGCTTTCTTTGGTTCCCCATAAGTTAGCTGCCCCTCCCCATATCATATGCTCCTGTAATTCTATACTTTGTATGAAAAAATGGTATGTATTCTACATAATGTACTAGTATACACATGCATGTATCCATGAAAAAAAACTGGAATGGAAATGATGAAACCAATATCAAAATGTAAATTAATTGTGTTGTCTGCTAGTTGTGGGACCATGAGTGGCTTTGAGAATATATCTCTCTATCCTCTCACTTCCCTATTCTCTCTCTCCTTTCTCTTTTTTCTCATCTCTTTTTCTCGCTCTCTTCATAAAGAGTTTGGTAAAACCATAAAGCCTTTTTTCCTCCCTTCCCTTTCCCTTTTAATAGTTTCTTCTATACCACTTTGTAAGAACCATAAAGTTATCATTCTTCTTATTATTATCATAATTACTTTAACAGCATTTCTCTGTACCTAGCATAATATACATAGTGGTGCTTAATAAGTATTTGTGGAATAACTGAATAAAAAAACATAAATAATGCTACATTTAGTGATATAGCATTTGTATGTGTACGATGGGGTGGTGATATCTAAACAGAGTTCTTCTCTTCTTGATCTCCATTATCTTTCAATTTAAAGAAAAGTGGGTATTTGTACATTTTTAAAAGTATTATTTAGATTAATTGCAATATAATGTATGGCTGTTAAGCAAAACGACAGTGGTATGAAATAGCACCTGATTCTTTCTCTCTGCCCCATGTCAGTTTATATAACAACATCACATTCCTGCCGCCTTCCAAAAAGCATCAACTGCTTTTTTCCAGCCTTAAATTTTTTTATAGGCAAACTATTTTTTTCTTATCTTATTCTTATCTTATTCTTCTAACTGAAACAGGCAAAAGTATTTTCCTTTCCTTCGCAGATTACCTCATATATTAGTTTCCTATTGTTGCTATACCAAATTACTACACATTTAGTGATTTAACATGACATAAATCTGTTTGTTATCTTACATTTCTGGAGGGGAGAATTCCAAAATGGGTCTCATCAGGGACTAAAATCAAGATGTCAGTAGGGCTGCATTCCTTCTGGAGGCTCTAGGGGAAAATCGTTCCTTGCCTTTTCCAGTTTCTAGAGGTTGCCAGCATTCCTTGGCTCATGGTCATATTGTTCCAATCTTCACTTCTGCTGATTGCTCTCCTCTGACTCTGACCCTCCTGCCTGTCTCCTATGAGGATCCTTGTGGTGACAAGGACCACACAAATAATCCAGGATTATCTCCCCATCTCAAGATCCTAATCACCTTTTCAAAGTCCCTTTTGCCACATAAGGTAAACATATTCACAGGTTTCAGTAATTAGAAAGTGGACATCTTTGGAATGCAGGGGGAGTGCATATTCCACCTATTACACTACTCTTTAAACAGGGAACAGATCTAAAACTCTTCTCATCAAATAGACCCAGAGAGAAACTTAGAAATCATCTCATTCAAGTCTATTCTCTTATAAATGAAAAGACAGACTAGTTCAGGGAAGATTTAACTTGCCTGAGTTCACAGGGTGCTAGATGCTACTTCCAGCAGGGCATAATAAAATGTGAGAAGTTCCTCAGAAGGCTGATGGACACCTTCAGCGGGGCTGAAGATCTGCATGGTATTGCCTGCTGCTAGACAGCTGAGGGCAGTTCCCCCAACCTGATAATCCTTTACTGTTTACCAAACCTTACCTTTGATATGCTAAAGGGCAAAATGTGTGAATAAAAAGCCCTGGGTCCTGAGATTCAGAAAGCCCACTTCACTAGAAAGTGGAGCCTCCCCTGGTTCCCCCATGCCTCCCAAATTTATATTTCATGTCTAATTTATTCATTTACACACAGCCCTTCCCCAGATTCCTAAACCCTTGCTGTGGAAAGACCCTAGCAACAGAGAAAATGGATGATCACCGAGTTATCTGATGCCAGCCATGCCAGAGCTTTCTCATGCACATCATGGTCCTAAGGGGGAAGGAGCAGAGGGTAAGTTTATGGGTGAGTACCAGAGGCATCTCAGTGTGTTTGCCTTCTATGCAGTAATATGAACAGTACATTCCTCCAATTAGAAGTATTTGTTACTGTCACCAAAGGGAAGAGTTAGGAGTCTTCCATATCCTGGGCTATTGACAGGAAATAGGTTTAATCCCAAGAATCTGCTCCATATTTTTTCCTTGTCCTAAGGTAGTTTTATGGCAACCTGATTAGAATCTTACTCATATTTTAATTCACTCATCTGATATCTGGCCTTTTATATTTTAAGGCATATATTGCTCTTATTTGGGGTTGGTTGGTTGCCAGCTGTAACAGAGCATCAGTAATGGGCTGCCCTTGGCATAGGACTATGATTTTGGGCCCAACCAGTTAAAACTAGTAGAGCAAGATTACTTTGGTTGTTAGCGCATTGCTTTGAGAATCCCCAAAAAAGCTTAAAGGGGGCTGTTCTTTTGCACACCTTAGGGAAACACAGTCACAGCTGAGCACCCTAAGACCTATGTCCTATTCCGAGCAGTACAATTATATGAAGTACAAGCAGAGGAGGAGGCTGATAAAGCAACTCAGCTTTTTGCATACATGTTTCACACCTGACTTAGTCAATTTTGGGGGAGTGCTTTTTGATAAGTTTTAGTGATTGGCAAGGGTTTATGTTCACAACTGCACATAGGAGAGTTAGGTTGCCTTTAAATCATGGTCTTATTAAATCTTTTCCTGAGGAATACAAAAAGAATGAGTGGCCACTAAAATAAAAGTCTTTTAGCATTCTTTATTACTATTATTACACATTTTTATTGACTTCAGAGAAAGGAAGGGAAAGGGAGAAAGAGAAACATCAATGATGAGAGAGAGTCATCGATCGGCTGCCTCCTGCACACTCCCCACTGGGGATCAAGCCTGCAACATGGGCATGTGCCTGTCTGGGAATTACAACGTAACATTCTGATTTATGGGGTGATGCTCAACCACTGAGTCACACCAACTGGGCAGCAATTAAAAAAAAATTAACTTTAATGAGGAATAATTGACAAATATAATTGCATATATGTAAAATGTATAATGTGATGATACGATATGCACAATATTGAGGAATGATTACTACAATCAAATGAATTAACATATCCATCAACTTATTATTAACTGTGTACGTGTGTGTGTGTGTGTGTGTGTGTGTGTGTGGTAAGAATGCTTAAAATCTACTTTCAGCAACTTTTCAAATATATAATACCATATTATTAACTATAGTCATCACACTGTACATTAGATTCTCAGAACTTATTCTTGTTATTAGTATAATTGAAAATTTGTACCTTTGACCTACATCCCCTCAATTTCTCTTTCCCAGCCCCTGGCAACCACCATTCTACTTGTTTCTATGAAATCTGCTTTTTTCCCCCTCAAATCCACATATAAATGATACTGCACACTCTTTTTCTTTCTCTGTCTGGTTTATGTCACTTAGCATAATGCCTTCCAGGTTTATCCATAATTTCCTTTTTTATGGTTGAGTAATATTTCATTGTATGTAGGTACCATATGTCCTTTATTCATCCATCCCTTAAAGAATACTTAAGTTGCTTCCGTATTTTGGGTTTTGTGAATAACGCTACAAGGAAAATGGGTATAGAGATATCTCTTGGATATTCTGATTTCAAGTTCTTTGGTTACATAACTAAGAATCGGATTTCTGGATCAAAATACTAGTTCAATTTTTAATTTGTGGCAGAATTGCCATACTGTTTTCCATAGTGGCTGCACCAATTTACATTCCCACCAACATTGTGCAAGGGTTCCCTTTCCCCCACATTCTTGTCAATATGCTATCTCTTGTCTTTTTCATAATAGCCATCCTAACAGGTATAAAGTGACATCTTATTCTGGTTTTGATTTGCATTCTCCTGATGATTAGTGATATTTGCCTTCACTAATGTTTGCCTTAAGATAGCATCTTTTCATGTACCTTTTGGCCATTTGTATGTCTTCTTTGGGAAAATTCAGGTGCTTTGCCCATTTTTAAACCTCAACACCAGAGGTCAAAAGAAACAATAATTGGAATTTTAGAATTAATAAATATAGATCATAGAGAATAAACAAACCCAGTGAATAATTTTTTTTAGGTGCTCAGAAGGTAAGATGTTATTTTTAACCATTTAAAAACATGGACAGGCACTCTTAACATCTGTTTACTTTTAAAATAAGTTTTTTTTTTAATTTAATTAAGGGAAAATTTGTCCATATTATAATCCAATACTTTTAGTATAATGGTCTTATATGAGTGCATGCAGTGGTTCTTAAAAATCAAATAATGTTGAAGTCTTCCCAGATTTTATGAGAAAAATGCAATTATGGGTAGAATAATACATTTTATCCCATGTATATATTTTGTGTCTGATACCACTTGTTTAATATCATACAAGCATGTATCTATTTAATTTTTAAAAACCCTTTACTAATTTTTTTTTTGCTATTTTATGTTATTCACAAAGAGAATCCTGACTTCTAGCCTCTCTATTACTTGAATAGGTTTTAGAATGTAATTTGATAACCCTATTTTAGACCTTTATTTTGATCTATAGGCATAAATATACAACTACCTACTAGATATGGTCACGTAAATGTTTCTGAGGCCCCTTCCACATGATGATTCCTTCCCAAACCTGCCTGTCATCTTGCTTCCCCACTCTCCACCCAGTTTCTTAGGCTTGAAACCAAGAGGCATCTTTGACTCCTTCTTTCCCAGTATGTAGTGGGTCACCAAGTTCTGTCAAATTTGCCTTTTGGAAGCTTCTGTATGTCATCTCTTTACACTGTTGGTATTATTACCTTGGTTTCAGTTTATTTCTTGAGAATAAAATAACTAAAGCAACTTCCTAATCTCTTCTTGGAGTCCTGCCCCTTACATCTTTTCCCTGTGCCACATCCCAGAATGATCTTTCAAAACCACCAATTTGATCATTATACCACCCTGCTTGAAAAGAATTTGTTGGCCTCAGGATAAAACCCAAATTACTAGCGTGGTCTGTAATATTATCCATGAGTAGGGAACACTCTCCACACTATTTGAAACGAATGCAGCATATGAATTATTTCACTTAATCTTATGAAATAGGTACCATTATTATTAGCATTCTATAGAAAATGAAGGGAAAACCTGGAGAAGTCAAGTCACTTGTCACAGATGCTACAAACAGTAAGTGACCGAGCCATAATTTTATTACAGGTTTGTTCATTTCTATTTTGTAGGCTTTTAACCACTACATATTGAAAATTAAGAAGACAGGTGTTTAAGAAGGTCTCTGTTTGCAATTACAATATAGTCCTTTAAGAAACTGCTTTATATTAACACACTCTTAAAATAAAATCATGAAAATTCAAAAAGAATATTGAATTACTTTACACAATGACATAAAGTGTTCCAGATAAACATGGCAGAATAAATGCACATATTTGCCTCTGCTTCTTCTCCAAGTCTCACTAGAATAAAAATAAAGGACTTTTTAAAATATATGTGTATTGATTTCATAGAGTAAGGAAGAGAGAGAAAGAAGCATCAATGATGAGAGAGAATCATTGATTGGTTGCCATGTGCATACTCCCTACTGGGGATTGAGCCCACAACCTGCCTGGGGATATGCCCTGACCTGGAATCTAACCCTGACCTCCTGATTCATAGGTTAAACTCAACCACTGCTAAAGAACATTTTTAAAAGCTACAAATTTACAAGGACATTAAGGCATAAATTTACATCAGATAACTCATTTCAAAAATTATGAAAGCAGGAATTTGGAGGAACTAGAGATAACTGACTTAACTGACTTGAAAAATCTGAAATACAAGCTTATAATGGAGAAGGCAAGATGTCTTAGAAACAGGGTTTGTAACATCTGGATGAGGTGTAGGCAATTCCCAGGATGACCCAGAAGAAAGGTCTTAGGACAATTGAAGTATGGCAGACCTGAGGCAACCAAGCCAGTTCAAAACAGTTTAGACCTGAAGCGACCAGGTCAGTTCAGAAGGCTCCAGCAAGGATCTTTACAAGGACAAAGAGGATAAACATTCACGTTTCCTGTTGTGTTGGAGTTTAGCTCTGTCGAAGAGTTGGGGAATGAATTTGTGACACTTACGTAGTAAATGAAACAATTGGACTAAATGGGGAAGTTATTAATTCCAGCTAGCAAAATATTATAGGAGAAAGGAAATGAAACCATAAGATACCATATGGATCTACTCTGCATTATGTTTACATTACATAGTCATGAAATGTAAATAATAAACTCTGATTAAATAAGAAAGGCTGATACAGATATTTTAGAATAACTGGTAAAGATGAGTTAATAAGATATAAAATTAATACACAGAAATCTATGGCTTTTTTTCTATACCAATAATGAACTCACAGAAAAACAAACAAACAAACAAACAGCAATCCCATTTACCATTGCACCAAAAAAATTAAGATACCTAGAAATAAACAACTAAGGAGGTATAAGACCTGTACTCAGAAAACTACAGGACACTGAAAAAAGAGATAGAGGAAGACATAAACAGATGGAAGGATATACCATGTTCATGGATTGGTAGCATCAACATCATTAAAATGTCCATACTACCCAAAGCAATCTATAGATGTAATGCACTCCCCATTAAAATACCAAAGGCATATTTCACAGACCTAGAACAAACTCTCCAAAAATTCATATGTAACAAAAAAAGACCCTGAAAAGCTGCAGCAATCCTGAGGAAGAAGAACAAAGTTGGAGGGATCACAATACCAGATATCAAGTTATATTACATAGCCACTGTTCTCAAAACTGCCTGGTACTGGCACAAGAACAGACATATAGTCCAATGGAACAGAACAAAGAACCCAGAAATTGACAAAGGAGACAAGAGCATACAATGGAATCAAGACAGTCTCTTCAATAAATGGTGTTGGGAAAATTGGTGAGATACATGGAAAAAAAAAATGAAAATAGACCACCAACTTACACCATACACAAAAATAAACTCAAAATAGAGAAAGGACTTAGATATAAGTCAGGAAAAAATCCTACAAGACTCCATAGACAGCAAAACATCAGATATATCTCATAGCAATATCTTTACCAATACAGCTCCTAGGGCAATAGAAACTAAGGAGAAAATTAACAAATGGGACTACATCAAAATAAAAAGCTTCTGCACAGCAAAAGAAATCAACAAAACAACAAGAGCCCACTGCATGGGAGAACATATTTGCCACTGTTATCTCCAATGAGGACCTAATCTCCAAGATTTTTAGGGAACTCATACAACTTAACAAAAGGAAGATAATCCAATAAAAAAATGGGTAAAGGATTTAAATAGACACTTTTTGCAAGTGGACATACAGAAGGCCAAGAGACATATGAAAACATGTTCAAAGTCATTAATCATCCAAGAGATGCAAATCAAAACAACAATAAGGTACCATTTACACCTGTCAGAATGGTTATCATCAATAAATCAACAAAGGACAAGAACCCTCATGCACTGCTGGTGGGAATGCAGACTGGTTCAGCCACTGTGAAAAACAGTATGGAGTTTCCTCAAAAAATTAAAAATGGAACTCTCATTTGACCCAATAATCCCACTTCTAGAATATATCCCAAGAAATCAGAAATACCAATCAGAAAGGATATATGCACCCCTATGTTCATAGCAGCACAATTTACAATAGCTAAGATTTGGAAACAGCCTAAGTGCCCATCAACAGATGAGTGGATTAAAAACTGTGGTACAGTTAAACAATGGAATACTACACCGCTATAAAAAAAGAAGGAACTTTTACCATTTGCAACAGCATGGATGGAACTGGAGAGCATTATGCTAAGTGAAATAAGCCAATTGAAGAAAGATAAATATTTCAGTATCTCACTCATATGTGGGATATAATGATCAACACAATTTGATGAACAAAAATAGATCCAGAGACAAATGGCAGGGGAGGTAGGGAGTGGGGGTTACAGAGCAACCAAAGGACTTGTATGCATGCATATCAGCATAACCAATGGACACAGACACTGGGTCAGTGGGGACTTGCCCAGGGTGGGAATGGCCGGGGCAGGTGGGGTCAATAAATTTAAAAAAAAAACAGTGGTACATCTACACAGTGGAATACTATGCTGATGTAAAAAAGAAAGAACTCGTACCATTTGCAACAGCATGGATGGACCTGGAGAGCATTATGCTAAGTGAAATAAACCAGTCAGAGAAAGGTAACTATCACATGATCTCACTCATTTATGGAATTTAATGAACACCATAAACTGATCAACAAAAATAGATCCAGAGACACAGAATCATGGAACAGATTGTCAAACCTCAGCGGGAAGGTAGTGGAGGGGGGGTGGGTAAGAAATCAACCAAAGGACTTGTATGCATTCATATAAGCATAACCAATGGACATAGACAGTAGGGTTGAGGGCATGTGCCTGGGGTGGGGGTGGCCGGGAAGAGGTCAATGGGGGAAAAAGGAGACATATGTAATACTGCATGTAATACTTTAAACAATAAAGAATTTTAAAAAAAGATGAGTTTGCATGGAAGAGGGTGAGGGGGCTGACTATGAGAGTAAAATTCTCATTTACATAGTATGAATTAATAGTTAAGATTTAATTTTAAAAATCATAAAAGAGTAGTATAAGTAAGCTATTAATGAATATGAAATTAACTATATTAACAGCCAAATAAAAAGTCAAAAATATTGAAAGTGGTTGTTTCTGGGAATTGGAATAGGAAAAGAAGATGCAGGGATCTGCTTTTGTGTGCATTATTTTAATTAACAAGAATAAAGATCTTAAAAAAGTTCCATCTTAAAAATCTAACATTTTGATAAACACCTTGTTATTTAATTCTTACGTTATATAATCTGACTGTTTTGTTAAACATCTAAATGAGGAGGTATCTGAAAGTAATTTCAAAGTAGTAAAGAAGAAAAGTTACAAAGTTTCTTGTTCTTTTCCTACAAATTATTTGAAAAGTATTATGTATTCTATTTGAAAGTATTTTATAATATCTATGCTAATAAAAGGGTAATATGCTAATTAGACTGGGAGATGTTTCGGGAGACCTTTCAGAAGTCCTCCCGACAAAGCCATGGTGGCAGGGCAAAGGCAGAGGTGGTTAGGGGCAATCAGGCTGGCAGGGGAGGGCAGTTGAGGGCAAGCAGGCCAGCAGGGGCAGCAGGTGGGGGCAATCAGGTTGGGGGGGGCAGTTGGGGGCAATCAGGTTGGTGGGGGGTGGCAGTTGGGGGCAATCAGCCCAGCAGGGGAGGGCAGTTAGGGGCAAGCAAGCAGGCCAGCAGGGGTGGCAGATGGGAGTGATCAGGTCAGCTGGGGGGGGGGGGGCAGTTGGGGGCAATCAAGCCAGCGGGGGGGGGGGGCATTTGGGGGCAATCTGGCTGGCAGACAGGTGAGCAGTTAGGAGTTAGGAGCCAGCAGTCCCGGATTGTGAGAGGGATGTCCGACTGCCGGTTTAGGCCCGGTCCCACAGTTATCAGGCCTAAACCGGCAGTCAGTCATCCCCTGAGGGGTCCCAGATTGTAGAGAATGCAGGCCAGGCTGAGGGACCCCCTCTCCCCCTGGGCACGAATTTCATGCACCAGGCCACTAGTACCAATATATTCAGAAGAACATCCAAGAAATATTTTTGAATACAAGGTTGAGCATAAGCATTAAATGTTCCAACTGTTTAAAATAATGAGGTTGTATTTTTTTCAACTATAAAAGTTACAGATATGTGCTGTCTGTATTTAAATTCAATGCTACTTAACACAGGATCTGTCCATACATATGGGAGATGCTTGCTAAGTGTTTGCATGGAATTGAAATATTTGAGTGCCCTGGAGATTTGACGGAGCCAAGAATTAAGGGAGGAGAGTGCTCTCAGTTGACTTGCTACAATTTGATTTCTCACTTTTCTCTTGGAATGAAAACGAAATTCACAAATTCCTAGAGGCCTTTACTAGGAGTGAAATTCCAAGCTTTTATGATCCTTGTCTGTTCAGGAACTTACTAGACTCCATGCCTTATATTACTAACCTGCATCTGGGTTCTAGATGGATGCATGGTTTTTCTCATAGTTTATAAATCATACATCCAAAATAAAAACTTTCTTAATCTACTCAAGCTGAAGCCACTTGCCAATATTTTTTTAATAAATCTTTATTCAACATTATTACAATTGTTTCTCCTTTTTCCCCCCATAACTCCCCTCCACCTGGTTCCCACCTCACCTTCTGCCCTTACCTCCCCCACACTGTCCTCATCCATAGGTGTACAATTTTTGTCCAGTCTCTTCCTGCACACCTCCATACCCTTTCCCCCTCGAGAATTATCAGTCCACTCCCTTTCTATGCCCTTGATTCTATTATATTCAACAGTTTATTCTGTCCCTCAGGTTTTTAATTCACTTGATTTTTAGGTTCACTTGTTGATAGATATGTATTTGTTGTTCATAATTTTTATCTTTACTTTTTTCTTCTTCCTCTTCTTAAAGAATACCTTTCAGCATTTCATATAATACTGGTTTGGTGGTGATGAACTCCTTTGGCTTTTTCTTATCTGTGAAGCTCTTTATCTGCCCTTCAATTCTGAATGATAGCTTTGCTGGGTAGAGTAATCTTGGTTGTAGGTTCTTGCTATTCATCACTTTGTAGATTTATTGCCACTCCCTTCTGGCCTGCATAGTTTCTGTTGAGAAGTCAGCTGACAAACATATGGGTGCTCTCTTGTAGGTAATTAACTGTTTTTCTCTTGCAGCTTTTAATATTCTCTCTTTGTCTTTTGCTCTTGGCATTTTAATTATGATGTGTCTTGGTGTGGTCCTCTTTGGATTCCTTTTGTTTGGGGTTCTGTGTGCTTCCTGGACTTGTAAGTCTATTTCTTTCACCAGGTGGGAGAAGTTTTCAGTCATTATTTCTTCAAATAGGTTTTCAGTATCTTGCTCTCTCTCTTCTTCTGGCACCCCATAATTCTGATATTGGTACGCTTGAAGTTGTCCCAGAGGCTTCTTACACTATCTTCAACTTTTTGGATTTTTTTTTCTTTTTGCTTTTTCGGTTGAGTGTTTTTTGCTTCTTTGTATTTCAATTCTTTGACTTGATTCTTGCATTTCTCTAGTCTGTTTTTGGGTCTCTGTATAATATTTTTTATTTCAGTCAGTGTATGTTTAATTTCTAGTTGGTCCTTTTTCATATCTTCGAAGGTCTTGTTATATTTATCAGCCTTTTCTAGGATATTCTTGAAAAACTTTATAACCGTGGTTTTGAAATGTATATCGTTTGTTTTCCTCCATTTCTTTCGTTTGTGATCTGTTTCTTTGTTGCCGCATTTTCACTGCTTCCTTGAGTTGGTAGGGTAGCTTTGTGTGCTAGGTTTCCTATATGGCCCAGTGGGTCGGCCTCCCCAGTTAACCTGATGTGGACACTCTTGGTGCACCCCTTTGTGGACTGTGTGTACAGCCTTGTTGTAGTTAAATCTTGATTGTTGTTGGTATCACTGGGAGGAATTGACCTCCAGGCCAGTTGGCTGTGAGGATCAGCTGTGTCTATGCTGGGAGAAGTTCGGTGCCAGAGACAGCCTTATAGGATTAGACTTGCCAAATTGCAAAAGCCTCTGTGCTCAGCTGGGATGAGGTGGAGTCTCAGGGTGGAGCAGACAGTCTTGGCTTCCCATCAGCCCTGCCCTTGTGCACATGCACGCACGCCTCCAGACCTCTGCCTTCCCCAGTTCCTGAGCCTCCGCCCAAGAGTCCATATTGCCCCCACAAGAGCATGGGTCCCCAGGGGCTTTCCTGGAACTGGGATTCAGTGCAGTCAGAACTGGAGCTCAGTGCAGTCAGGAGCTTCCTACTCCCTTCTGCTCTAGAAAGGCTGTGGCAACCTCCCCAGTCTTTGTGAGCACTCGTGTGCATGCCTCCACACCCCTGCCCGCCAGGGCTCCCCCAGGTGTTCAAGTCTCAGAGTGCCTTTCTCTCTACCTGACAGTCCAGACTCCCCCTACTGTATGAGCCTGGGTCCACGGGGTTTCACCCGGAACTGGGGTTCATTGCAGTCGGGGGCTTCCTTCCCCCTCCCGTCAGAGAAAGTCAGCCAGGCTCTCAGCCACCCTGTCTCTCTGCGCGCACAAAGACCCTTTGCCGTATCTCAACCCTTTGCTGTTCCTCCAATTCTCCGTGAACTTTTCTCTTTCCTTCTAGTTGTAGAATTTCCACTCAGCCAGCTTTCCTGTGGTTCTGGATGGTGTCCGTTCTGTCTTTTAGCTGTAGTTTTGAAATTGTTGTGCAAGGCAGCAGTTTAGGTGCTTACCTATTCCACCATCTTGGTTTATCCCACTTGTCAATATTTTGTTAGCAAGTGTAGAACATGTCAAATAAAAGGTCTTTTTAAATTAGGGATTTTTTTTTGTTTCCTTAATTTTACTTTATATTTGAATTAATTTTGTTCTCCTGCATTTAAAATTTTCTTTTCCATCTATTAATTAGTAATGACAATGATAAAATTTCCTCCTTTTAGTTATTCTTTTCCTACTTATTTTTAAGGTAAATATTTACCCAATACAGCAGTCCCTCTTATCCATAGGGGATGTGTTTCATGATCCCCTAGTGGATTCCTGAAACCATGGATAGTACCAGACCCTATGTATACTATGTTTTTTATTATACATACATACCTACCTATGATAAAGTTTAATTTAGAAATTAGACATAATAAGAGATTAATAATAATAACAATAAAACAGAAATATTATACTATAATACATATTTTGTGAATGTGATCTATCTCTCAAAATTTAGTATTGTACTGTACTTCCCTTCTTATGCTGATGTGAAATGATACATGCCTATGTGACGAGGTGAAGTGAGGTGAAACGATGTAGGCATTTTAATGTAGCTACCATTTACCTTCTGAAGTTATGTCAGAAGGAGGACCATCTGCTGTGGCCCTGAGCGATCAGGTATTTTTCTTTTAAATCACATTTGTTGAGATTATTTGAACTGGGGGAAAGAGATCTATTGGGCTGGCGGAATAGGTGAATGGTTGAGGAAATAGGCTTTGATAATAGTTTGCTGCCAACTATTATTTGGCAAATAATTGTTACTCAGGAAATTATTAGGTTCTATTTCTAATATATCATTATTACAAAATAGTAATTCCTTGAATATTTGTTTTCATTGACATTTTTGTATTATTTACTTTAAGATAAATGCCCATGACTGGCATTACTATGTTGGGTTGGTTAAAAATATTTGCTAAATTAATAAAACTGAATGAATTTAGGATAAATATTCATACCTTGGTTATAAGTATGAATTTCCCTAAAGACAGATTATTCTTTATATTATACTAGAGGCCTGGTGCATAAAATTCATGCACTCGGGGTGGGGTCCCTTAGTCCGCCCTGCACCCTCTTGCAGTCCGGGAGCCCTTGCAGGATGTCTGACTGATGGCTTAGGCCCGCTTCCCAGCAGTTGGACATCCTTAGCACTGCCGCAGAGGCAGGAGAGTCTCCTGCCACTGCTGCTGAGCTCGCCAGCCACGAGCCCTGCTCAGAGCTTCTGGCTGAGTGGCGCTTCCCCTGTGGGAGCACACTGACCACCAAGGGGCAGCTCCTATGTTGAGCATCTGCCCCCTGGTGATCAGTGTGCATCATAGAGACCATTCCTTCTGCCACTGGGTAGATTTGCATATTAGCTTTTTATTATATAGTATTTTATTTAGAGTATACAGTTTTTATTATTTTTCAGAAATATTTTCTTCTATTTCAGTGATATTTTAAGTCTTCCAAGGTATAAAACTTTCTTTTTTGCTTTAGAACATTCAGAATTTTGTGTAAAACTGGGAAGTAATCATCTCTACCCTTTCTGGGCTGGTTGGATTGCTTATTTACTCTAGCTCCGAATCTTCTTTGACTTTCTTAGAATTGGTGCCCAATTAATTTTTGTTTTTAATTTGCCAAATCTTCCTAATTTAGCAGTTGTTCTTAAAAATAGATTCATCTTCAGTTTGTTGTCATAGTTGTCTATATCTTTCCTGGTCTCAATTTAGTCTCAGCATCTGTGCAAAATGATATGAAAGTTATTTACTATTCCACCGTCCAGAGGGAATTCTTGATTCCTGACATACTCCCTTGAACACAGAAGCCAGAAAAAAAAGAAAATCAAGCTTCATGCTTTGGGGACTGAACAGATTGCCCACCGTGGTTGGGAGAGAATGCCCTCTTCACCTCTTCTTCCTGAATTATAAATACATTTTCATGGACTGTGGCCCTGAGCAATCAGGTATTTTTCTTTTAAATCACATTTGTTGAGATTATTTGAACTGGGGGAAAGAGATCTATTGGGCCGGTGGAATAGGTGAATGGTTGAGGAAACAGGCTTTGAAGGCCTGCAGACCTGGAAGGGTCAGGTCACAGCGCCTCTGTAACCTGAGCCAGTGGCCTTAACTCTCCACCTGTCAAATTCCTGAGCAGTCAGTGGGGTAATAAACACTAGCTCCTAGTTTGTGTAAGGAGTAACTGTATTAATGTATGCAAAAGTCATACATTTCATAAGTGCCCAAAAGTCACCTATTATAACAGCTGAGGTAGACATGAAGTGACCTATACATGCAAAAAGGTGTCCTTCTTCATGGCTATACGCTGTACCAGTTTTGCCTGGACCTCCCATCCCAGTGCAAGCCGGTAGCCTTTATTGAACTCAGCGGCATCACTCAGTGATAATTTTAACTTCTGCACTGAATTGTGCCTTTTTAAAAGGCTTGTGCATCCTATTTTGGCCAAATAAACAGGATTCCAGTGTAGTTATGTTGATAATTACATAGAAATAAAGACAGATTTCAGGAGAGCAAGAGGTGTAATATGGCAGCATTAGAATTCAAGCTAAGGAGAGATTTATTATCCAAGCATTACAAGGGGGAGCCAGTGGAAGCTTAAGGAAAGACTGCTCCCTAAACCTCCCTAAAAACTAGTGGGGAATACTAATTGTGTGGAGAAGAAATCAGGGGGATAGGCAGTCTGAAATGTCAGAAATCCAGTATTACTGTGGACTATGTTTATTGAGAGGTGTTATGTTTGAATATTTGTGTCTGCTTACAATTCATGTATGAATGAAATCCAGTGCCCAAGGCACAATTAGAAGGTGGGTCCTGTCAGGTCATGAGGGTAAAACCCTCGTGTATGGAATTAGTGCCTTATTGGTGCAATGGAATGACTCTGGAGTGAGAATCAGAAGATGCGAGATTTATTTCTGCTACCCTATTAATTTATGGTGCATCCCTTGTAAAGTAATTTACTTCATTTCCTCACATCTTTTTTTTGTCATCTGTGAATGAGGCAATTAGACCAAAGTTCTTTACAGTTTTAGCATTCTGTGACACTCATAATTAAATATTTAATCAATAGCAATGATATGTTTTTATCTATATGTGTTTTAAATTTAGTGTCCCTATCATAAAAATAGTGGTAGGCAGTGATCTTTTTGGAATATCAGAGCTGAAATGCCTCTCTAAGAGCTTTTGTGAAAATATTATCTCAAGGTAAATGACATTTATCTCTTAATTAGCTAGAAAAGGAGAGGAATGCAATTTACATTCTACTGCTTTATGCCCTGCCTATATTTTATTGACTTCATTAAACTTTGTGTTTAAACACTGTATATGTCTGTAATTTATTAGAAAATTAAATTGCAGTGACATTTGATACAGTCAGATGAGATGTAAAGGTTACATTTGCATGAATACATGCTTTAGTTTTTAGTTTTAAATTCTGACAAAGTTCTTCCTCTAGTCATTAACTCATTTTGCATATGTATCGATTACACAATAATCTGCTGGGAACTAGGAACTGTTTTTCATGGCCTGCAATGAACAACCCATCAATGGTTGAATGCAGTAGTGCTGATTATTTATTGGGTAACTAATATTCACCAGGCACTTGTTGTCACCTCGGAGATACCAAGGTGAATACAATAAAGAAGGCAAAAAAAAAATGCCCAACAAATGTGGCTTAGTGGTTGAGTGCAGACCTATGAACCAGGTCACAGTTCGATTCCCGGTAAAGGCACATGCCTGGGTTGCCAGCTCGATCCCCAGTGTGGGGCATGCAGAAGATAGCTGATCAATGATTCTCTCTCTCGTCATTGTTGGTTTCTATCTCTTCCTCTCTGAAATGAATAAAAAGATTTTTTTAAAAAAATAAGGCAAAAATAAATGATCAAGGTAATTTCACATTCTGACAAATGCTGTGAATAAAACAGGATGGCATGATGTGAGAAACAGTAGTGGGGGCGGTGGAAGAGTGAACTTGACTTTGGATGGTCAGGTAGAACCGCTTCGAAAGCACCATTTGAATGAGATGCACATGACAAGAAAAAGACAGCCAGAGGGTGATGCCACCAGAGGGTGGTGCAGCCAAGGTTCATTCCTGCAGAAGAACACCCACACTCTACAGTGGAATGTTCCTGTGCCTAGGAACAGACTTTCACATCACCAAGTGTCTTTCACATACCAAAAGCTGCACAATTAACATTAAAAACAATACTGAATGCTAGAAGCTGGCATGATATCTAGAAATAAAACCAGTAGCCGAGCCAGACTAGAAAACAAGGGTGGCTGCAAAGATAGGCAGGTTCTGGGCTGGCCTTGTTGCCCACTTGTCATAGTCCGCAGGGTGGGTCAATCTGGCTATTATATACAGATGACCACACAGCTGCTATTTCACTGAATTGGATACTGTCATTCTTTTCTTTTTTAATGTTTTTACTGATTTCAGAGAAAGGAAGGGAGAGGGAGAGAGAGATAGAAACATCAATGATGAGAGAATCATGGATTGGTTGCCTTCTGCATACCCTCTATGAGGAATCAAGCCTGTAACCTGGGCATGTGCCCTGACCAGGGATTGAACCGTGACCTAGTTTGAAGGTCAGTGCTCAACCACAGAGCAATACCAGCCGGACATGTCTCTTTTTTGTCTGCATTCTGTTTAGTATTTTTTGGGCCAAAGTATTCTATCTCAGCTAGAGATGCATAAATTGTTTTAATTGAATATAAATAATTTATTACTTTTCTGTGGAAATACTGTTTGCTCTTCTTTTGCTATTTTTACCCATTGTTTTAATCAATGCTATATATACATACATAGATAGATATAGATATAATTTAAAGAGTCAAACAAGTCTATACAGTTTGTTATAGCAATACCCATACCCATTAGTAGCCTCCCATTTCCCCATCCCAGAACTTTAACCTTTTACCTGATTATTTGATATTTTCCCTTACGTGTCTAAATGACATACATATTGCTACTTCTTAATTCTCAATTTTTAGATATTTTGTACTGATTCCTCACAAGTGACTATGAGGAGTTAGCTTTCTTTCTTCCCTCTTCTCCCACTAAGCACGTACCTATTCTATCACCTTTTCCTTCCAGTGTAATGTTGTGATAATTTTACTTAGATCAATGTTAAGTATTCACATTACTATGATTATATAAATGCTTTTTATCAGCTGAGCCATACAATAAAATAGAGTTACTTTTCCCTTCTCCCTTCTGTGGTGAGCAGCCTCTAAGTGATCCCTGCCTACTAGTATTCAAGGCCTTGTGTATTTCTCTTCACTTGAATGTGAGCTGAGCTTATTGACTTGCTTCTAACAAATAGAATATAATGATGTCACTTCTGAGATGAGATTTTACATAAAGACTGGATTCTATTGTGGGCACCCTCTTTTGTTTGCTCTCTCTGAGTTTGGTAGAGTTCTGAAGATATTCCCCTAGTTTCCCATTCTCTAGTTCTAGTTAGTCAATTAAACACGAATATTGGTACTGTTGCAAACGGACTTTGTAAATGGAATTAAGGTTCCTAATCAGTTGACCTTAAATGAGAAAGTGTTAGGACCTGAATGTCTGTCTTCCCCAAATTCATGTGTAGAAATCCTAATGTCCAATGTGATGGTATTAGG
Source organism: Corynorhinus townsendii (assembly GCA_026230045.1). Taxonomy (NCBI): domain Eukaryota; kingdom Metazoa; phylum Chordata; class Mammalia; order Chiroptera; family Vespertilionidae; genus Corynorhinus; species Corynorhinus townsendii. The sequence continues at coordinate 70,122,060 of JAPDVU010000008.1, forward strand.
AGGTAAGGCCTTTGGGAGGTAATTAGGTCATGAGGGTGGGGATCTTGGAACCTCTGAGAGCTCTCTTGCTCCTTCTTCCATGTGAGGACACAGTGAGAACAACACTGCCTCTGAACCAGGAAGCAGATTCTTCCCAGACATGGAATCTCCCAACACCTTGATCTTGAACTTCCCAGCCTCCAGAGCTGTGAGAAGTAAATGTTTGTTGTTTAAGCCATCCAGTCTATGGTAGTTTTGTTATAACAGCCCATGCAGACTAAGATAGGGAGATTACCATGGGTCATCAAGGTAGGCCACTGTAATCACATGAACCCTTAAAGCAGAAGAACAAAGCAGAGCCCTGGATGGCATGGTACAGTAGTTAGTGTCTGCCTTTGTGCCAAAGGTTGCAGGTTCTGTTCCTGATCAGGTTGTAGGTTTAATGCCCAGCCCCAGTCAGAGCATGTGCAGGAGGCAAACAATTGATGTATCCCAGACATCAATTTATCTCTCTCTCCTTCTCTCTCTTTCCTCATCCTACCCTCCCTTCCACTCTCTCTAAGAATCAATGGGAAAAAGATAACTTCCAGTGAGGTTTAACAACAACAAAAGACTGAAACAGAGCTGTAAAAAAAGAAGGTAAGGGAGCATGAGGCAAGAGGGGAGACAAAATAAATTCAAAATGGGAGAAGTACTCAGATCAACATTGCTGGCTTTAAAGATAAAGGGGGTCATGAGACAGGGAATCTGGGTGACTTTAGAATTTGAGTATGAGCCCTGGTCAATGGCCAACAAGAAAATGAGAACCCAGTTCTACCACAATATGGAACTGAATTCTGCCAATAATCTCACTGAGTCTGAAAGTTGATTCTCCCACAGAGCTCCAGATGAGAGCCCAGCCTGGCTAACATAGTGATTTCTGAGCCTATGACATGCAGAGCTGTGACATAATAAGCGAGTACTCTTTTAAGCTGCTGAGTTTGCAGTAATTGTTGCAGCATCAATTAAAAAATGAATGTGGGAAGCCAGTGGGTCGAGTTGTGAGTAGGCAAAGGGAATTGGGGAGTGATATCAAGGATTCATCATGATAAGGCTATGTTATTGAATGGAGTGTTCTCAAAGGGTTCCACCAGAGAGGTCATGCATCTACTCAACAAGCACTGATTGAGCGAGTGTAGGCTGGGGATACTTCCACAAATAAGACCATGGTCTGGTTTTATGGAACTTAATCTAGTCCAGGATTATTTGACAAGCACTTGGTAGAAATTTACAAAAGCCTCAGATTGTGCCCAATGCCAAGTGTGTAGTGAACAATGACTCCCATCCTCACAAATCCTATGTAAGAAGCCAAGGCAGACATGGAAGCACATAGCTACTGCACAGTGTGATGCCTGCAGGAGAAAGGCAGGATGCCCAAGGAGGAGCAGGGTTAGGTTTCTGGAGCACTGATTGAGGAGCACCATAATGGTATGTTTGTGTGTGTGTGTGTGTGTGTGTGTGTGTGTGTGTTTATTTAGCAAGAACTGGCTTTTCCTTCTTGTCTCTCAAAATAACAAGGAATACCATACTTTCTTCTCATTCTCTTATTTCTGTTTCCAGTGCAGATCCCAGAGAAAGGTAAGAATGCATTGCCCTTGAGCACTGTCTAGAATTTTACCTCTGTTCATAAAAATCAGGGATCTATTGGATATTCGGCCTTGAGCTGTGTTTGTGCAATAGCAGAGTAAGATTTCCTGAAAGGCTTGTAGCTTGTTTTGTGTTAGTGAGCACTACAATTTTCTGACATGTGCTCTTTCCAGAGTAATCTCATTACCATTACTCACTTACCAGTTTAGTGAGAGACCATTTGCCTGGGGGAGCCCTACATGTTAAAAATAGCTACGCACTCAGGTTTCCTTGATCTTGTAAAGAGAACAACAGCAAAATTAAAAAAAATAAAAAAATCCAACAACTGTTGGCTTTATACCCAAAAATAACTAATTTTAAAACTACCTGTTTCTTTCTATACAAACATGTACACAGAACCTTCACTGAAATAATTTTATATGTTTGCATATATAGCTCTCTGTGTTCTTTTTGGTAGATATTTCTCTGTTTGGTTTTTTCATTAAGAACAAAAGAGATCAGAGGAATGGCTTCACATTTGCAACTCACCTCTACAATTTGATTTAATCAACAATTACCTGCTCTATGCCGAGCACTGTGATAGGTCTTGAGGGTATAAACATGAGCATGAACTCATGTCCAGCCTTCAAGTAATTCAGTTTGGTGGAGGAACAAATAGCCAAGTTAATTTCTGGAAGAGACGAATAAGTAAAAAACGACTTTACCTTGAGAAAAGTTGGATCAGTGACAAGATCATATACTAACCTCTGTGACAAATGGAATTCAAGGTAGGGAGAAAGCTTTTCACTTGGAGCAAGTGTCTCCCTGGAGGCCATAGAACTGTGATAACTAGAATTCCAGGAGAATGAATTAAATAAGCCAGAGTGAAAATTGAAAGGGAACATTGTTTAAAGAAATTGTATTAGTAATGCTAGACACTACTAAAAAAATAAAAGCAAGATGTGTAATTGTTCAAATAGTACAAAAGCGTATTTTCAACCATGTAATGTCCAAAATAAATGTGGCTGAATGGTGGAAGCTTTCTTCCAAGTAGTAACTCAGGGATCAAGGCTCGTTCCTTCTAATGGCTTTACTACCTCAAGCACTGATTTTCAAGGTCATTGTGTTTTGTACCAAGTCCACAGATAAAGAGTACAGATGCATGTGTGAGGCTTTTTATGATCCCGGCTTAGAAGTGGCCCACAGCACTTTTTATTCTATGCAATTAGCCAGAATCAGCCACATCACCTCACCTAACTGGAAGAAAAGCTTAGAAATACAATTTGACTGTGTAACTTAGAAGAAAAAAAAGAGGCAAAAAGATCATTTCTGCCACAGAAAGCTTAAGCTGAGTCATAATAATTTAGGATTGGAAAGTTAGGGTTAGAAAGTTTTGTATTTATTTATTCTCACTCCTGGCTCGAGAAACCCTTAACAAATTCTTAAATGAAATATGTTTTAAACTATTCTGTATTTTTGTTTTCTGAGTCTGGACTGTCTAGAATTTAGTCAACATCCAACTTTAAATTGTGATGTCCAGAAAGGATCACATTATTCCAGATACGGCTATCCAGTAAAGAGCATAGTGGCACAAATATTTTCTCATGACTTGAAATAGCCCAAGACTACCTTACCAGATAGTTCGTCTTACTTTTTGTCATTTATTTATTTCCCTTAATTTTATAGGTATCATGAATTAGAAAAGTGTGAACCATGTTTTAGTGAAGCCAACATAAATCTCCTGAGTAAATGTTTTTTTCTTGTTCATTATTTTTCCCCATGTCCAGCACAATGCCTGGAAGACAGTAGGTATTCATTAGTATTTAATGAATGAACAGAGTTTTTCAGCATCTTAAAAGATTCCTTAATATAGTAGACACTTCCATATTTTACCTGTTTTTATTTTTCTAGGCTGAATTCCAGGTGATCTCTGTATATCAGTCTACCAATTTTATATTTTTTCTCTTTAACTTGCCAAGTGGGTCATCTGCTGAACTTTTTTTTTTTTTAATTCAATGTCTGTATTTTTAACTTCTGGAATTTCTGTTTCCTCCACTTGATTTGCCTTTTGTATTTTGTTCCTTCCTTTATTTCTCTGACTATTATTTAAAGATATTTATCCCGACATCTCTTTCAGATGCTCTAAGTTTGTAGATTCTGGCATTTGAAAGTTTTCACCTATATCATCCCCACTGTACATGGGATCTCACCTCTGGCTGGCTCTGTTCATCACAGAAGCTTCAGCTGCACTAAGGATGGGATCATCAATGGGGTGTTTCTGAATTTGTGTCATTGAGGCTCTATCATAGAACCATTTCATACCAATTTGTATGTTAATATCTTACTTTAGTGTTCTTTCACCTCAAGGATATTACAAATGTGGACCACACACTGAAGGCATGAGCCTGCAGTTCTCTATTCTGGTGGATGACGCTGAATAGAGCCTCAAGCTTTAATTTTCTTCTCAATGAGCTTAAAACCGTATTACCAAAGTCATATATCTGGTTTTTATGCTTTGCCTGTCAGTTCCTTCTTCACTTTTGGCACACTTCTTTGCTTTTTTAAGCTTAACCATGTATTAGAAACATAAAAATATATATTCTCTCCAGCATGTCTATGGCCTTGGAACAGGCACTGGAGTTTCCCACTGTGGTGGACACTGTGATAGGTGGCCCAGAAACCCCTTCCCTGAAGGATTTGTTGATCCAGCTGCTAGCAGTTCTGTCTTTAGATGGCCTTCAGCTGTCAGCCCCTTCAGGGATTGCCTCAGCTGCACAGAACTGCTGGTCCAAGGTCATACCCTCTTCCTTGGGCAGCCCACATCCCGTGACTGATTAATGTGGGAGTATAAAGGCTGGGCCATTTTGGCCCAACTCGGGGTATTTCTGAAGAGCTATTCTAGTTTTACAGTGTTTAGTCAAGGCAGTTATAAGACTATATCAGTTTGCCTTTTCCCTTTGCTTGCTCTTGCTTCATTTCTGCCCTTCCACAGCTGTAGATTACAAGGGCACGCCTGATAAACATCTGGTCTTCTAAGCTCCACATCTGCTTCCTGGAGCCAACCTGTAACACTGTATCAGGCAAATTTATATTGATCAGAAATAT